>CM075862.1:31335404-31881831 GCA_037975125.1 Latrodectus hesperus
ACCATATAATAATTATAACCATGAACTGAAGAAATATAATATTTAGAAAAACATGATATAATGTATTCTGATCCAGCACAAATAAGATTTAATGAAATTTATTCAAAGTAAATTTCAAACATACTGATTCAGATTAATTGTGAAGTAAAATGTTTCCAAATTTATCAAACATCTTTTAAAAATTTGTGCAACTGATTTAACAGAAGTACCTTTTTGATACTATACATATCTAAGAAACTAATCAAGTTATTGACAACAAAACATAATCTGTAAAGTTTTTACATTTTCTCATTAAAAATTAAAGTATATGAATAGTAATATAATGCATAAAATTATAAAACAGAAATCATTAAATCAGCAGTTGTACTTCTTATTTATCATTTTACATGAATAAACGACTATTTTCAAAATTAAATCCAACAGACTATAGGTTACTGGCATAACCACTTAGAGATATAACTTACATTTTTTTCACCTGCAGCATTAAGACAGTCACTTCAATATAAATTAAATTTTGGAATTTCAGTAATAAATATTAGTTAACATTAAATTGAATATAGATAACTATGTTATCAAATATATTAATAATCACTATAAGGAGAATATGAAAAAGCATAATAAGAATAAAATATAACAAGAATAAAATTTTTTAAATAAACTTTTAAAAGTAGATTTTAATGACAGAAAATAATGTGGAATTATTGATTAATAATTTTCAAAATTAAAAAAGAATCTGAATTAAAAATTAATTGTTACTATACGGATCATTTTCAAAATTCGGTGCCATTTGCTGTCCACTTGCAACAGAAACAAAAACACAGCTGTCCGAATCATGAAATACTTTTCAGAATTTTGCCTTTTGCAGAATTACTTTTCAAATTCAAAAATAATTTTTACTTTAATACATTTTATTACAGTGAAATATACTTTAAATTACATTATAAAAAGGTTTCAATAACTTTTTATAAAAATATAATGATTTTAACTAATTATAAACAGCTGTCTAGATATAGATGTCATGTCTTAATTATTTGTAGAAAATTAATTTATTTATGTATTCAACTGATTTATATAGAATTTAAGTACTTTATTCTGAATTAAAATGCATTTTGCAATTTTTGTAAAATTATTTAGGATTTTGATTTTTTTCTCCTTTGAAGTGTCATGTCTGTTACTTAATATAGTAACACACACTTAACATATTACAAAATTTAAAATAGATTTCTTTTAAACTTTTGTTTTAGCTATTTATTTTTAAATTTAGTTACAAAATTATTAGTGAATTATGCAAATTCAAACTCATTGTTTTGTATTATTTAAAGCTTTATTAATATATTTCTCAGTAAAAATTAAACTCATTTAATACAAATATCTATTCTCCATTTAAAAACTAATTGATGAATTATTAAATCATGAAATCAATTACAGTTTAAAACTGAAAATTGCAGAAAATTGTATTTAAAATAATTAAAATTATTTTTTTCGTAAAATTAAGTGGACTAACACCAGCTGAGAATCAAAAAATGCTACAGACTGTGACGTCGATTTAATGCTGAAAAAGAAAATAAAAGGAGAAAACAATGGAGACCAGTATTCCACAATTAATATCCAAATTTAAGTGTGATATGTGCATATTTTTAATATAAGGCAGCAATATACTGCTTATAAAGACTACCTAAAATTTACAGCAGAAGGAAGCAATGGTTACTATTGACTACTCAGAAACTAACATTTGCAAACTAACCACAGAAATTCAAGCATACCATTTTGTAGGCTCAAGAAAGCAGGCAACTTTGCATACTGGTGTTTTATATTTAAAAAAGCCAGAAGAGCCAATTTCATTCTACACAATATCTGAATGTTATGATCATGGTCCAGCAACATTTTCGGCTCACCTTTCACCAATATTCAATGAGCTGGAAAAAAATTTCGCCTGCAGTTGAAATTCTCCATTATTTTACTGATGGCCCAACAACACAATAAAGACAGAAAAATAACTTTCTTCTGAATGCGCATATAGAAAATATTGGTTTCAAATATGGTTAATGGTCTTTTTTTGAGGCTGGTCAGGATATGGGGGCTGCTGATGGATTAGGAGGTGCTATTAAACGAACAGCTGACCAAATAATTGCATAAGGCATTGATACATTTGATGAAAAGATTTATTTAACATTTTAAGAAATAAAAACAATCATTAAATTTCATTATATTTATGAAAGAGATAGAAATTTTCAAAAAACTTATTCCATTTTACATTCCTGTATTAAAGAGAAGGATGAAAGTTCATAAATTTTTTCTTTTGGAAATCACAAGATGCCATTTCGTGACTTAAGTTGTTTTTGCAGGAAGAAATATATCTGTGAATGCTTTGAAATAAATGTTTTTATCTTAAAGGATGCTGACATATAGTAAAGTATAGCCACACCATCATTAAATGCAAAAACAGAAAACTAAGAGCTATTAAAGAACAGTTGCAAACTTCTTGGTTAGGACATAAAGGAAGGAAACTTTATTCTTGTGAAGTTGGAGGGAAAAAAGTCAGTAAAATATATCTTTTCAGAAATAGTAAATATCGAAAATAATCTTTTTGCTGTAAACTACCTGAAAAAAGTTAGAAATGATGAATTTTACAGAGATAACAATAATAAATATGATATTGAAAAAGAAGATATTATATTAAAATTGCCAACTCCAAATGTAACAAGATGCTCAACTCGGCAGTTACAATATGATATTGATTTCAGCAAATATAATGTTGAATAATATTGTTGTAACTTGCATCAAATTAAAATAAAATGTACAAATGTTTGAATTTTGTCTTTTTATTTTTAATTTAAAAGTAAAAAGGTATACCATAAGAAAAAACATATTTTAATTTAATTGCATCTTTCAAGCTCTGGAAAAAAAAAAAAAAAAGGGGGGTGCACCTAGATTAATGTCATGTCTGTTACCTTTTCTAATTTTACATTATAAAATTTAAATTGATATAATATTATCATTATTAATATAACAAATTTATTATTTCTGTCTAGAATTTGCAATAAAAACAAAAATTCTGCCTTTATTGTGTTATAATAGAATTTTATGTTACAAAATAGTTTATGAGAATTCCATATTAGTAACAGACATGACAAACAATATAAAATATCTAAAAATATGTTTTACTTAAAAAATCTTTTATTATATAGGTAAAAAGACTGTGCATTCATATTATATATCACTCTAAATTATTCTGTAAAGAAGTTCGTAAATATCTAAGAAAATGTCCAGTAAAGACATGACAATTTCATCATATCTGATTGGAAAAACATCAATAAAAAAGTATAAAACAAAGAAATGCAAGAAAAAAATTCAAATAATATGCATAAACAATTTCTGATTATTATTAAAAAATATTATTAATTTAACAAAATATGTTTTTCTTTGTTTGAATTTCCAAATGGCACCAAAATTTGAAAATGACCACTACACATAATTGACATCAAAATAAAAAATATTAAAACAGAAAATTTAAAATGTAAAACAGTTGTATACCTATCAAAAGTTAGCTGACATTAATTGACAATTTAATTGAAAAGGAGCATACAGAATGTTTTTGATTATAGGAATATTTAAAAATTTAGATTTTATAGTTAGTTTGAAGTATATTTATAAAAGTAATAGAATTTTATATTTTACTTTATAGCATATTGATTTAGATTAGAATTTTTATGAGAAAATTTGTTTAACAAATTTTATACAACTATAATGAGTAAAACATTGCATAAATTTTTCTTGAATAAATAAAAGATAAATTTTCTGCTTAAATAATCTAAAAATATATAAGACAAGAGAAATTAATTTATAAAATTTTTAATGAAAGTTGAAGTTAATTTCATGCAGAAAATATTAATTGATATTGTAACAATGTTAAGTTTCATTATGAAATAATTTTATTTCTTCAGTATGATGACCCTAAAATTTCCAGTAAAAAATTAAAGATAATTTAAAAAATTTTCAATATTCAAAATAAAGATTTATCACAAATTGTGAAAAGTTTAAATTATAAAGAATATATTAAAAATAATGAAACTGTACATAATGAATTTCTATGGAAAAATTTTCTGTCAATGTGTGTTTAAAGTATATTCAATACAACATAAAATTCAGTTGTTTTCATAAAATTCAATCAATTTTTCTCATTTTTACTGAGATAAATTTTAACATAATAATTGCTGCTAAAATCGATAATCTTGTTTTTACACAAAATACACAAAAGTACATCTAAATCCAAGTTATAATTAATCAATGTGACCTTGTTAACAAATGCAACAAATAATCCTTCCAGTAACTCTCTCAGATATTTATATCAATAGATAAATTTACTAATAACTAAACAGATGAATTCATTAAAAACGACAAACTTATTTTAATAAATGTTTTATTAATATTTATAAAGCTAAATTGATAATTCATTAGTCATTACATAGAGAATCCTTACAAAGATAATCATACAATACATAAAAGTGAATTATAAAAATTATATACATAATTGTCTAACATATATATGTGTACATATATTAGACAATATAAATTGTCATCACTTCCTTAAGATTCTTCATGTTTGCTATATATATTTTATGACTGCTAAAACAATCACCTTCAAGAAACAGGAGAGGAAGCTTTATACTTTCACACTAATTTGATAATCAGTACAATTTTACCTCATGGGTATAAGATCTTACAATTTAACCGAAAACCATACACTGTACATTCAATCTGTACAAGTTAGAAGCTATGCGAAATGAGGATCCATACATTTTAAATTTAAATCTTAAACAAAATGATAATTACAAATTAGAAATAAACTTTTGCAGAAAGATACTAACATATATTCTTATTCTTGAGGGCTCTTTCTTTTTACGTCGGAATGGTGGATTTCTTTTATTTACTTTGTTCAAAAAATGAAGTTTGATTGCATCTTGTGAAACAGGACCAGCGAATTTATCCCAAAGTTTAACTCTTTCAGTTAAACTAACAGAAGTCAATATTTTCGAATCCTATAAAGAAGGAAAAATATAAACAGTCAAATAGTTATCACAAATGATACATAATATTTAGTTAAATAAAATTTTCTTCATAAAAAGAAAAACGCTTTGAAAACAGATTTATTATTATTTTTTTTAATGAAATACAATTTTGCAAAATCAAGTCTATAAACACACAATGTTGTACTTAAAACTTTATAACATAAGTTTATAATAAGTGATTTAAATGCCAAATGTTGGAATCCACAGATAATTATAAACATAAACTGTGATGAATATTAAACAAAATTTTATATTTAACCAACTTTAATATTTCTAAGTACATTACATAAAAATGATTACGAAAAAATACATTTTGAAAATTATCATTTTTATGCAGTTTTATACTTATGTTTTATATTGGTTGTTTTTACACTGTTTATATCCTACATTTTTAAAATAGGGACAAAAATCAAAGTTCATACAGATTTCTAAGAATAAAATTCCAAGAGTTTTCCAGAAGTCAAATTAAAAATTTTTACAGGAGGTATCGACATTCATGTTAAATATAGTTTTATTTTATGAATTGTTCTTAACCAAATATGCATATAATTCTGTAAATGCAACATTTTTCAATTATATTTGTAAATAGAAATAAAATATAGCAAAAATTAATGAGAATTTTTTATATTTAAGTTAGAATTATACTTAATGATTACTTCAAAGGTTTTCTATGAATTTACAGCTATAACAGAACATTTTTTAATTAAAGTCAGCATTCTTTACATTACTGAATTATACACAACATGAAATAATGGGTACTTTTAGAGTTTAAATAAATACATCTAATTGACCAGCATCTTTATTTTCTTCATCTGTGACATCAACACTAATAAGTTTAAATGAAGAAAAAGCAAAAGTTTTGCCTTAAATTTTTCAACAAATCTCTTGCAATAAATGGTAACATTGGTTTATCAATTTGATAAAGTGTCAAAAAGATCTCAAGCAATAAATATAAAAAAATTGCAATAAGTGAAAAAAAAGAATCTTTTGTATACTTCTGCACAATGTCAAAAGTTTTGATAACAGGATTCAGAAATTTTTTGTTTTAAATGAATGACATGTTTCAAGACATGGTAACATTTCACAAATCGGCTCAAAATACTTACATTTTCTAAACACTGATCTTTGCAAAACTTTAAAGGAAATTTTACACCTGACCCAAGGCTAATAAAATCGTCTCTATGAGATGGTGAGTAACAGTACTTGCTATTACATTAAATTCTACAAATCAAGAATATCCATGTCTAAGTGTTGTGTAGAATATGTAGGTTGCAGCTTTCGACACTTACAATATTTGAATGTTATTCCTTTTTTTAAAAAAATCAACCATTTCAATGAAAATTGACCAGTCCACATTCAGACCATCCATTGACAACTAGAGTAATCCACTTATTCCTAATTTTAAGCAGTTCTAACTTTTTCAAACAAAATATATCCAATTGAATGATCTAAAAATATGATGAGTAATACTATATTTTAACCATATCATTATCCCAAAATCTTACATGGCAATCCAATTGTTTTGTCTGCAGATAATCATTAAAATTTTCGTCAAAGAAAAATACATAATAGTATTCTTATTTTTTCCTCGAACCAGGAGGGTATGCATACGCATATCTTCCGTATGCATACTCTCCTGGCTCCTTCTTGAATATAGAATCAGAGGCTGTGAACCAGCTCCCGTAAACCCTGGTGTTATGCAATCCATGCTTAGGGCTAATTGGCACCGCGGTAATGGTGTCTTAACGGAGCCTCTAGTTGCCTGGCGAACTTCTAGAGTAATTTGCCTTGCCCAGTAACTCAGCCAATGGTGGGTGGACTGTCATATTACCTGTCATTTACGCTGATTAGTAAAAATATCAAAAATTGGAAAGTAGATGGCAGACCTTCTGGCTCAGATCATCAAAACATTTTGAAATTCACTCAGTGTCTGTATCGCATATTCAGAGACCCTATTAGGACGGACTGGAAGAAATTCCAGGAGGAACTGACTGGATTGGTTGAGCTCGGGAACAGACCTATTAGAGACAAGTACGGTCTAGAAGTTACAGCAGACCTTCTGCAGAGTAGTATTCTAGATTCTTATCATAACAATTGCCCTATTCGCACCAGGAGAGCTAAACTCCAATGTCCTTGGTGGAATGACTCTTTACAGCCCATAGAGCAAATGTTAGAAAACTTTGTAATAAAGCCAAGAAAAATGGTGAATATGAGAACTATAAAACAGCCCTCACTAATTATAACAAACTTGTTAGGAAAAGCAAAATTAACTCCTGGAGGAAGTTCTGTGAAGCGATAGATTCTATTTCTGAAGGAGCTAGACTCCAAAAACTCCTTAAAAGGGGCGAACCTATTTTGGTTGGCACCCAAAAAGACGAGGAGGGTAATTTTGCTGCTTCAAGGAAAGAGGTTATGGAAATTATGACCAAAACCCACTTTCCAGGAGCTAGAGATATTTATAGCAACGAAGGGGAGCACTGCATTGGCTCTTTGCATGTCAATAGCAGAGTCAACAGCGATCAATGGACCATCACTAAAAATATCGTAAACTACAACATTGTTAAATGGGCAATGTTTGCCTTTAAACCTCTAAAAAGCCAGGGCCTGATGGAATTATGCCCATCATGATCCAGAAGGCAGAGGTTATCATACCAGTGCTAACTAGAATTTATAGAACCAGCTTAGCCCTGGGTTACATACTAAAGATATTGCAAAAGTCTAGGATTGTTTTCATTCCTAAACCTGGAAAGGACACCTAGGACCAGGCCAAGTCTTACAGACCAATCAGTCTTTCTTCATTCTTTCTTAAAATTATGGAGAAAATCATTGATCGGCATATTAGAGATTACTTGGGTAGTAATAGTCCCTTGCATGCTCTTCAATTTGCCATTCAACCCGCCCAATCTGCTGAAACTGCTTTAGATCAGCTAGTTTCTAAGATTGAAACCACTCTGGATCAAAAAGAAATTGCCTTGGCAACTTTCCTCGACATACAGGGTGCTTTTGATAATACTTCCCATCCATCCATCCATCCACAATGCACTTAGAGGGGCAGGGATTAATCAGACCCTGTGTACTTGGATTGAGGCCTTAATTTCGGATAGATATATACAAATGAACATCTCCGGTGAATCATTTGAAAAAAGACTACTAGAAGTTGTCCTCAAGGAGGTGTTCTGTCACCATTACTTTGGAACCTAGTTGTAAATAGCCTTATAAAACATCTAAATGATAAGGGCTATTATACGCAGGGATATGCTGATGACATTGTCATCCTTATCCTTGGTAAAGATTTTGACATAACTTGTCATCTCATGCAGGATGCTCTAAGTTATGTAGGTCAATGGTGCATGGATAGGGACCTGATGGTTAATCCTCAGAAAACCTACCTTGTACCTTTTACACGCAAAAAGAAACGGAAGGGTTTTTTCATACCAAGACTTTTTGATGTTAAATCAATGTGGCTTCAGAGGTGAAGTATCTGGACATTTATTTAGACTAGGAACTCAACTGGAATAAGCACATTGATGATAAAATTAACCGAGCAAAGAAAAGCATTATGATTTGCAGGCGAATGCTTTGTAAAAACTGGGGTTTACATCCAAAACTGATGCTATGGATGTACACAGCTTTTGTCAGGCCCATTTTCACATATGCCTGTGTGATCTGGTGGCATAAGGTGGAACAGAAGACTGTGATTGACAGATTGAGGAGTCTACAAAGACTAGCCTGTCTCTGCATCACAGGAGCAATCTCCACCACGCCAACCAGAGCATTGGAGGTTGTGTTGGATCTGACTCCCTTGGACATCTTCATATGCAGCGTTGCAAGATTGAATGCATACAGAATGAAGCTGCAAAACCACTGGTATGACCAGCCTGTTGCCAAAGGGCACAAGGGCATCACCAGGAAATTTCAAGACCCTACTTTTCTGATGCCATCTGACATCATGGAAAAAACATACATGTTTGACAAGACATTTGATGTAGTTTTTCCAAGTAGAGAGGAATGGGATAACAACATGTTTGAAACTAAAACAGGAGATCTAATCTGGTACACAGATGGATCACTGAAGAACAGCCTCTCAGGTCTGGGAGTTTGTGGCGTGTCACCAAGAATCAGCTTGTCTGTAAGCCTTGGGCGATACGCTTCGGTCTTCCAGGCAGAAGTTTTGGCCATTATCCACTGTCTACAACTGAATATGAAGAAGGGCTACTACGATAAGCGGATTCTCATTTTTAGTAACAGTCAAGCCGCTTTAAAAGCGCTCAGTTCTTTCAAAATCAAATCTAAAATGATTTTGGAATGTAGAAACCTTCTTACAGAACTGGCAACTAGAAACAAGGTGATCCTTGTATGGGTGCCAGGGCACAAAGGTATTGAAGGTAATGAAAGGGCTGATGAACTTGCTAAACAAGGATAGTCTTTTGCTCCCATTGGTGCAGAACCTTTTTGTGGGATCAATTTAAAGACCGCAAAAACCAATGTTCTTAGATGGGAAAAACGGAAGATGTATGAAGCTTGGCTCAACACTCCTGGTCAAACTCATGCTAAAAGTATGATCTGTGGATCATCAGCGAGGACTGCCTCTGAAATTCTTAGATGCCCCCATAAAATAGGACTGTTTCAGAAGACCCTATCTGCAGGAAATGTCATACGCAAGAGGAAACGGCCAAGCATATCATTTACGAATACGAGGCTCTTGCCCTCCCTATATTAATTTCTTTAGGCATTATTCATACTAGAGAGTTACACCTAGACTCCATTAAAGGGTTATCGGACTTTATTAATAACGTGGGTGACCCAAGTAACGAACTAGGAAACATTGGATTTGGAGTTAATGGTACAAAATGCTGATTAAAGCAGAGGTGCCAATGACATACAAACCCAACCTTAAGAAGAAGATTCTTATTTTTTTCTTTAAATAAGTTGAAAGAATAAGGTGCAATTCCAAAAATTGTCAAATAAGCATGCTTTTTTCACCACAAATGAATTGCTTTGGAATAGCACTGTTAGGAAAAATTTTTCAAAGAGAGAATTTATATTGTTACAAGAATAGTAGGTGAATCTACCATTTAAAACTTTAAGGACCCATAGATCTTAAACCTATAAACTTTTTTTTTTTTTTTGAAGAAACAAATAACTAAAATTTTAGATCATGATTTGGGTTCACATTCTTTAACAGGAATAGCAGTAGAAAATTTTTTTAATGAATAGATTTTTCAGCAGATACACACAGCTTGCTCTTTAATATATATATATATATATATATATTTGTGTGTGTGTGTGTGTGTGTGTATGTGTGTGTGTTTGTTTGTTTGTTTGTTTTTACTTATTTTAATTTTCTCTCCTCCTTTCATATGGGATTTAATAGCTGATTCAACCATATTTGAACTACAGAAGTCTTTCTTGCAAATTAAACATTGGAATGTGTTTTTTTCTGAACCACATGAAAGCCAATCTTTGTATGGCTTTTCCTAAGTTTACTGATCATTGTAAAAACATTTTCCACCAAGCATATTAAATTTATTTCAGGCTTTACTTCAATGATATATAATCAAATTCCTCCCCATTTACTGAAATCATAGGCAATTTTCAACAAGGAAAGTATGAACAGTATATTAACTGAAAAATTTTATATTTAAATATTAATTTTCAATGTATTTTATAAAATTTAAACAAAAGAGAAACAGAGAAAGAATCAATTACACCTGCTTGATTGCATCATATGATCTTATTGGAGATCACTTCACTTTACACTCATAAATTTAATACATCTCATCCTGATTGAATTGGACCATCATGAAGCTATTGTGGCTGAACTGAATCTTCCTTTTATAGTCAACAGTTACAAATACAATAACAATCTAATATTGGTTGTGCCATCATCTAGTGGTAACATTAAGAGCTAAATACTCAATTTTATTTTCGGACACTGTCATTGAAAATTTAAAAATATAAAAAGAAAAAATCACATTTCCTAACAAAAATAAATGCGTTAATGTAAGTAAAAGTTCCAGGAGTTATATGAATGCTTTATATTCCAGGTACAACTCAATTTTGTTTTGAACTCTAAAATATATTTGACAAATATCATAATTTATTCTTTACAAATTATTTAAAAATTCAAACTGATTTTGTTCAGTTGGCTTTTACTTTTTGCAAAATATGAACTTACAAATTTTTTTGGAATTATTTTTATAAAATCATAACACTAAAATTTATTATAAAGCATAATTTTAAAATTGATTTCCTGATTTATATAATTTATATACCAGTACATATAATTAACTCCTTTGTTTATTGTTTGTCAGGAAATTAAAATAGAAATAGAGCATAAGAATTTTACATAAGAAAATTATTCAATGAAAATTTACAATCTGTTTTGGTTTGTTTGTCTCTCAACAATCATTTTTTGCACTTGAGGGCTAATTAGACCGGGACCTACGCTTTAAAGTGGATTCCGAACCACTACAAACATCCATGCCCAAGGTGGGATTCGAACCCAAGAACTGTTAAACCGAAGGCAAGAGTGCCAACCATTCGGCTGCCAGCTTGGCTTTACAATCTGGATACATTTTCTGGAAATAATTTTCAGCCAATTATACTATAATCAATATAATATGCTACACTAGTCATTTTTCTGCTCATAACAAAAACTTACAAGAAATTCCACATCGCTAGCAACAAATATGTCCAAAATAGCAGAGCTCTGGTTTTCAATTGAACCAGAAAACCAAACTTCACCATAAGCAAACGTTACTACAGAATGATAAATTGCTTATAATCTTTTAAATTATGCAGAACGTTTATGTGAGATTAATACTTGGATTCACAATAAATTATCATTAGAGTAAAAGTACTGTTAGTATTTTTACTAAAATTTGTAACATTAGTATTTTGAATAAAATAACATTTATAATTTTAGATATCTCACAAATATTTGAAGGTAACAAAAATAAACATGAATAGTAATTTTTAATTAAATATTTAACCGAATGATTTAAAAAAAGAAGAAAATTCAAATAAACTGACAGCTAAATGTTCTGCATGGTTTGGACACATCCATCTTCCAGTTGGTAAACTTGTTAGTGGAGGATCAAGACAATCAATGTGCAATAAAAGGGGGCAATAGTCACACTGTATGAGAGGTGCTTTACGACAGCTCCTATAATAAAATACATAACATGAATTTCCTTTGAATATAATTTAGAAAATTAAGAAAATAAACAACTATCTTACAACAAATTATTGTACATTACATAAACAATGAATATCATATGATAATTTTACAATTTTCCTTTAATTACAGTCACGATTAACTTCAAATAATATAGTTTTCAATTACATAAAACACAAAATCAATTTTTATAAACTTTTTTTATAAAATTAAAGTTAAATTTAATTCTTATTTTAATCTTTCAAATTTATTCAATAACTAAACAACTTATATTTACAATGATTAAAAGTACATGTAATAATTTATTAAATTTAACTAAATTATTTTAATCTTCAAAACATATAACTTTCTATTAGTTAATTTTGCCTTCTAGAAAAATTTATAAGCACTTTTAAACTCACTTTTTACAAAGATTACACAGCTTTGCAGGAATGTGAACAATTCCAGAATCTATTTCATGAGCTCCTCGTCGAACAAACTTGTTATTGTCCTTGATTTTAGATCTTTTGCTTGAACCTACAGATTTATAAAATTATCATGAAAAATTAAGCAAATCATTTAAAAATATATAAATGTCAAATCAGTAAATATGGGCAATAAATTTTATGTACTTCTAGAGAGTTCTAGAAAATTAGAGATAACTTTTATATTAATGACAAGTTAAAATCGAAAAAAAAATTGTTTATAATTAAAAGCAAAATTGGTGAATTTGGAATCGACCCTCATAAAACCTAGAATTTAACTAGATATTTTATTTATGGAAAAGAAAAATCTTATGAAACTTAGCAACTGGAATTTCTATTTTTCTAAAAAAAATAGCAAGTTACATTACACAACAGAATAAATGTGAAATATTTTTAAAATGTATATAATAACTTAAATGGAAGTATTTTTAAGGAATATTTTAAAATTAAAGACATAAATAAAAGATATTAACAATCAGAAATGATCCATTTTATATTTTAATAACTTAAAATATAAACAAAATAAAGTTTTTATACAACCATCAGAAAAAAGGCAATATTAAACCTTTTCAATGAAACAACTGAAAAACCTTTTGCAAGATAATGAAACGTGACAATCTCTTATATTTATCTTAAAAACATTTTATTACTTTTAAATTATATTATTCAAATTATTAGAAACTTAATTTGCTGAACTATCATTTAAAATTTCATACATGGTAAAAAACAGCAATGATGAAATTTAATGCATACATATCATATATACAGACATGTACATATATGTAATTAAATATTATCAATACAATATTAATGTAATGTTTGTGACTATCATTAAATTTTTAATAAAGATATATAACTTGATTACTTATAATTTTCATTTAAATTTCCCCTGTAACAAAACCATACATTTAAATAAATTTAATATCCAATACTTTTTACATTTTTGGGAGCTAAGGGATACTACAAAAATATAATTTTAAAGTCATTCTAGGAACAATTTATTTTGGATAATTTCAATTACCTTAATAATACAGAAAATTTTTTATTAATATTCTTAAAGATTGTTTTAAACTTTACACTTGTTCTTAATTTAGTTATTTTTAAATTATTTGACATTTCTTTTCTTCACCAACTTAGGTTGTAATTTAATCTTTTTATAAACTGATTATGAAAATAAAATTTTCTTTTTGTAAGCATTTTTTCTATTTCAATAATTTGGAATAATTTTATTATTATCCTTTTTCCTGTGTGTGAAACATTTTACCTCATACATACATAATCCTTTAAATTATTATTTAATTACCTTCAGCTGTAGTAAAAGTTAAGACTTCAAAAATAAATATATATAAATGACTGCGGATCAAATAGCATATTTAACAAAGCTATATTTGCTCTAATCACAAAATTCCTAAAATTTTAGTGAAAAGAATATCACGTACTTTCCCACATAAAATTATGTAACTTCAGATTATTATTTATTATTATGATTACATTTATCATACTTAGAATAGCTATATAAAATTGAAATTACTTTATTTCCTACTAACAGAATAAAGTATTTTAGTATGTTACAAAAATAGTAAAAATAAGATTAATGTTTTAAACTAAGTCTGGTATATTTGAGATCCTTAAATTAGTAAAACTAATTTAATTGATGTTAAAAAATTTACACATTTTAAATGTAAAAAGATAAATATAAATTATGACAGAATTTTATTCATACACATAATTTAACTGATTTAAAATTCTTTAAATAAAGTATTACAATATTTCTAACCAATAAACTCTTTAACATTAAATGTGCCCTGCTACTGGGAAATTCCATTAAAAATAATTAACTTTGTAAAAATCTAATCAACAGTAATATCTTAAACTCAGGGTTCGTACAGATTTTGAAAAATAAAATTCCAGGAGTTAAATCAAAAATTTCCAGGAGGTATCGACATTCACGTTAAATAACTTTTTATTTTATTTTAAATATTGTTCTTAACCAAATATGAATATAATTATGTACATGCAATATATTTCATTCATTTCTGTAAGTAATAAAAATAAATAATTGCAAAGATTAATGAGACTATTTTTTATTTAAGTTAAAATTATTAATTATTTCAAAAGCTTTTAATGAATTTACATTTATAACAGCAAATTTATTAAAAAATCTACCTTCTATATAATTGGATTATACATTGTAAAAAATAATGAGTTATTTTAGAGTTTTTAGACATTTCAAATAGATTCCTGTCTATTAATTTATTGAGTATTTCAAGATGTGTATGACAATTTCTTTTCAAATATAAATAAACTTACTCAAAACAAATACAACTATTAGATATAGTTTTAAGAGTCCATTGGTCATTGAAAAGACACAAGGCATAATAAATATTTTTTATATTTCAGTCTTTATTTCATTAACAAATTTATCCCGATTCACTTGAATTATATGTATTTTACATCAAGGGAAACATGGAAAATATGTTTTAACTCAAAAATTTTACATTTAAATATTAATATTCAAATAATTTTATACAATTCAAGGAAAACAGCAGCAAATAGAAAAAGAATCAATTAAAATCGCTGGTCTTAATTGCGCAACACATTTATTTTTGTTTGGTAATTACTTCATTTTACTTCACATAATGTTTCACTTCACTTTACATAAATCTAAATGCTACTAAACATAGTTGTCATGAAATTATATTAGCTGAACTAGTTTATACAAATCAACAGTTAAAAATACAAAAAATTATCGATCGTGCCGCCATCTAATGATAATATTAAAAACTAATACTGAATTAAGTTTTCCGACAATTTTATTGAAAATTTTAAAATATTAAAACAAAAAATTATAATATTTTGTAGAAAAAATAAATAAATGCATCAATGTAAGAAAAAATTCCAGGAGTAATTCATGAATTTCAATGAGTCAAGTCAAAATTCCAAGAGAGTTTCAAGGACCCTTAAATTTTTTTTTGGAATTTAAGGAGTTTCCAGGAGTTGTGCGAACCCTATAAACTGTATATGTGAACTTTTGAAGACTAATTTTTATATAGAATTACTGGATGATGTAAAAGTTTAAGATATCATAATATAGGACATAACAATCTAAGCTATTTTTATATACATACAAACATACAGGGGTGTTTGTAGGACCCCAAAAAATCCCCAGAAACTATTACAAACTTACTACCGACATTTTGGAGTTTTGAGAAGGGGGGTAGAAATGAAAAATTACAATTATGAACTATTGAATGACCTAATTATTTTGTTTTCGGCTTTCAAAGCAAACAAAATTACCCAGATCAAAATAAATAATTCATTATTATTCCTACTTCCTTTTGAACGACGATACCCGGAAATTCGGGGTTTCCCTGGAGCACAAACACCCCTGAACATAGTAGTGCAGGCGAGCCTAAACTGTACCTTCAGGTTAATGGGTTTAAAATAATCACCCTTTACTAAGTAAGCCTTGTAATTTTGAACCATAATCAAGTGACGAGAGCACACCTGATATGGTACTCTCCTCTACAGTCATCGCATACTAGAGGATTTGTTTGTTTTTGTTTGTTTTGTTTGTCGCTCAACGGTCATTTTTTGCACACGAGGGCTAATTAGACCGGGACTTACGGCTTAAAGTGGATTCCGAACCACTACAAACATCTATGCCCAAGGTGGGATTCGAACCCACGAACTGTTGAACCGAAGGCAAGAGCGCTAACCATTCGGCTGCCAGCTCGGCAGCATACTAGAGGAAGGACTTTGGACATCACAGATTAACGTGGACATGTTCCCAACCCACAGAGCTCCAGCAGCCAAGTGAGGGTGAATGTGGTCATCGTTTCAATAACTACCCCTGGCAAATGTGATGCTTCACTTTATTTATCTTAAAAAAAAAGCAGCATGAATCTACTATGCCACTGGAGCTCACTGTTTTTATAAAGAATTATGTTCATTATATTTCTACTAGCTACAAATCAACAAAAACTAGATTACCAGGCAATTGAACAGTACAAGAGAGTTCAGATGGTAACTGGTATTGTAAGGGATTTTTAGAAGCAGCTATTCGAGCCAATGTAAAAAGTGGTGGAGATTCCTCATCAGTTTCCATGGCCTCAATATCAGATGTATGAACCATACTAGAATCAGTGTCTTTAGGAGACATGGAGATAGTACCATTGACAGCACTGTTGGAGCTTTTAGAGTTTGAAGATGAGACAGTAGATGTATATTCCGCCTAATTAGGAAAAAATATATAACAGCTTTCTAATATAATATGCATAGTTAAACAATGAATTAATAACAGAGTAACAATGAAAATTATAACCCTGAAAGAAACATTAATGAAGAAATGAAATTTGACTTAGAATGTCAATATATATATATTGTTATCGATTTTATTCTATTTGTCAGATGACGAGTGAGTAGCTTAGGTGGGAAAGGAAAAAGTTCTTATAATTTTACTAATATTTAAAGATTTATTTACAAATAGGATATTTTACAGACATATTTTAGCTAGCTCCTTCATAGTGAGCTCCTTCACACAATCTCCTCTCTCAATTACTTGTACATCTCTCTCAACATGACATATTAAACACGGCCACTCATTTTTTAAGTAACATTACAGCTTGATGTTAACATTCGGCCAGACTGACCTTACAATTGTCTTCAACTGATGTAATAATACTCAATTACTAATTAATACAACAAATATTAACATTAACAATTAAATTAAACACAGCATATTAAATAAAATTATTAACTACATAACTATTATTTTTCATTCACACAAACAACAAATACTGTAATTATAACCATTATTAATACACATCTTGCATTAAAAGTAGAAAAATTATTATGTTAGATTACAAAAAAAACTATAATAATATATAATACACTTTTTCCATAAGTAATTCTTAATACAATTCTAATAAAACTTAGAACAAAAGTTTACTAAAAAAATAAATGAACTTAGGAGTATTAAATCATTTACAGAATAAATTTAACAAATTTTCATATTGTTTGATGAATATTTCAGTATACAGTAAATGATCTTTATAACTATTTATCTTTAGAGTCAATAGTTTATGATAAGTTCATTGCCTTTTAATTGCAACTTGTTTTTTAAATAAAATTGGAAAGATCTCACCATTTAGGGTCCCTCATTCAGCTTTAGTCTTTGCGAGTAGATCTATGTGGATTGTGTCTAAGGCTGTTCAGAGAATAGTCATCATCACTATTGGCACTATCGATATCACAATCTTTACCCGAATCTGGTTCATTTATCCATGGTTTTATTTGACTAATGTGAGCTGTTGTTGCGTAGAAGTGGCCTTTCTTTTTTCTTCCAGCTGAGTCACACGGTAGACATAGTTCGGCAATACCTCGGTAACAATAAGAGGGCCTCGGTACTTAAATTGTGTCTTCGTAGGTATGTCTGAAGATTTCGGGGCTCTTTTCATTACGACAATTTCTCCTCGTTCAAACGTCATTGCTCTACATCTCTTTTTATCATAATACTGCTTCATTTTTTGTTGACTTTCTTCTATTTGTCTTCAAGATTCTTCCTGCACTATAGATGGATCTTGCCAACTTTGAGCTTCTTCATCAGCTAACTTTCTCAAAATCCCATCGTTGAATCGTGGAGAATAACCATGGAGCAATTCAAATGGTGTCTTGTTCGTTGACTTGTTTACAAAATTGTTCAAGAGTTTCTCTCAACTTCATGTATTTTAATATCCCAATCTTTATGATTCTGATCTTCCATACCAATTGTTATGGTAGATGATATTGTTCTGTTAACTCTTTCAATCATTCCACTTGCACATGGTGGCTTTGTACAATTGAGGGCATGATGTGTACCATTTTCAGCACAATATTGTTGAAATTGATGCAAAGTGATAAAAGTTCCTTGATCTGTTATTATTTTCTCAGGTAGACCATAAGTATTTACAAACTTTAAGAGCCTTTAGCACATGTGATGTTGACGTACTCTATACTGGAGTCAATTGGACAAATGTTGTGAAATTATCATGAACAGAAGTTCTTGATTACCTTTAGAACTCTTAACAAAAGGTCCTAAATGATCTATATGAATAATTTCAAAAGGTTTACAAACTGCTTTAATTGGATTTAATAAGTCAAGCTGTTTTCCTGACAGCGTTTTGTTAATTAAACATTAAAAACATTTCAAAATGGGTCTTTGTACATAACGTTTCAGATAAGGAAATCAATACAATTCTTTTACCTTATTTACAGTTTTGTCAACAGAAAAATGTCCCATAAGATCATGGAATTTTATTACTGTACTTTTTCTCATATTCTTTGGAATAACAAAGAGAAATTTTTCTTTTCCATTTTCGTTTATACATCTAAATAATCTGTTTCTCTTAAACATGTAATTTCTTATAAGCTGTTTTTCTTTTTTTGTTCTATCCTGATCTTTTTTTCTGAATATTTCTATTAACTTTTGTATTTCTGGATCAGCCTGCTGTATCATCAATATTTGCTCATCTTCACTCTAGGTCAAACAAACTTCTAATTTTTTATCACTTTTTAAGGATTTGTCGAAATTAATATCTTTCCTTAAAATAGGAGACTTCCCTTTGTTATTTGTTATAACTTCAACTTTTTCATTATTACTTTTAACTTTATTAGATAGGATTAAGCTTTCCTCACTTACTTCCATTCCTCTAACTAAGCACTGACCTTTCCTAATTTTTAAGTTAAATTCTTTATTTATTACTGGTACAACTGTTTCAACGTTAACTACTTCAAGAATAGAAAAATTCTATCCTATGCTTTTGACTAATATTGTACCATTAACTATCGAATTTTCGGTTTTTTCAATTTTTGCTCTAATTAAATTGATTTACTTTCGATTTCTGTTTCATTTATTATTTTAAATTACACCCAATACACGTAAAAGCAATGTATGGTAAATCTAACAATGTTCTACGTAAAATTAAATTGCATGGTTGGGAATTATCTTCAACAATTAATTACTGCTATCTGGGGTCATATTCAGATTCATTATTATTCCTATACTTTCTTTTAAGAGGCAACAGCTGCTTCCTGTATCAATCAATGCAACCGCTTTATTTCCATTAATATAAACATTTTCAAGAAATTCATAGGCACCAACGAAGCACTTAAATCCAAATTGTTTTGACTGAAAGATAAATTATTCCCCTCACGCTTTTAATTGGTTTCAAACTTACACATTCTCTGAGAATGACCTAGTTTTTTACATTTCTTACAGTAAACAAAAGTCTTCGGCGCCTGGCATTCACGAACTATATGACCATAATCATTACAATTAAAACATTTAAATCCCCCCTTTTCATTTCGAATATCCGAGCTAACTAGCTTTTTTCGATTAACACCTTTATTTTCACTAAACGGAAATGATTTCTTTTCTACCTGAAATTTATGATTACAAGAATTATAATTCGATGAGTTTCTTAATTTAAAACTGTTAATAGATCGAACATTATCATAATTATCCAATTTATCTGCTAATTGGTCTGGAGAATTAATTTTAGGCCCTTCATCTACAAATTGTTCCCGAGTTGTTGAGTTTACTTATTTCTTTAACTGTTCAGTAATAATCAATTTTTTTAAACTATTAAAATCTGAAATCTCAAGTCCTGTTATCCATCCCTCAAAATAGTTTTGTAATTCGAATGAATAATCCTTCCATGTACTTTTTGGATTTTTAACATGATTTAAAAATTTAAATCTAAACTTATCAGCATTTAACTCATATCTCTTAAGCAATAACAATTTTACATATTTATAATTATTTGCATTATCTTCGTTTTCACGCACTATTAGTAGCGTAATTTCATATGGGAGCAGTCCCAATAACTGTGACACCCAATACTCTTCATTTAATCCAATTCATCGTACCTGCCGTTCAAATAAAACTAAATAAAAATTTATATCCGCATTTTTGATTTTATATTCGTGCATTAACTTTCAAAAATCTATGTGTACGTTTTTACTTTCATCCTTGCTATTTCAATCTGAAATATTTAGATTTTGAACTCTATTTTCGATACATAAATGTTCAAGTTCATGCTCATGGTCAGCCAAAGTTTTGGCGACTATTTCTGATGCAATTCGATCTTTAGTAATCCTACTTAATAAGATCTTACTAAACTCTTCATAATATGTCTATGGTTCCATTCTAATACATTTTAAGTCAATTATTTTAGCATCTTCAGGTACGGAGAGACCTAATTCTGTTAAATCTACTTTTTTAGCCTTCCCCCAAAAAACCATACTTTACAAATTATAATACTTAATTACGTTATACATAAAAATACTTTATCAATAACGAAATTATTACTTTTACTTCTTTACCCAAAATGAAGATGATTGTTTCTTTAAAAACAAAATTACTTTTTGCAAACAAAATTAAGAAAATACTTTATACTTAACACACATAATTCTTAAATCTCGTTCAGTATTTTAGAATATGATACTTAATATGTTAATATACAATTCGAAACGAAACAATTAAAATTCGCATACCTCAACCTCAATTCCAAAAGCGTCGCTAGTTATATCCCCCTTCTGATTTGTTATTGATTCCATTCTATTTGTCAGACGACGAGTGAGTAGCTTAGGTGGGGAAGGAAGAAGTTCTTATAATTTTACTAATATTTAAAGATTTATTTACATATAGGATTATTTACAGACATATTTTAGCTAGCTCCTTCACACAATCTCCTCTCTCAGTTACTTGTACATCTCTTTCAACATAACATTAAGCACTGCCATCTAGTGGCCACTCATTTTTTTAAGTAACATTACAGCTTGATGTTAATATATGTATATATGGGTTTATTTTAAAGAGACAATACATTGATCCAATTAATACTGCAAAATTATCTAAAAAATAATAAGAAAGTAAACCCTACAAAGTAAAATTAGAATACTCAAAGGTAAGTGTAATCAATAGGCTTTTAATTATATTTTATAATTCAGAATCCATTCAAATGACACTCAAGTAATTGTAAATAGCTGATTACAGATCAAGAAATCTTTGACTATTTAGATACCAATTTTTATGCAAGTCATTGTCAGGTAAAATCTGAACACTTCACAATTACAGTATCTAGCATGAATACACAAAAATACAGCAATGTGCACACAAATTGGCAAAAACCTCAGTTTTCAATAAAATGCAAAACTGAATATTGATGAGTGTAATAATTATATCACAAATTATAATGTCCAGCAATAAAAAAATCATAGCATTTAATAATCACCTTCATTTAGCAACTCTAAATTAATAAAGAAAAATAAGACTTTTCTAGAATAGGCTAAAAGCTGAAACAATTGTGATTTTTGAATTCAAGGACACAAATAAAAAGTGATTGTGGTAATTAGTCAGGTTTGTTGTTCTATGGTCATTTTTTGCACACAAGCTAACCAAGCAAGATTTTGGACAGTGACATAGAGGAAAACCAAACTATAAAAGGATTTAAACCCCATCAACATAACTACTATATAATTGACGACAGTACATAAAGAAATTAGATCAACATTCAAGTTAGTATTTTGCCCTTTATATAACTACTGGCATAAGAAAGATTTATAATAACATCTTTCATGCAAACCAGTTAAGAAAAATGCATTCTCTAAACATGGCTATCTAACAATAGTTGATTCAAAAACTAAACAATAGTTAAACTATAGTAAAAACTCTAAACAATAGTTGATTAAAAAAATCAATTCAAACAAGTTTCCATTACCCCAAACCACTATTGGCATAGTAACAAAATATAAATTTATAATAATATAGCGCTCAAAGCACTCTTCAAAATGAAAAATTATAGTTTCAATCTTAACCACTGTAACCAGCTGCTGACTACTTTGCTTCTGTATACATATCTATCCAGATAGACGTTTAAATGTTTTTGATTTCTTTCATTGAAAATTTACCTATGGCTCACTATTTAAGATTTTAATGAAAATTGTAGTCAGCGGTTGATAACAAATCTATAATACAAAACTTGAAAATATATAATGCAGGGGTAGGAGTACAGAAAATTTTTTTTCAGGACACTATTTTCAAGAAATATCAGGACATATTTCAATAATTAAACAAACCAATGTTACTTTTACATATTAATTTCTGTTTTATGCATAAAACACATTTTAGAAAGGAATAAACTATTTAATAAATTCTGAGTTTTTAATTTTTAATACAACAATATGAAAAATGATACAGAAATTTAAACTTTCTATACTGAACATTTTTTGAAAATGATTAAGTTACATGATAAATGCTTTAAATTAACAGTTAATTTATATATAATTGAATAATGTTCATTTTGAACTGGATGCATTAGCATTTAATTCCGATAATTTAACACTGCATCTGTGAATGATAAGTTAAAAAAGTGCAATCTCTGCATCAGCAGCAGACAGCATCATTTGTCCAACTTTCACATCACTCATATTATCATCACTGATAGCACATGCTATTTTTTTAGTTGCATCATCCAAAAGCTTTTGAGCTACACACTGATTATCAAGCAAATTTTTCTTTTCTTTCTCAAGTTCGTTAATTTTTTCTAATAGGTGCGATTGCTTAAACTTTTTTCCACAAGTAGCTTCTACATCTTCCTCATCTTTTCTTTCTTCTAATTGTGTTACATCTTTTGATTTTTCCATATATGATGCATATTCTGCATGAGATTTCTGAATATAATGCATCATTTCTTTGGTATATGGAATGGAGGAAACAGAATTGCCATGCATTCGAATAACATCATGACAAATCTGTAAACTTTGAACTGTTAATTCTGATAAAGAAGCTCTCTCCTTTGTCACAACAGAATTGTTAGTTGAAAAACCTCTTTCTGGTTGGGAATTTACATTCAATAACGACAGACATGCTTTAACCACTCTAGAAAGAGTAGGATATTTTATATAACCACCAGCATCTTTTATATTGAAAACCGCATTCCAATATTTACAGATATTTTGATCATTATCATAATCATTCACAATCAAAGTCACATCTTCACACATGTAAAGAATCCACTCTTCATTCATCTTATCAAAATCTGAAGAAGTTTTATTCACATGAGGAATATGTTGAAGTAATCTGCTAAATGAACGCCTAGACTCTTCCTTTTTTCTATTATACGGAGACAAACACTGGAGATCTTTGAGTAAAGGATTTGTTATAGGAAGTTTTTAAGCAAATGCTTTGAAGTTGCTATGTAGCAGCTTCTGACACTTTGTAGAAATGTTGTTCTATCAGTAAGCTCTTCCAGTATTGCTGTTGCATCATGACCTATTTCAATCTTGTTTAAATTTAACCAATTTTTTCCTGAATCAACATTAATTTGTAACAACTTTACTCCATTTTTTTCACAGATTTCTTCTGGGTTTAAAAATTTAAACATAATACTGCGAACAAGTTCATTTATCTTACTGTACATCACATGTACTAAAGGTTCGACTTTTTGCATTAGAAGTAAATATGGTTCAAAAGTTTTACAAAAAAATGAAACAAAATGCAGATATGCCAGAGTCTTAGGGTCTTTCAAATGTTTTATAATCCGAAGATGTCTATCAGAAAGAGGAGATTTCGACTCTTTAGGTACTTTAACAATGAAATATTCCTTTAGAACATCATATTGCTTAACAATTCTCTCACAAACTGAGCCCAAAGTTAACCAATGGCTCTCAACATGACGAAGGAAACTATGTCTAACTAAAGTTTCTTCCAGTATTTCTAACTGTAAGGAATGATAATCTTCCCTTCTTGCAGGAGATAGTTTGAAAAATTGATGAATATCTATAGCAAATCCATCAATATTACAATCAATTTTATCAATACCCTTACGTAGTGCTCCATGGATTATGTGTAAGCAACATGTACCCAAATCAATTAGTACTGGTAAACTTAGCTTACTCAGTTCACTATTTATTTGCTTTAAAACAGCCAAATTAACTCTTGGTCCATCCATTGACAACTGCATTAATTTTTCTAAATTCAAACCATTATTTTGAATAAAACTTAATAAAATGTTTACAATTTTATTGGCTTCAGCATGCTCTAAAAAATGTGATTTGAGGTAACAAATAACATTCTTACCTTGTTTATCAGACCAATATGAGATGTAAATATCCAACTGTTTCTTTATTTGTTTTGCAGTAGTTTCATCGAAAAGTAAAACAAAATATGAAGTGCCGATATCCCGAAACAAAAGAGTTTTGAAATACTGACCTAATCCAAAATTAATCATATACCTGACTTTTTTGTCAGATAATTTGAGATTTTTTGCTATGGAAAAATCATCAAAAATTTCTCCGTAAATGTTAGCTAAATCAGTCAAAGACGAAAAAGAATAATTATTTTTTATTGCCACCAAAACTAAAATGGTTTCAGCTTTAATGGTTTTCTCTGATATCGTTTTGGGAAGCCATGATTTGTTATTCACTACTACAGTCGATGTCGAGGATTCAGATAAAGTTGATGACTTGATAGTAAATAGTGTTTAATTCTTGTAACAGTTCACAGCTTTTTTGTGTTTTAATTCATCTGCAAGAGCAAGCACTTGTCTAAAACCCATATTTGAAACACTGAATTTGCTTTTGCATACGAAGCACTACGCAGAATGATCATCGTCAACACTTGGCACCAGGTCTTGATTAGTCATTTATTCCCATCTTGCAGTTCCAACCATTTGTCGGAAAATTTCGTTTTCCTTGCCATTTTTAAAAGAAAATTAATTGTTTTCAAAAAATAAAATTCTGAGCTTGTTGATAAACATTCTTCAAAGCACCCTTCAAAATCTTTCAAAATGGCGCGATAAGCATTTCACACATGCGCATAAAGGTAGGCGAATAATTCTCACAATTTCCTTATCATTGTAAATAGTTGTGCACTACTAAAACCAAAATCTTTGTCTGTAAAGGCAGAAAATTGAATTTAATGGTAAACCCAAACCTAAATTTTTCTGATGTCAGGCATTCATGAGCAATGGCTGAAAACAAGGTGGAGACGAATGTTTGGCAACCCTATTTCCAGTTTGAAAGAGAACAAAAAAGGGGGAAATTTTACTCTTTCTTCTTGCATAGAAAGCAGTTGAAAGAAAAAATATATTCCACGGGAAGAAAAATTTACTACTGAAAAATAAAAAATTATTAATTAAAATCAAACTTTCAAAAGAATATAATAAAAAATTAAGGAATTCCAGGATTTATTTTGAAAAATAAGGACATTTCAGGACGTTTTTTAAAAAATCAGGAATTTCAGGAATATTAGGACAACTCCGAGCCCTGATAATGGAAAGATTATGAATCTAAGTTCATAAATTAATGTAATGAAATTAATCAATTTATGAACTTTGATCCAATTTTAAATAAACATGCTTTATTATACTTATCATTCATATTTAGAGCATATAAGGTATAAGGTCAAAAATGAAAGTTCAAAACAAGTTTCTTTGTAGTGACCTGAAAATCAAAACTCAGTTTCTTTTCAATTAAAAGTCTTAAAAGACTAGGAAAATTCAAAAACAAAATACTCTCACTAAAAGAAAATAAACACAAAACAGAAATAATAATTTCTGACTGATTTAATACAAGTCAATTTCATAGTAACTATATTATTCAACTTAACATTACTTTTAATTTATAAAAGTATGCACCAGAGTTTTAAAGAAATTGCATTTTTCAATATTTAATTTCGCTTAAAAAAAAGCAATTGCTTATTCAAAATTATTAACATACAACAAAATCATATCAATAAGAAATTGGAAATTTAAATAATCAACAAAATTGAATTTTAATTATTCCAGATATATTTTGAAAAATAAATTAATACATTAAGCATTCTTATTTAATTATTTAGAATATATAGCAGTAAGAAAGTATATGTCAAATTAAAATTGATTTTAAATGCACAGAATAAAATATATAATTTAATTCAAAAGGAGATAAAAATATATATTAGATACACAGCACAAGTAGAATACTTTTTAAGATTTTCCATTGCATTAATATTTTCTCAGTTCAAATATATAACATAATAAATTAACAAAATGATCGAAAGACTTACTGAATAAATTAATGTCTGCTTAAATTTTTTTTAAAAATAACTACTTTAATATTTGTTTATTAAATAATTTTATAATAAAAACTTACATTTGGTGTAGTCCTACAGCTATGGCATAACCATTCCCCAGAAGGCAAATCATCTTCAGACAAAGGAGGATCACTGAAAATAAAATTATTTTGAAAAAAAAAAAAAAAACTATCAGTTTCAACAGATTATATTTATGTAACTATTTTTAAAGGAAACAGAACTGCATTAATCATTCTAAACATTAAAATTAAACACACATATTTAATATTTTCATTTCTAAAGATTCACAATAAACAAATAAAATTGAAAACAAACAATAACTTAGTTAAAAGACCTTGTTATTGCTTCCTCTTTAAAATGTAAAAAAATTTCTAAATTACTTTTTTTTTTTAAGTTAAACTTTTATTAGTTTATTGTTGAATTTCCACTACTTTCAGAGTTATACACTGAAGATAAAAATCAAAATTTGTAGACTTAAGCCAAAAGAATCTTTTAAAAAATTGAAATATATAAATTACTAATATTTCTGAATATTATTTTTAAAAACATTGTTCTATAATTGTTATTTTGTTTAACAAAACTAATAATATCAACTTTATTGACAAATTTAAGCAACACACATTGTTTTAATTTAATAAAATTTAAAGGTATAACTAATGATTTATTACAGTATATATACTTTAAAATGTAATTTATTGGTATTCTTCAGAAATGTATTTAAATATACTATAATAATAAATTTGTTAAAGAATTATGCATGTCCAAAGCAGTTCATATAGCAGTTTAACTTAGAAAATAAAAAGATCAGTTAATTAAACTATTACTGTTAATTCCAGAAGAAACTTCACAATGCCTGGTTATTTACAAGTTACATTTTTAGCAGTGAGATTTTCTACCAATGTGATATTTGTGTACATTTAAATAAGTTACAGCAGCTTGCAAAATACATAGGAAGTATGTGGAAACCAAACCCCATTGTGGATAGCTTAACAGTCAAAAGCTGTTGTAAGGCATTTTAATATCTGTGCAGTCTTGTTTTTTTAGAGGAATTTTTATGGGTAATTGGTCATATTCAGGTGTCACAAGAGAGACAACTCAGAAAATTGTCACCCTGATTATTAACAATCACCCAGTATATATTAATTTGAATCTTCAAAATAGAATCACTTAGTGTAATAAACTTTGACAATTATAACAATTTAACATAATAAACAAAATCAGTAAATATTTTAATCTCAAAATTAAATTTTATTTTAAATAATTTTGATTCCTTAAACACATATCAGGAACAAAAAACTAATAATTATTTACCCAAATTGAACAATTATATTAATTTAAAACCAGATATTTCAATATTTAAATATTTCAATATTAAAATTGAAAGCAAAACAGATTATAGAACTTAATAATACACTTTGCTTAAATTTACTTAAAATAATTTTATACAGAACTTTTATACAATTTACATGAATAGAGAATCAAAACACATAGCCTTATTTGGCATTCTACCAGCATTTCAACACATGTGACTTAACAAGAACAGTATGAAATCTATCACAAAGAATGGGAAGCATTTTTTTTGGTTGCAAGAGTATGTCCGAGGAAAGGGTACCGATCTAACAGAATTTGATAAAAGGCAAATTGTGATGGTCTGAAAACTGGGTAAGTGTCTCTGAAACTATATTCATCTGCTGTTCATGAGCAATTTTTCTGTATAGTATGTGCAATTATGACAGAAAGGCTAATAATACATGCAAGGTAGCACTTAATGACACATGACATTGTTGGCTGTTCTGCTTGTTAAAATAATATTAGTAGCACACAGCTGAATTTAAAAGCATTTCTACTAGAACCTACATTATATTTGGTTGTCAATCGAGTCGTTGTCACCAATCTTGTTTTACTAAACAGGAAAGCTACAATTAACTTCATTAATGAGGCAAAAATGTGCAACATCACAGCATGTACTACTAGTTACACCATAATTCATTCACTTGGTACAAGTATTTATAATGACAGCTCCCAAACAGATGAAAAGCTTTGCAGTTTCTAAGATACTTAAATCTTAGGAACATCCAAATTTAACTTCTGCCAACATCGCTTAAAGATCAGGTATCTTCTTCTGACACAAAAGTACACACGTTAAATATCATTTTTTTCATACAAAGAGTAATCAGATTGGTTTACAAAATTTTAATGTGTAATTACATGAATGATGATTCATATTCTACACAAAAGCTGGATGCTGCTGGATCACACAACTTTAATATCCCTCAGGTGGATATAATGTCAAATGATGACAAGGATTATGTTTTCAGTGCACATACTTTGCATATATTAATAACTACTTTTTTTAATTTTACAAATTATACATGAACATTTATAGAAACTTATAAATGAACTTTTAGAGTTTTAGAAAAACATAGTAGATATCATTTAATGTACATTAAAGTTACTACTGCATACATATAAATTAAAGTGATTCCAAAAACACTGTTAAGTCTAAGATTTAATGAATAGGAATTGAATTGATATTTGTCCAATAATCATTGCAACTAAAACTTAGGTAAAGATATATATATATATATATATATATATATATATATATATATATATATATATATATATATATATATATATGTATATATATACTAAATACTTAAAGACTAGGTTTACTGCATCGAAATATATGTCTGTATGACCCAGCGTGATTGCGTACATGCGAAAAATTAGTTTGTGCAATAACACTTAAGCATTTGATTAGTAATTTTATTATTATTTTGAACTTATGCTGTATATTTTTTAACTACATTTATTTTTAAATGGTTGCATATGTAAAATTTTGTTGATTTTCTCACAATTTAAAAGTTAATTAAATGTTATAATTTTTTAAATTGTTTAACTTGTCAGTTATAGTTTTGAAAGTTTTTAATTTGGAATGTGAGGAAATTTGATTAATTACTTTTATTTTGTGTAATTCTATTTAATTTGCTATTTTATAAAATAAAATATGTATAATTTATAAAGTATAGCATAGAAATACTTGAGATGTTTCTAGTTGAAATGTATTACTTGATAAATTAAAACTAGAATAACATGTTATCTTAAAATAGACATCAGTGCTTGGCTAATTAAAAACCCAAATTTTAATAAAAAATGTATGTTATTTACCTTATTGATTTAAATTCATAGCACAGTTGTTAATACCGGTTTTGTTATATACAGTGTATTTTAAAAGTGTTTGTGTTCTTTTGATTAATTAACAAAAATTAAAAAGTTGGTTGCGATTATATTTTTCTGTCTGATTACAAAAAAATTGTATTGACTTTTACAGATTTATATTCGTTCTGTAATATGTACATTTTGTAAAATATGTATAGCCAAGTTTGTAACCTTTAATTTTGTTGTTCTACATTAAGTAAATATAAAGAAAATATTTGAAATTTCAATATTCGAAATCAAATATAGTACAAGACTGCTTTATTTAAATTTGGAGACAGAGAGCAATCACAATTTTGAAAACTACGATTTTACCATAACCTGTTAATGATTTGGTGAGATTCGGTAGTTTATTGCTTTTCTGGCATTTTGCATTTAGAAATCTAGCAATTTCGACATTGGTGATATTTTTAAAATTACGCTAAACTTATTACAAAAGATAGCATTTTGCTCCAAATATTGTATGTAGAGACATAATTTAGGTTTACGAAATAACTATGCAGTGCTTGGAAAGGAAAATTGGAAATCCCACAGTTAGCTCTATGCTTTTATATATGCATACATATAATCACAAAAATGAAAAATATTTTATAATCCGTATAGTATAAATAATTAATTTAATGTCACTAAAAACAATAGAAATAACTGTGATAAAATTTAAAATCACTTTTAAAAAATTACAATATTCTAACAGAGCAGATTTAACAACAATGAAAAATATAACACATATAAAAAAATTTTAAATAATCGTAAAATTTAGAATAAGATTTAAATATTATTTGATAAAATCAGAAGTTAACCTTCAACTTAATTTACCAATCTTAAAAAGTAATTTTAAAAGAGCTTCTATAGATCATTTTTAAAATTAAAATGAATTTTCATAAATATAAAATAAAACAAAAGTTTATCATCCCTTCTATACTGTTACAGTGACACTTTGTTATTTGGTAGTTTATAAAAAGGGTAAATTTAAGAATTTACAATAAAAACAATTAAATATTACATATTAAAAATCCACAGCCTTCACTAAATTAGCTATACTACCGGTGATAATAAAATATGTATTTAACAAACTCATCATAAAATAAATGAATAACCATGAATACCTTCGAAAATTAAACTATCTATACAAAAAATAGAAAAATTAGATATGCAAATGAATTTATTACATATTCTTAAAAACATATTTGTTTAGTAGGATATTAGTAAAAAATTCATAATGAAATGCAATTTAAAAAATTTTTAAGAACTATTTTAAGAATGTTAATAGAAACTGGAAAACCAATAATTAGAAAATCTGTCATCAATCCATCGAAAACCAAAATTTAATAGATTTCTATAAAATTGAAACATTATACAATAGGCTATTTTATACAAAAATTTGCAGACTTGATTTGCTAAATTATTTCTTTTTAGGAAATTAAAATTTAAAAGCAAGTTTAATTTATAATATTACAACTACATTGAAGTACTGGCTTAAAAATTGTGATTTTACATACATAAATACCATTAAAAATAAAGTATTTACATACGTATTTGAAATGTATTTCAGCGTAGGTATCAAAATATTTTCTTTGATAGCTAAAGATAGAAAATTAAGATTAAATTGTGTACGTGATATAGGTTTAGTTTGTTTATTGCTCAACAGTAATTTTTTGCGCATGGGAACTATTCACACCGAAAACTATAATTTAAAGTGGATTTCAAACCACTATAAACATACATGATCAAGTTGGAATTCAAATTCCTGGATTGTTGAAATGAAGGTAAAAGGGCTAACCATTTAGCTGCTAGCTCAGCATGTACGTTATAAAAAGATTAAACTTTTCAAATACCCTTCACAAAAGGTTCTAGCCAATTTTAAAATTTTCTTACTTCTAAATAATATATCTCTTACTTCTAGCTCAATGCAATCCCAAAATAATTATGAATATTAAATAGATAAAGATATAAAAAAAGGCACAGAATCATTGATTTTCTGAAAAACTGTAAAAGCATAAAGACAAAATTGTAGAAAATATCAAAAAGAACAGATCTACCTTTTGGATTCAATATAAAAAACACAATCCAGTGAAAATTGTTTACTTACATAAATATTAAATTATCATAATAAACTAAATAATCACATTCACACAATTAAAAGTAAAACATTAAAAAATTTTTTAAAAAAACATCCATTTACAGAAAATTTTTTCTTTAAGAATAAAAAAGTTACACTTCAATATTAATAAAATAAATATATATTGATATATATACATATATTTGAATAATGTTTAACTGCTTAACATTTTATGTATAAAAATATTTTCTACAAAATGGAAAATTAAGGAATTTATACACCACAGCTGATGAATGATCGCACTTCCAATATTTATGGACTTCCACATTTTTAAAAAATTGTATTTTTTAAAATAATCCTTTATTAATCTTTAGTAACTTAAATTAATTACTCAGTAACTGTCACAATTAGAATCAAACAAGATTATAAGTGGATGAAAATAGATTTTGAAATTAAAGGAAATGACACTTTTTAAGCAAACATAAAAAAGGTTTGATTTAAAAAAAAGCAAAATGTAATATAGATAAATCTTTTTTTGTTTGTTTTTTCTTAAGATTCTTTACATGTACGCTATACATACATTATGATTGCTAACCAATCATGGTCAAGAAACTGGAGAAGACAATTTCAAACTAACTTAATCATTCATTTAATTTTCCACTTGGCCATAAAACCTTACAATTCATCCAAACATAAAAGTTAGTAGCTATGATATATAGATTATATAATTGTATCTTTGTATAACATCAATAAAGTTAAATACATGTTAGTAGCCCTTTGAGAATTCCATGGCTACACATTTAATTTTGACCCTTGGGAATTAGAAAGATCATTTTGGTCTTTCAATTCTTCAAGTTAAAAAATTACTGATGATAAGATTGCAATTTAGTACTGGGATCTGTGCAAAAAGACTTAAAATTAAGTTGCATATTTTGAGACTAGAAAATATGCAACTAGGCATCCTAACTGACTGATTTATCGCTTCATGGTCATTTTCAAAAAAGATGGTTAAAAAGGCATAAATGATTTTAAAAGGAATTTTAAGCATAAACATCCAAAGCCAAGAACTAAACCTAATTTGTGGTATAGCAAACTGGAGTGTTATTCAACTACCAAGTTCAGCAAGTGGTAACTTAAAAGTTCATCACATACTGAATTAATGAATAATTATACTTATGAACAATTATATTATAAATCTGCTTTTTACTTTTGTTTATTTTGCATTTGAAGAAACTGCAAAAATTTTGCATCACTTAGATCTTGATTTAATTTTTTAAACTAATAAAAATCAAATAAACTACAATAAAAATAATAAAAAGCACTATTTCAAGTTTTGCATGAATTTTTGAAGTTAGTTACACCATTAATAAGGAACTAGATTTTAAGCTTACTCAAGTATTATATAAATGGCCAGTGGACTTGAGGCTAGACGAGTCGTGAAAGATGTTAAACATGTTTTGTTGCACCGCATGTTGCATGCAAGTGCCAGAAAAGTTTTTAGAAGCAAATTAGTGTTTCTCCATTTGTTGACTTCCTGTGTTTTCTAATTCTTAAAAGTGTTGAAACAATTGCAGTTTTACAGAAATTTATTTGCCGTTTAAACTTTTAATTATTTTCTTGCTGCTGCTGTTTTGTAAATGTTTTGGTGCTTGAATGCACCCTCTTTTTTAAACCTTGTGGCATACAAAAATATTTTTAAAAAGGTTTGTGACATACTTTGTACAACAAACTGTGTCACGAGGCCTACTTTGGTGTACACGAGATGTTTCCTTTGACTTTCTTTAAAAATAAAAGAATGTAATGAAAAATTTATTTAAAAAATCCTAACAAGAACTTGAATAATTTAAATACTGGCCATCTTTTTGGTTTACTTATTATTTAAAAAATAAGTCAGCAAATACTGACTTTAAATTAATTTTTATTTTTTAATATTAATGCATCTTTTATAGATTATCAAAAGAGAATAAGTAAATATACTGTAGATTTCCGATTAGAAAAAAAAGTGTGTGTAAACAGAAAAATATTAATAAAAATAAAAATTCAGAAATAAATGAAATATGTTCATATCATATCTATCCACAAAAATTTTGCAAATTGATCTAAATATAGAATTATCACCAACATTATAATAATCCAAAGAATAATTATTATTAATTACAAAATATTTTCTAAATTCTTTTAAATTAATTCAAAAAGACAAAAATTGCAGAAAAATAACTTTTACACAGACAAACCTGTTTTAGTTATGAAAATTGCAATTTAAATCATATCAATTTTAATTTTTAAAATATTATGAAAATTAACACTTCATTCTAACTATACAATCGTAATTAAATAACAATGTAAACAAATTAAAATTTTGAGAAAAGAATGCCATGGATCCATCTAGACTGACACATTTTAAACAATTGATTTCCTACACACCTTTAAAACAACACAAATATATATATGCTTTAAAAAATATTTTATCATTCCATAAGAACCCAAAGCAAGAAAAAATATGTTTAGTAAGACACAAACTTGGAGTAGCTAAAAGTTTTGTATAATTCATGACATTTTTACAACTGGAATTACAAACATCAAATCAATTCGAGTAGTTGAAGATTAAACAACCCACTTTGATTTATATCATGAAATTGTTGCTCTGATGATAGTTTTAGTGTACTCAGTCATAATTTAAACACTTTTGATTTATAAAATTAAGTAAAAGAATCACATGGATTACCATAACAAATAAATTATTATTAAAAAAATCACAAGTAAAAAGGCTTTGAAGCTTAAACAACTCTTCACAGTTTCTAATCTAGAATTAGTTTTATATAACATTTTTAATGTCATAATAAAAATTATGTTAATAACTAAATGAAAATAATTTGCTGATATTTCAGCATAAATTTAACATTTCTTATAATTGAATTTTTAGCCTAGGGAATAAAATCTTATAATAAAAGAAGGATATATATAATTTGTGTAAAATAATATAAAAAAGCTATACTACACATACTTAAATTATAAGAAACTAATTATTCATGACAATTTATGAATTATTATTCAGTATTTCAGTTTTAATTTACTATTTTCCGAATAAAATGTGTATTCTTTACTGATTTAACTTAGCGAGTTATAACTCTAGTAAACTTAAAATATTTAATTAACAGTTTTTAGTTCAGATTGGATATTTCATAACAATACTTCAAAATATACAAATAAAAGTAAGAATTACAATTAATTTAACTGTAGATCAATAGCAAGAAGAGACAAGCAAATGATAACTAAATATTTATTTATAATAAAAATAAATAAAATGCTTTTTAAAATAACATAATATTTTGCATTATTTTAAAAGTATATTTTATTTATCATAAAATAAATAGAGTTTTAATCTCAAAACATATGCTAGGGCTTCAGAATGGAAAATATGACATACAATAAACTAAACAGGAAGGCGATTTGAATAATTATTCATAAATCACTTTTAGAATGATTATTTACTTTGGAAGGCAAATAGATAAAATTTCTTACTGGCATGTTAAATGAAAAGCAGCCGGGCAACGATCACAACATATTAAATCTCCGCCTTCTTTGCAACTGTCGCAGGAATCATGATTAACAGCCCTACCAGGTCGACGATACCTCCGTTCTCGCTCTTTTTTCTTCTTAGAAGCTTCTTCTGCTATCACAGGAGGAGCAATAAGATTTTGAATTTCCTAGAAAAACACATATAGTTAGGCTGAAAAACAAGAACATATTATAGCATACGAATTATAACTTCGCATAAAATGGCAATAAGAGCGCTTTATTCTGTCTACAGAAGCCATTTCTTTGAGTATTTATACTTTATAAACAAAGCTTTCAGTGACTTACCGGCATCAGGCCACCAGAAGTATCCAAATCATACTCTACAGAAGTCATAATTAATAGTATAAGTTTTGATACAGGAAGTATAGAATTACCAATTTCAGTAATACCCTCATATAAACACATACGACTGCTTCACTCCATTAGGATTATTTACTCTCAAACTAAGTACTGGTGCAACTTTGAAAATTATGTTTTTTAGATATACTCTCAACACCGTGATCAAAAAGAATGTTTCGTAACTACTTAAACTATTTTTTTAGACTAAAAAAATAAAAAATACCTAGTTTATACAAATTATTTTATATAAATGCCAAAGAGTGACTTTAAGGGATTATTTTTAATCTGAATTAAATAATTTATTTTTAAATTATCGAATATTTCCTTAGAGAAGGAGATAACTGATATGATTTTTTAAATAAATGCTAATTAAATGTGTATTAGCATAAAAACTCAATTTTATAATATTTGTTTATTTTATTTATTATCATTTAAATTCAAAATGGAAGCAGCTTAATACAATTAAACTTTTAGATTAATCGATATGCGTTCACTTTGTAATCAATTTTTTCAACGTTTTTGTAATTCCCACTTAAATGCTAACTGATGCTAATAAAGCAGACTTATTCTAATCAGAAAATAAATTATAATGAAACATAAAAGGATGTTTCAATGCATTTCATAATATTCATTTTTAATTTTTGTAAGCTTATTTTGCCAAACAAAAGTCTATAATTTTAAAAATTAATTTATATTATTAAATTAGCTGTGCATGACGTCATAAGAAGATATTGATTCTGAACAAAAGCACAGGGTCTGATTGAAGCTACCAAGAAACGCATTGGCATCATCTCGTCAAAGTTGTTAAAATGTTGGTTTTCTTGTAACATTAAAATGTTAACTTCCCATTTCTGACAAAATTACAAAATAGCAAAAATAAATATTTGAAAAAATTTATAAATACATAACTTCTTATTTTTAACTGACCTCTATGAATAAATTATATGGAAATTATATATATTTGTTTAGATTATAACTATTTCACTCGTTAATTGCCTGATTTTCTTGTCCATTTAGTATAATAAACTTTAATGTTTGAACTTATAAAGTTATCAACTTTTAAAATTATCATTTTAAGCTACTTTTAAACTTTAAACATTCTGCAATAAGTCGAAAAATTACTCACATGCATATGAATTATAGACATGCGTATGCTTGGAACTCATTGTGATTTTATGTTTCATACTTAGTTCTGCAAAAACATACTATATTTCTTGTGCATATGTAAATAAATTATTCTTTATAATGGAGTATTAAATATAAGGAAGCTTGACACACACATTTCTATAAGTATAAGTAAAAGAATTCATTAATATTTAATTATTTTGATTATTTTTAAATAATTTTTATATTGAGGTAAAAGATGATTGTCGTTTAATTTTCGAACCTAAGTAAGTTAAAGAAATGAATGTTTAAAAACAGTACTTTTAAAAGATATCTGTCTTGAAACACAGACTTAAAAAAACAAATCAGTAGACTAAGAAAATAATTGAATAATAAACTAAAAAAATAATTAAATAAAATAAACCTGTGTAATAGCAAAATTGAGTACTCTCAGATATGTGATCTGCATGGTGAGCATACCTTTAGTAAATGTAATAAAACCATAGTAATTTTTCAGGAATAAGGAGAGTACATAGGAAAGTGTTGTGTAATGAGGAGACAAGAAAACTTTACAAATACAAACAAGCAACTCAGCAAAAAAATTAAACAAAATTTTTATAATTAGAAAGAAAAGGTTATCGCCAATAGCCACTGTTATGAATCGGTGCTTGGATTCCTTCGCAAAACTGAACTAGGTGTATGAAAGTTAATAATGTCATACGGATTATAGTTTCCTATGACTTGAATTTCCCAGTTTTCTAAATTATAGAGTTTGCCGCAAAATCGGATCGCAAGGTGTTTGATGTAGTCCGTTATGGAAAGCATACCCAGGTTTTTCTTAATCAGGTGATTCCAAACGTAGGGCTCTGCTATAGAAATTAGCCGGAGAAATTGTTTTGCTGTCTTTTTAAGATAGCAATGTTTGAAATGCATGCACAAACCTAAATCAGAGCTGCACATCTTATGACTGGCCTCAGATAAGCTTTATAAATTAAAAGTTTATTTCCCATTGATATTTTAGAAACATGGGCTAAGAGGGGACACAATGTTCTATTAGCACTAATAAATATTTTTTTCTTTTTTGTCATTTATATGTTGTCTGCCTGTTAGCCTTTTATCATTTAGCCCCCTCCCCACGTACGTGACCTCATTTTGCCAGGGGATACTAGTCACAGAAATTTGATGTTTGGACAGGTTTTATGCCTCTTCCGAAATAAAACAGCTTTGTATTTAGCGACATTAATTTTAATCTTCCAAACTGCAAGCTAATTTACTATTTCAGAAATGTGTTTATTGAAGTTATCATGGATATTTTGATGATTTTTGCTACTTGCAGGAATGGAGCTATTATCCGCAAAAAGGCAGAGCATGGTTTTTAGGTTTTGGGGGACATCATTTATAAATATATTAAAAAGAAAAGAACCCAGCAGTGATCCCTGGGGGACGCCTGTATGATAAGGCTTCTCATTTGAAAATATATTACTAATTCTAATATAAAGGATTTGTTGGGGAAGATAGTCACATTAATTAACTTAATTAGATAATATGGATATTTATAATTAATAAGTTTATAAATAAGGTCTACATGCAATACCTTATAGGAGACCTTCTCGATATTTAAGAAAATGGCTCCTGTTGATTTTTTGAGTGCAATATTTTTTGCAATTTTTTCAACACCTCTGTGCAGTTGGTGAATAGTTGAGAGTTTTTTCCTAAACCCAAACTGCTGAGGGATGATAATAGAACCCTATTTTTCATACTGGGAGAGTTTTTGTACAATAAATTTTTCTGCAATTTCTCCATGGTACGACTGATCAATGGGATTGGGTAAAATTAGTTGGTAATTTAGGGCTCTTTCCCTGCTTCTTAATTGGAACCACTTTTTCTTGATCCATTGAGGTTCCATTGAGGAGAGAAGTGTTCGAATCTTAAAATGTCATTAAGGATAGAAGTTAACAAACAGATAGTAATTACAGGAATTTGCTGCATGGCTTTGTTTGAGATATTATTAATCACTAGGCTCTTTTTTGTGGATTGGGATCCATGTCATCATGGAATACAGGTCTGCTTGCTGAATAGTGGTGTTTACCTGAGGGTATTGTAGGTAATTGGTTACCCTAGACAGGATATCCATGTCATTTTCTGCATTTACTATGTCATTGGGCTGAAATTGACTTTCAAAAACATTCGATAAGGTCTCGTCTTTGGCAGTGTTGGAGGAAAATATAGTGGCACCATCTATGAGAGAGATAGTGATGGGAGTTTTTTAATCGATATATATATGGGTTGCTTTCCAAAAATAGCCATCCCCAGCGTTTAAATTGCGTAGGTAATTATTCCAAGAATGGTGGTTGCGTTTGGGTATTTCTTTACTGATGGTCTTTTTAAGTAAAGTAATTTGGGTTTTGATGGAAGAGAATCTATGGTGGTTGTAAAATTTTCTAAGTTTGTTTCTCTCTTGTATGAGTTTAAGGATAGAATCAGGTAAATAGGAGGGGTTGAGATTGGATTATATAATTCTGCAATCGTTTAAAGCTGATTTAATGGTATCAGTGATGAATTTTACTTCATTATTAATTTCTTCTATATTTTTGGCCGGTTTAATTTAATGGAATGGAATAGTGTTATGAATATCTTCTCTGAATTTTTTCCAGTTGACTCTTGTTGCCGTATTCATGCTGTCACCACCCCTTTGGCTACCATTACAAGCAATTACTGGGAAATGATCAGACGGTAGCTCATCCTTCGTAATCAAATCTGAGGGAGGGGGAAAATCCCAGGAAAGAAGCAAGTCGTTGAAACTCCAATGCGTAGATTCGTAGTGTGCAGGTTAGTTGGGGACATGCAGCGTAAATTCGGTGCTGTCAAAAAAGGATTTTATAATATGGCCATGGAGTTATCATATGTACAGTTCCAGCTTCTGTGTTTTGCATTGAGGTCATCAGCTAGAACAATTCTGTTATTTATTGAAACTAATCTTTCTAGGTCTAGAGTAACTAAGCTGTTTCTTTCAGGTGGAAAATAAAGTGAGATAAATGCAGTGTCATTCTTATCGAGCTAGTACATTTAATAATAGTGGGTTGGCCACAGTAGATTTTAGTGGGGGGGATGAGCGAATGATTAATTCTGCTTTTAACTAAAATAGCAGTTCCTCTTTGTTTAGATCTAAAATCGTTCTGGTACTTTTCGTAGTTTGCAGTTTTAAATTTAATATTCTTATCTAAATGTGTTCCGTGGAGCAATACAATATCCGGATTATTTTCCTTTACAAATTGTTTAAATTCAATTTGTCTTTTCTAAATGCCATTGGAACATTTCAGTACATTATCTTCAGATTATTTATATTTTTAGCAATCATTATTCACGGGTTCGTCAACGCTCAGTGCTTTTAATAAGATTTGCATCTTTTCTGTGGGATGCTGGGCCTTTTCAATTAAAGGGACCGGGATTAATGTCACATTTAAGGCCCTTAAGTGTGGCATTAATTTCGTTAATGAGTTTTATTATTGTATGAAGATTTGCAAGGTTGTTTAGCTCGAGAATATCATTCGATTTGACAGGTTGGGAGTGCGTTGTATTCATAGATGCAATTTTTGCATATGAAGTTTCAATTCTACTAAATTTACTTTGGGAGTATGGTGGTTTGAGGAGTTTTCTTGGTCTTATTGCTGGGATTTTCAGTGCAGCCTCTAAAAGATGCTGTGTGATATCGACCTCAATTACAGCATTTGTAAATGCTGTAATTGAGGTACGTCTAATTTTTTTATGGGGGCATTCACAAGACAAATGATTTTCTCCAAATTTCACACACTTAAATTTCAGATAACATATGGAAGAGTTGTGGCCAAAGTCTTGACAGTTATAGTACTGCATTGATTTTTTTGTTTACATATTTTTCAGTTTTTGTGATTATGTTGAGGTTTTTATTGTTTTCAAATATTTCGGGATCTATCTTATTAGACATGAGAGTTATTAAAAAGCACGTTATAGGCTCCTATTTCAGCTGCATAGGCATGACCGCAATGTTGGCTACATCAAGCCCTCTTTTTTTCAATTCAGATTTAATAATCTCAGGTAGAGTGGTTGGGAAAAGACCTTTTATAACTGCTTTGATAAGCTTTTCAAGTCTGTTTTTGATTATGAGGCATTCAATGTTCTTATCATTCAAACATTTAGTTATTTTTCTGTAAGAGTCAAGTGAGGAAGGAAACACTTTCAAGTATTCACCGCTTAATTTAGTAGTTAATTTATTATCATAATTTACTTTAAATTATTAAGGAACTCATTAAAGTTAGCTTCAAACTTAATAAGTATGGAGGAATTTTATCATTGATACCACCCGCGGTTGGGTTATCTATGAGATTTTCATTTGAACTATTGTTATTATTAGCTAAGTTTTTATGAAGGCACAGAACATTTATTGTTAATTTCTATGGAAGGGACCAGAATTGTTTTTATATTATTAGCACTTTCTTGGGTTTAATAAACCCATCCTCATCAGAATCGGAAAGTTTGCCTCTTTTATTACGGCTATTTATTACTCACTCTATAACAGAGGTAGTACTAGGTCATTTGAAAATTCATTACTATTACTGGCAAAAATATTGACATTACTAATAATTTTAATGTATTCATTTGCAGTATTAGCGGATTCAAGATTTACACTATTGCTTACATCACCAGAATCAATATTTACACTATTATATACACAATCATTGTTCTCAGATTCTGAGGAGGTATCACCAAATTTGTTTTTATTTACTTATTAGCAATTAAATGAACAGATTTAACATTGACAAAGATCTAATTAGCCCTCGTGTGCAAAAAATGACTGTTCAGCGACAAACAAACCATTAACATTGACAAAACTGCATAATTTTTGTTTACCGCTAAAATTTTTGGTAGATTTCTTAACATTTTGTTTAATTTTAGAATTCCAATTTACTACTTTACTATTTACATTAATGGACCCACCCTTTGCATTCAATAAACTAAAGTATATTATCAAGAATCTTGTCAATTCAAAAGCTCCCGGCCTAGATGGGATAGACAATGTGATTGTCAAGCTTCTCTTTCGAGCAAATGCAACTTTCCTCCTGCACTATTTTAAACTTTGCCTTACGCTTAAGACTTTCCTCAAACCATTCAAACAAGGCCAGGTTATTTACTTTCTAAAGAAGAATAAAAACCCTAGTCTCCCGACCTCCTATCGGCCAATCTGCTTATTATCAGCTCTAGGGAAAGTTTTGGAGAGATTGACCATTGGAAGGCTTAAACATCACTTGCATAAAGCAAAATTCCTTAGTAATCATCAATACGGATTTCGAAGCAACAGCTCGACAGAACACGCCTTCCAAAAACTTAGAAACCTAATTGACGAATCACACCATAAGCAGAACTACGTAGCACTGATTGCGCTGGATATCCAGCAGGCTTTTGACTCACTTTGGTGGCCAGGGCTGCGTCAAGCACTGCTACAAACTAGATGTCCAAGTAATATAACATCCTTGATCTTCAGCTTTTTGGAAGACAGATCGCTCACCACGGTTCATGATGGAGGGTGCGTCACAATTCCTCACACCAGGGGATGCCCACAGGGATCTGTTGGCGGCCCCATCCTGTGGAACATCTTCTTTAATGAATTATTAACATCATCCTGGCCAGAACATACTAAAGTAATTGCCTTTGCCAACGACACATTATTAGTAGTTGAAGGTAATACAAAAGCGTCTCTGCAATCACATTGTAATGAATCTTTGCAACATTTTTCAAAATACTGTAGAAACTTAAAGCTCACAATTTCTCATCCTAAATCGCAAATCCTTATCCTGCAGCAGAAAAGAAAACACTTAAAATCAAATCCCAGAATAACCTTAGAAAATAATAGCCTAAAGCATACTAAAACACTAAAATATCTCGGAGTAACAATAGATTGCAAAATGTCCTTCCTACAACATATCAGGCAGTTAAAGACAAAGATGATACCAATAGTTCAGCGTTTCCGCTCCATGATCGCTAGAGACTGGGGCATTAAAAGTAAAATTACAAAAGCAATTTATCTTTCTGTCATGGAGAAAATGGTTACTTATGGCTCATTTTTGTGGATTCTACCCATGACTGTTAGGAAGCAGCGACAATTAGACAGCCTACAGCGCTACTTTACATTATTAATCACGAGAAGCTTCAGGACCACGTCCACAATTGCCCTCAACACACTGGCAGGCCTGCCACCACTTCATCTTACTTGCATCCAGCTAGCACACAAAACTAGGGTACTGCAACTGCAGGAAACTACTGTGCTGGGAGACCAAACCCTCAGTGCGTCTGACTATGAATATCCAGTGCATAAAGACTGTGTCCATCCACCGTTAAGACTTAAGGGGATACATATCCACAATCTACCCTCCAAACCCTCCTCGCCAGCACAAGGTCAAATCAAATTAATCACACCTTACAATATCTATACGGATGGATCACATATTGACGGTAAAACAGGTGCAGCCCTAATAATTTATCATGAAGACAAACAACTTCATGAATACAAAATTAAGCTGAGGAATAAGAACTCAGTCTTTCAGGCAGAAGCCATAGCCATTTTTGATGCTATCAACATCATTGATGTACAAGGCCTCAGATCTGTAACCATTTGGTCTGATAGCTCATCAACTTTGCATGCGTTACTTAACCCACTTCACACATCACCAATAATACATGCCATACAGGAAAAACTAGCAGCTGCAACTTCGCACATCAATCTAAGCTGGATTAAAGCGCATCAAGGTGATGTTGGAAATGAGTGCGCAGACATCGCTGCAAAGGAAGCCACAAAAATTGATGAATCCGAAGCATTAGTGATTCCATATCCAAGATCACTTATCAAACAACTGAAGCACTTCACACTTCAAAAATGGCAGTCTCTGTGGGACAATGCAACAACATGTCGAATAACCAAACATCTCCTGGAACCAGGGGGTACGTGTACCTTCCTGGGGCTTGAGCACAGCCACCAGGCGCATCGGCAGGTGGTGGATAGCCGAATGTCCTGTAGGAATGACAGGATAGCCTTGAATATAGAATCAGAGGCCGCGAACCAGCTCCCGTAAACCCTGGTGTTATGCAATCCATGCCTAGGGCTAATTGGCACCGCGGTATTGGTGTCTTAACGGAGCCTCTAGTTGCTTGGCGAACTTCTAGAGTAATTTGCCTTGCCCAGTAACTCAGGCAATGCTGGGTGGACTTATATTACCTGAGTTTTTTTTTTACTTGTTATCTTGTGGCTGAAAAGACACAAGAAGTAACAAACCTTTCTGCATTTGCAGGTGAAGCCTCTAAAGTAGACCTTGCTGAAAAGACAAGGGAACTCAGAGGTAATCTTGTAAAGGGGCAGCAATGAATCCTTCACTTGAGGTAGAAATGACCTCTAAACCATCTTCTTCTGGTGAAAGTCAGGAAGCTATTCCTAGCATGACTGACTTTCTGACCAGATGGGACTATTTCAGCAAGACCTTATCTGCTGGAAATGTCATATGCAAGAGGAAACGGCAGAGCATGTCATTTACGAATATGAGGCTCTTGCCCTCCCTAAATTAACTTCTTTAGGCTTCATCCATACTAGAGAGTTACACCTAGACTCCATTAAAGGGTTATCGGACTTTATTAGTAAAGTGGGTGACCCGAGCAATTGGAACTAGGAAACATTGGGTTTGGAGTTCACGGTACAAAATGCTGATAAAAGCAGAGGTGCCCAATGACATACAAACTCAATTTTTAAGAAGAAGAAGAAGAACCAAACATCTACTCTCAGAAGTCTCTAGTAAGCTAACGTATGATAATCCATACCTCAACCAGCTGCTAACATTTCACGGTCCATTTCCACAGTACTTCCAAAGATTCGGAAAGGCAGTTTCATCCACCTGTATCTTTGAGCCCAAGGGGATCTTTTCCACTATGTCCTAGAGTGCCCAGAGACTGAGAAATACCACATAAAGAAGAACTCCCAACAGACCAACATAGAGTTCCTGAGATTTTGCTTGAAAGATCGTCACCGCAGATTACTCCTCACAAAGCTAATGATTCATCTCAACAAACGAGGATTAGAACTTTGTCAGGATTTAGGCCACGCTTCCACAGACGATATAGAAGATTCCACAGACGAATCAGAAAACTTTTCTTAAAGTTAACTTTCTTCCACAGTTAATAATGGTGTATAATTTTTTTTATAGGAACTTAATGAAATTTATGAACTATATGTTCCGAATTGTTTGGACTTTTCGAACATTATGAGCCCGCTTTAGAACTTTAAAAACTTTAAAAACAAGCTGCTTGAAGAGAAAAATTGTGATCCAAAGTTGTAGCTTGCATCCCGGCAGGAGTATCATCAGATACGGCAGGGCTTGAAGCAGCAGCATCAACATCCATTGCATCAATTGACACCTCGTGGGTATCAACACCCAGCGGCAGATGCCAGTCCTCCTCCAGGGTCCGTCGATAAAGCCACCGTGGCCGGAGAAGGCAGCAGGAGAAATGATCAGCACGCATTTGCAGGAGACGGCCACGGTGGCCTGGTTGGTTAAGGCGTCGTTCTCACTACCGGAAGCTAGTGAGTTCGAATCTCTGCAGATCGAAGATCCGTCGTGTTCGTGAATGGCGGCTGGGTCACGTTAAAACTGGGATTAATCGCAATGTCCTCCAAATAAAATGGTATCTCTGAGGGTGGCAAACCAAGAATTGGGGGCCTTCTGCTTGGTCTCTGCTTCAAAATGACGAAGACTCCCCCAGGCTGCTTCTATCAAAGTGGTAGAGCCCAACTCAGGGCTAGGTACAGGGAAGCATGCTGGTTCAACAACAACACAACTTTCAGGAGAGGACAACAGAATCGGTCTTTACTCCTCGGTCATGGGGTCAAGAATGTATTTTTCAGCCATCTGATTTGCTTTTCTAATGTCTGTTTCAAGATATATATTATCCGTGACGGAAATTAAGTTTTTGCGTTTGAATATTACGCTTACTGATTGTGAACAGAGCCTAAATACTATAGAATTAATTAAGCAAAATAAAAGACAACATTGTCTGTTGCTTACTCTATCATGAAATAAATTTGAGAAATCTAAAATCAAGCTTAAAGTGCTTAAGGCTTTTCAGAAGATTTAAATGTGCTGCCCACATTTAACATTTACATATAGTTAAAATATACTTCTGATGGATTCTGATAATTTAATGTTTAAAATTTCTCTTATATGATACATTTTGAAGAGATATATCGTTTCTCAAAATACTGCCCATTATTTGTTCTGATTATTTCAGCTATCTTGATCTAAAATTCAAATTTTACGTTTTTTTTTATTCCACCAAAATTTTATTTTCGGTAGCATTTGAAACTGTCTCTAGGAAAGAGAAAAAAATCTGAGTTTGTAGTTTTTCTTTGGTTATGTTGATTTATCGTATCTATATATATCTTAATCAATTTTAATTAATTAAGTAAAGTTAACATCATTAAATGATCTCTAGCTGTTGTAAGTACTGATTGGAGTTTTGTTCATGAGAGTAAAAGTCAATAAATGCAAATAATATATGGTAAATAATAGCATATAAATTTTCTGTACTTTTCCATTTTCCCGACGACATGATAATGTCGCCAAATGATATTATCAATTGAAACAAGATTTCGCAAATTGCTGCTTTTACTATAATTTTTAATTTTTTTACCTTTTACAAACATTTTAAATAATAAAAAATTACTTATGTCTTCAAAATAATTTTTTTCAACTAACTGTCTTTATTTCTTCATGTTTTTTATGAATTGTCACCAACACGGCGAGATTTGCGCTGGCGAAATGGACTGATAACTAATTTTCTCAGAGTAACGATATGTGTTGTGTTGTTAGAATCTATTTTGCAAGCGGTCCATCTCTTGGAGATAATAGAAAAAAAATAGTAGAAAACATATTAATGTTAAGGTTCTTAATAAAACATGCGCAATTCAAAAATAATCATCTTCTTTCATTTAATATTAATGCAATATATATATATATATATATATATATATATATATATATATATATATATATATATATATATATATATATATATATATATATATATATATATATATATATATATATATATATATATATATATATATATTAGAAATTAGCGTAGCAATGTGTTTTTAAAAAATTTTCAAAAATCAAATATGGTAAGTTTTATAATAATTTTCTCCTAATTATCGCTCTTGGCTATAAATCGGGTCCTTTCTTCATATCACTTTTGGCGATGATCTGAAGTTTTATTGTTTAAAGCTACAAGTTTTAATTCTTAAACTGAGCATTGTGATCACAAGGTCACCAAGAACAAAGAAAACCAAATGTCATAACCAAAACAATTTACCAAAAGTAATATACTGCCAAATATAGGTGAATATTGGTGTCAAAACTTAAATTATATTGCATTATCATCAATTTTTGCTTAACAATGTTTTTAACTCTAAGTTGAGTTGTATGGATTTTAAATTTGTGTTTGAGATATGAAAATATTTTGTGACATATCCATAATCATTGAGACTTTAAGTGTTTCCTTCGTGATGAAATCCAAAAAATAAATATAAAGGTAAGAATTATATCTATTTAATTATCGACAAGGTTAAAATTGTACTTAAATGTTCAATAGGAATAATAATGGATAATAAAAAAATACTGAATTTTTTGTGACAAAGTTAGATAGATAAACATCTTTCTTCAGTTTTATTTCTCCATGATTCTACTCTCAAAATATGATAAAAGTATGGATATTTTAGTTTTTTATTAAGTATTGTTAAATTTTATTCTAGAATTCTCTTACTTTAATTTTGTGACTTTAAAATCTCAAAATTATTTAAACTTTATCGCAACTTTCCATTGCCTTACGGCAATGGACATGCTATATAATATAAGACATGCTCTATTATATCAACCTTTTCTGAAATCTGAAAAATGTGTATTTTTTTCATTTTAGAAACTTAAAGATTTGTTTAAAAACATTCATTTTTTTTAAATGCATCTCGTTAAATATAATTCTAAGCAATCTATTTTATGTGACCCAACAATCGTTAGCAAACAAAGTAGATCGTCTGGATCATGGATAGTCTCAATTACAATTCCATTTCATAACAGCTATTTAAAAATTAACGTGTTTAAAATAGAATTTTGTGAATTCTTAAAATGCAAAAACATATGCTTTCTGATTTTAATTTCAAGATTATGTAAGGAAATATTTTATAAAACTGCAATACTACAATGAAACTTAAGAATTTCCGAAGTTTTCTTAAGTTATAAAATTAAAACAAGAATTCTGACCCAAAAATTGAGAATTTTCAATAAACAAAATGGAATATGCTCATTTAATTCATTGATACATAAAATAGCATAATTATGGAAAAGTATAACAAAAAAGGAGAATATCCAACTTTAATTTTCAAACAAAATGGAACAATTAATAGATTTTACGCCAAAGCAAACATTTAAGTATTTACACTGATATGCAAAGATTATGCAGAAGTTTTTTGCCTTGACTCCATGAGAAATCATCTGACCCACGTGAAATTGAGAAATGAAAACAAACTTAAATGATGACAAAAGTTTAGTGTACAAAGATCACTTCAATGCATGTCGTATAGAATCAAACAAAAATGATTTATTAAACTCATAATACCATTATACATGATTACGTGTCCTAGAATAACAACAAACAGATATTCCTTAATATGGGGTATGTTCTCTCCTTATTGCAATGGTTGGTTCACACCATCTCTCCATACTCATCACCATATTATCCATAAATTCTTGACATAAGAGGAATTATTCCTGAATCACCTTCTTTTTCAGTCGTCGGATGTACAACAGAGGATGTAATCGTGCCGTAAAATGTCTCCTATAAGCATCTCACACCTGTTCTGTCGGATTTAAATGAAGAGAGAATGTTGACCAAGTTCATTCTAGTGATGTCTTACCTTTCCAATAGTTTCTGAACAACAGGTGTTTGATGTAACAGTGGATTGTCTTCCATGAAAATGAAATCTGCCCCAATAGAACTTCGTTAGAAAAGCAAATCGCGAAGGATAACTTAGTTACAATAGCAATCTTCGGTTACAGAATTTCTGTCAAAAACTTAAGGCTAAGTTCATATTTTCAGCATAATTCTTCTTTAGCTGATAACTCCAGGACTATCCTAATGGTCTCTTTCCATGATGTTACTGAGATGAAACCAAGTCTTAGCCTCTTTCAAGATAAACTAGCTTTGAGAATCAGTTGTGGCACTGAAAGTGATTCTCATCTGTAAAGAGGAATCTATTCTATTAACGAGCTTGTCCAGTTTTTGAGCTTCTTGCACCTCTTTAAAAGGTGGTGAACACTCCGACTTTACAGAGTAATTTTTGAGCTACAAATACACTACTCTTACTGGTAAACACACTGGGTAAAAAGGAATAATAATTGATAAAAAATTAGGACTTGGAATAAGTAAAAAAAGTTTTTATAAAAAGATTATAAATATATTTATATACATACATACATACACATATATATATATATACACATACACACACACACACACACACACACACACACATCACACACACACACACACACACACATATATATATATATATATATATATATATATATATATATATATATATATATATATATATATATATATATAAGCTAAAATAAAATTTAAATGTTATGTTAATAAGTTAAAGAAAAAATTAAGGAAAATGTAAAAAAAAAAAGTTGGAAAATAATTAGAGTGATAATAGAATAATTAAAAATAGAAATTTAAAACTAATTGGGAAGAAAGGAAGCAAAAATATTGACAAACGATAGAAATAAACATGTCCTTTTTTATTACAGGAACAGTATTCGGGGAAGGCCTTTCCAATTAATTTGAGTAAAACATTATAAAGAATAAATACCCTACGTTTTCAAAAGAAAAATTAACACTAATTAAAAATGTAAAAATTAAAAGTAAAATTTTCTCAAAAGAGAAATAACAAAAAATGCGTAACTGCATTTGGCGGCGTAAAATATATTCATAGGTATGCTAAGAAGTAATTAATAAATAAGAATTTTTTAACAATAATGATGGTAATGTGTATATATAATCCCTACGTTTATGTAATCACAATTTTATTGTAAATTTTCTATAACTTTGCTATATATTTCAAATTCTTATAAGTTTTTCAATCTAACAACATTACTTGTAGATGCTTAAAAAAATTTTCCTTTAAAAACATTAAACATATTTTTCTTAATGTTGCAAATTTTATGATTAAGCAACATTTATATATATATATATATATATATATATATATATATATATATATATATATATATATATATATATATATATATATATATATATATATATATATATATATATATATATATATATATATATATATATATATATATATTCAACATTAAAAAATTATATATATTATATATTTACATACTTATATATGTATATGTGTGTGAATTTAATTTTTTTTAAATTTTGACGAGGATTTCTATTATTAAAGGCGATTTAAAAATGTAAGTGATTAAGATAATGGAAGACAATAAGCAATGAAATTACATATTGATTTAGAAAAATGTTAAAGTAAATGCTTAATATTTATAAATGTTTTAACCCCATTCCGTGATAATTCAGAATTAGGGTCACCGTTTCAATAGGTAAACTAATCAGACTGGTTTTGCTTTCACCTGACGTCCAATATTCGAGGAAAGTACGTGCGTTTCTTGAACTTTCTGACGCACATTCCTATTACTTTTTTAATATTATTTTAGTGTGTATTTACGTTTGGAGAGACTCGTAAATGAATTCTGGGAATTGCGCCATAAGATGAAAACCTTGGGTTCTCCAATAGAAATTGTAAGTAGTAACGTGAAATAACTATCACCAACTTACGTAAACTGAGTTTGAAGTAATAAAAATTATGTATTCACTCATTATATATTATTTAAGTATTTTTTTTGTTAATTTGATTTTAAATGAGAATCCATTGGTACACCTGAACAATTCATGTATTTTCAAGAGAAATAATTCAATGTAAATTTTGAATAACAAAAAATGACAATTTTATTATATGAAATAAATAATATTAGTATTTTAAATTAAAGACTTATGTAGGAGTTGAATTGCAACTACACGAATAATACTTAATTGTAAACATATATAAATATCAATGAATATTAAAAAAGAATTAAATTACAATCTCTTAGCCCATAAATGTAAATGTTTGTAGTAGTGTTATAATGTGTATAAATTATGACAGAGCTATAGAAGTATATATTTTGACCAATTTTATTTAATAACAATAACGATTAAAAAGTAGTATATAGTAAGTAAGTAAAAGTCATGAGCTGAGAGTCAGTCAAGCTCTATTCGCCACAGCAGTAAGAATTGGAATAAATCGTTTGCAAGGAGGGCGCTGCTCTTCGAGTTTCTAAGCTTGTGCGCCAACACTATCCAAAATTATGAAAAATTATTTTCGAATATGCAGTTAATTTTGTGTAAACTGAACACTGTGCACTAGAACATATGCCTTATTAATGAATACATTTTTTTATGATTTATAAAAAATGAGTTCTTATAGAAAAATATTATTGTCCAAAAAGAATAAATTTAAAAATTAAAAAATATGAATAAACCGGAATCTTATTATTTAATTTAAATAAATTAAATTTACAATCTCTTCCCGTGAAAAATATTTTTTCTTACAACTCTTTCGTATGCATCGTTTGCTTATTTTTTTTTCAAATTTTTAATTTTATGGCTAAGTAATTTGAATCAAATTTATTCTGAAAAATCGTAAATAGCTCCCATTGTGAATAACAAACCTCACCGCTGATTTTAAAATCTCGAATTTTTTTTAAGCAATTCATGTAGAATTTCTCTCATCTTACCTGACTTCCGTCTTACAGTTCATGCATTAAAATGTAATCAATTGCTTTAAGTGCAAATAACTTTTGCAAGGAATAATCATGTCTTAGAATTATCTGTAAATGTTATGAATATGTTATTTTAGTCGAAAAGAAAATTTTAATTTATGCTTGGAATGATGTAGCACAAAAAAAAAAAAAACGATACCTAGGATATTTCAACATGCAGGATTTACTAAATAATCGTTACTGAAGATAGCCAGGAAAAATTACTTACTTGATGACTTCAGTGAAGATGAGTAACTCATCTTTTAACTTTGACAAAGAAGCTACAGCAATGCGAATTTTCAGTCAATGATTTTAAAGGTGGATTCAGATATAATTTGTACATAAAGAGAGTCGGATGATTAAAGGATTGAAGACATAAAGATTGAAAATGAAAAGAATTTTCATGTATCAAAATATGAGAAAATGACATAATTCGTAGAGCGTTTGCAAAATAAATAGAGGCTAACAAGACCGAAAAGCTCAGTGGTAGCGTTTCACGCTTGCAAGGCTCAGGTCCGAGGTTCAATCCTCGGGTTGGGTAAGGTAGACTCAGACTTTCCTCCCTTCAGTGGGTAGATAAACTGGGTACCAAGCATGCTTGGGAGCTAAACACTGGGGGTATCACGTTAGGCTAACCAACTAATTGGGATATATGCTTCGCACCCCAGGGCCCTCGGTCATGAAAACAGTTATGGACACTGTAGGTCTTGGCCCACATGGGCGATCGTGCTACGAATTTTTAGTTTAGTGTAACAATACTGACCTATTTTTTGAGAAAAATTACAATAAAATGTTTTTCTATATCGAAAATAATGAAAGAAATGTTTTTTTTTTAATGTAATTTTAAAACAGAAAAAAAGAAAGTTCCCTCTGATTTTTTAGCAATAAATTAAAGTAAGAATTGTTTCTAAGTATGAATTTTACTCTGCATGAGTTTCTTATATAAAGAATAGTAAATTATTTCCCTTAATAGTATTTATTTATAAAGAGAAAGTAGTTTCATTACAAAATAGTTTAACTTTTGATAAAAAAATTAATTTTGAGAGGAAAGTTTTTATGAATGAAATAATTAAATATGAAATTTTCTGTGCAATATTCAGTGGTAAAGCTTGCTCTACATAGAAAAAATAGTCAATGATGAACAACTATCATTAGTTGCTACAGTAAGGTGTAGGAAAATTTTGTCTAAGTTAACATAATATATTCTCTTTGATAACCATTCCATATTAATTATTTTACTTTTTTTATTTGAATCTTCAAAGGACTCTTTGTCCTTGCAAAGTTATTGGTTATACTTTTACTTATTAAAGTATTTTTTAATGTCAGTTTTAAGAAATGCAATTAAAATGGATAAATTATGAATAATTTTTAAGCGTCATGGGTCAAGGAAAATACCAATCAAACAAATTTCAAATTTTATTGGCACTGACAATTTTTTATATACATAATGTATACAAACACACATTGGAATCAAAAACCTATGATCAATATGTTATTGGACCATTTTTTTCCCGAACAGCTTTTATTTATTTGAGTATTGAGTCTACATGCTTCTGGAGTGCATTTATGTTAGAGAATACCAAGCATTAGCTATATAGCTTTGTAGATCTTGTAAATTAGATGGAAGAGTAGAGTTATGTAGGATGCGTCTTTCTATATATCACGTTACACACATTTTCGGCCGTGGTAGCCATGTGGTGAGGGCACAGGCCTTCCGTCCACAAGGGTGGGTGTTCAGTTCCCATTGCCGCCAATGACCCATCGAGTACATACGAAGTATGTGCTCGTTAAATCAGTGAAAACGAAAGTCCTGTGGTCGGTCATTGAGCAATTACCATGGGTGTAATGGTCTGGAGAAAATTTCCTCCCCATTCAGATCAATGTTAAAATTGAGGGAGTGGATCCTCTGGTGGTGCCATCTATAGGAGAAATTTAGAGAAAAGTCGTGCTTTCACCTTCGTAGTGCTCTGGTTGAATGAATGACCCACCCTACTAACTTAAATTCGTTTAGCCAACGGCATAGCAAGCTTGACTTGTCCAAGTGTAATAAGTAACAACAACAGCAACAACACACATTTATAGGGGGTTAAGTTTTAGGCTTTATGGTGGTCGGAAAAATGTTGGAGGTCAGCCTGATGTTTAGCAGATCAAATTTAACCCTACTGGGCGATTTATTATTGCGTTATAGTCCATAAAATGTCTATGGTTATCAGAATAAAAAATACAACACTATAGGGTGCACTTGATTTGCCAATATATCTACTGGAAATCATTTTGGTGGAGGGACGTTAGATCTTAGGAAAATTCAACATTTATAGCCCCTATTATATGATTATCTTCGGCTGTATTAGATATCGAACCTTTTATCTTCCGGACACAATAAAGGAACTTTATACCACAGTTTTACCTCAGTTTTTATTACAATGATAACATCCAATTAAATTACAATTAAATTTGTATGAAAAATGTCTTGTTTTTTAATATGAGTTGTATTCATTTAAAAAAAAAATTTTAAAAACCCCATTAGAATAAATAATAAAAAAGTTGCCAAAATGTAAAACTCAAAAATATTATTAAAATATTTCGAGATCAAGGATTAAGGAGAAATTGTATCATTGCGCTTTTGTAAGCTCAGAAAAAGGCCTTTATATTTAAAGATAAGAAGGATTCAGAATTTCACACTATATAATCATCAAAACTAAATGGGAATAAAACATAAATTATCTGTAAAAATTATCTGAATAAAACATAAAATACTTATTATATAAATGAACGAATTATTGTTTACCTTATAATTATGTCGTCCAAGAATAATGAAATTGAATTTTATGCCGTTCAGTATATAATAATTTTACTAAATAACATCATTTCTTGCTTTCATTAATGATTTATTTCATTTATTCCTACTTAACTCTTTATCTGTTGCCTGAACTTGTAAATATATTTTGAATAAACATATTAAAAATCATGGAATTTTTTACAATTCATTGATGTTACAAAATGAGAATAATTTGGTCAGTAGAAAATTCAATGAGGTTTACTTATAAACAACAAGAGTCCCGCGTGTAGAAGACTAACTCCAGATACGTTTTCATCATGTGGTTCTTAAAAGTACTTTATTCGTAAAACTTCGATATTATTGACCTATAACGTGCTTATTCATGCCTTGCAAAAATGTTGATGCTGATTTAGTATTACGTATTACTAGCCTGGTTGGATGATTTTCATATCCAAATGGTTGCAGGTTTGATACTTGAAGACATCGTACTAAGCATGCCCATATGTTGATGAATATACTACATGTGCTGAGCATGTCTAATATCCGTCCGCATCTTATGATGTATGATTGAAGAGAAAACCGATGTCAATCTTTCCACTCGATTGGGATTCTAATGGAATTGAAATTCTAATTCCAATTATTCGATTAATTATTTATTTCACGAGATATATGACACGTGTTAAATCAGGGGTGGGCATTAAGAGAACTCGATCGGTGGATCGTCCAGACATTAGGGGTGATCGCCCGATCAGGATTTTCATGATTCGAATGTTTAAAAATATACTTGTTTAATCCTTTTCTTCATCATCATTGAGGATGATATCGGGACAAATAAAGAATGAAAGTAGCTCCTAACCAAGAATAACCTATCCGACTCTGGTGTAAATATCAGAAACAGACCACTGGAAATGTAATGCAATGTGTGAATATATATATATAATCGATAATATCAAGCAAAGTTATAGATAAAGAAATAGGTACACTGCTGGCCACCCAAATTACAACACGAAGAAGGTCAAGAGATATCACAACAAAATTTATGTTGATAACATGTTGACCAAGTATCAAATGATTAAATCTATAGACTTCTGTATATATATATATATATATCTATATATATATATATATATATATATATATATATATATATATATATATATATATATATATATATATTGATAGATAGATAGATAGTTATCATCACAAAATATATTAAAATTATTTCATTTTGAAAAAGAATTTCTCTACCTCTCTGATATTTCCAGCACTTTCATTGATTACTGAGAAAAGCGCATTTTAAAGGGTTTTAATAGTTGAGTTTTACCAAATATTAGCCATTGTACTATTCTGCATTAACATATAAAAATATTGGAGTTTTGAGAATCATTAAAGAAATAGAAACACTAATTTTTCTTATAAAATATATTCATTATTGCTTATATTTTAAGCCAATTCCTAGACGCTAATAAATACAACTGAAAAACTTTGTTTTTGAAATACATTTTATCGCTATGATATTAACATTTTTTATTGACATGGAGGATACATAAAATATAATAGCTTTTATTGGGACTTGTAAAAAAAAAAACAAATGAATGATAATAATTTTCACAATAATTTAACACAAACAGGAAAACATTTTATCTAAAAAAATGTCCTCATTGTTCGTCAAATGTAAAACCTTTCTCTCATAAAACTCAACTCAATTGAAATGATGGCTATTTAAAAATATGCATCCTCATTTACTTTTCCAAGGCTGTATTCATAAGGCAGATTGCTTTTGCTTTTGTTCATAATTTAAAATACTGCATTATGTTTATATTCTATTTAAAACATTAATACTATAACAGTTTAGTTTGGAATTTTTGATTTACTCAGCTCAAAGTAGTTCGAAATTGAATTTGTTCTTTTAGAATTAATTTTTTGATCTCATTATAGTTTTGGAATTTAGAATGTTAATGTATTAAGATAGTTGATGATTTATATCAAGAATCTCAATCAAATATTTCCTGACCCTATGGTCAAAATGTTTTGTAAAAATTTATAAATTTTATATTCATAATATGAGCCTTAATTTTATCTTGCAATTATTTATTAACTCAGTTCTCTTAAAGTGCATGTGATTGAAGCATACAGCTTAAAACAATGGTGGAGTTAAAGAATATGAGATATCATAATTCTACATATTCCAGATGTTTTTGTGTCTTGAATCTCCTCAAAAAAATTTTAGTGATATTTTTGCTCATTTATAGAGAATTAATAAGGAAGACAATTCTTAAGTAGGTAATAAATATTTATTTGAATGAAAATATTCACAACTCTTTTTTTTCTTGCAGATTGTACTAGATATTCTAATTTTTAAATGAGGTTTATAAGAAGGAGAAAAAGGATTTTATAGTTTAATTAAAAAACTGAATAACAAAATATATTTTAAGAAATTATTTAAGCATAGAATTTATATTCGAAAATTTTTTTCGTAGTAAAAACTTTCTGTTGTTGCACATCTCCGGTGTTTAGCAACGAAGTTTGCCACTATAAGAAAAAATTGAACTTGGGAAAAAAAATTGGATTTGTTAAAAAAAATTAGACTTGTAAAAAAAATGACTAATGAAAAAAATATAAAAATATAAATTAAATGGACTTGTGTGGGGAAAAAAATTGGACTTGTGAAAAAATCCATTCTGGGGAGCTTCAGAATCTAGAATATAGCCTGGAGTGGCCTGAACTTCGATTCACCATATTAATTTCAGTATTGTATTATTAGGCTCGCTTGTTCTTAAAGAATACAATTTTGTGCAAATATTTAAATTATACGTTTGCATTTCAACTCCAATTGAGTTTTTATATTCATTTCCCACACACTATCTCTCATCTGTTTCCAACCTTGAAAAAATATTTCAAGCTTGAAAGTAGATTCTATATTCAACAACACTTTTTCAATTTAATGTTGATATTTTAGGTGCATAAAACTAAAAAAATAAATATAAACTCGTATATTTATTGGATTTATTTTTTCTATTTCACATTAAGATTTAATTCTTATTTCACAATTCGTTTTCAATATAAGTTATTGAACTGTAAATTGCACTTCAAAACAGAACAATTACTTAAATATTTAATACTTTTAGAAGCTTATATTGCTTGTTTTTGTCTTTCACTTGGAAATGTTTAGCAAACTAGCTAATTTAGAGCTTTAAAAAATTATAACGAGTACGGATAAGCAACGAAATTTATATTTGAAGGAATTATTATTTTTTTAGAGATTCCCGCGGAAAGAATTCTAGGAAAAAAAAGAATTTAAAAATGATTCTTGTATCATACATTTATCATCATCTTGTGGAAAATTTAAAAATGAGCTATCTTTTCCATAAGTTAATTTTTTATTTAGAGAAGTATCCAAATCTTTAATTACATTTACCGATATCATAGGAAGAAATAAATTCTCACCCTTTAACCACATTAATATTACCGCAGACTTCACCCACACTGCTTGTTCGGTCATTTATCTTTCATTATGGGCAATCCTATTTAGACAAAATTCATTTTTACAGTTATAACTGGAAATCAACAAATATACATTAGAGTTCGTGAATGAATTTGAAATTAAAATTTGAAGATGAAAAAAAGGATTTATTAGCTTTAAAATTTTAAATTGTCTGTGTTATGTAAGTCTGTGATTATGTAAATTTTTCTTTCGAACTTAACTGTATGAAGTACGATAAAAAAAAGTAACAAAAGAAATTAATGCCTCCATATCTATTCTGTTTAATTAGACAAACTCTTTTTTGAATAAACTCATTAACTTAATTTGCATTCATTTTCTTTCCTTTTTCTAAATTTCTTTTTTATTCTTATGATTATTTCATTCTTTATTTAAATTAAGAAGAGAGGGAAAAAGCAGAAATTATATAGAAAGAAACTTCAATTCTTCCTATTCGTGCATATAAATATAAAAAAAAAACAAGATAATATATTCTTAGAAATAAGAATTTAAGCAATGTTCGTAATTATTCCTGAAAAATATAGAAATTATATTATGGTTTAATTATTTATTTGTAACTTTGGGGAAATACATTTTCAAAAACATAATGTGCTGCAAAAATTATATGAGTCTAAGCATTAAGCTTGATAAATACTGGTCTGATATTGTAACGAAAAATGTATTTGATTATTTAAAAATTATTTATAGCAAAGCTTGGATGCTAAACATTTTTTTCCTGTGACAGTTTTTCCACTTCTAATTTATAAATCATAATTTAAGATTTTCATAGTTTTTAAGTCTCTAAGAAAAAAGTTTCCACTCTAGTTTTTACAATTTCTAGTTTTTTAATCTTATTTATTATTTACAATAATAATTTATTTTAATTTTTATACGGATATACCTCGGTTATTTTTTTTTCAATGGATTTTTTCAGTTTTACTTTCGTTTTAGTGTTCTAAAATTTCTTTCCAAATACGTTGAATCAAATTTCAATTAAGAACAAGGATAACATTACATGTAAGGATTGCTTATTTATAATTTATTAATAATAGATGAAAATCATTTGCAAAATTGTTAGCTCTTTCTTTATATAATGAATGTAATAAAGGCCTAATCTGACTGTCAAATTTAGAATTAATAATTTTAAATTACTCTTTGAAGTATTTAAATAATATTAGTTCCTTCTTTTACAACCAGTATATAATATTAGCTCCTTTTTTTACAATATCAATATTTATTCTTATGTTGACAATTGTCCTTACATGCGATAATATTTCTCATTTTTTTTCATTTAAATTTTTATTCTTTTTTTGTTCTTATGATAGAATATGATATTTTATTATATTCCCATAAGAAACAATGTTATTCTATTATATTCCTATAAGAATCAATGATATTCTGTTATATTCCCATAAGAATCAATGATCTTCTATTATATTCACATAAGAATCAATGGTATTCTATTGTATTCCCGTAAGAATCAATGTTGTTGTCGTGTGTCAGCTAGGCTGGCATTATGGGGTGCGTTACTCCACTTTTCCAACTGAACTATATTTTAAGTGTGGAGTCGTATCAATAAATAATATTCTATTATATTCCCATAAAAATCAATGATATTTTATTATATTCTCATAGGAATCAGTGATATCATATAATATTCCCGTAACAATAAATGATATTCTATTATATTCCGATAAGAATCAAATGTCTGAGCTTCGGTTTTATCAGATTCTGGATATAATTTTGATGTGATATAAAAATATTGATAACTTTCTGTAAAAAAAAAAAAGATTGAGTTTATTTTGTAAAATCTTTGTACTCTGAAAACACTTTTTTCTCAGTCAAAAAACTTTTGTAATTCAATTATTTTTCACAAATAAAATCAAAAATTATTTTAGATAAAATAATATATATATATATATATATATATATATATATATATATATATATATATATATATATATATATATATATATATATATATATATATATATATATATATATATATATATATATATATATATATATATATATATATAAAAGTTTATTTTTTCTAACTCGTTTCCATTTTCTTGTGAAATGAATAAATATATATTTGGAAAAATTTTACATTAGCTTATATAGAACAAATCATGATAGTAAGAAAAAAATTAACGTTTTAACCTAGATTTTTGACCCAATAACAGGTATTTTGCTACATAAATATGATGAGTTCAATCAACTTTTTAGTAATATTTTAAATGTTTCTATAGGATTCTCTTTGAAAACAAGCTTAATGTATATTTCATTGCACAACTGAATTTTTCATTTTAATTATGACTAGAATGAAAATTGTGTTCAAACAATATGAATGAAATCTCGGTTGTCAGAAGATAAAATGGCAAATATACAAAATATGCATACTCTCAGATGCTATATGATTGCAGTAATAAGTACCGTATGATTATCAAACAGAATGATTTACCAAGTATCTGTACTCCCTCAGCTCTAATTCGATTAATTAAAATGAAACTATTGTTTGTGTTTATTTCTTTCTAAGAGACAAATATTCTTTAAAATTTACAATTGAGATATTCATAGGCATGAAATTAAAATGTTTTGAAAAAATTTCTGAAAATTTATATTTAAAATTTTAGTAGTTGGTAGCTTATAACTGTATAGGTGTTATAAATGCTTAAAACCCTGCCGATTATTTTGAATAATAATATTAGATTTTTACTGTTTTATTAGAAATAAATTTTGCATAAAACAAATATGTTCATTAACCAAACAGGAATTATCAAATATCAATGAAATAGAATTATAATATTTTTACTATAAGAAATAAAGGAATGAAATATCAATATCTCATAATTTAAATTATCAAATTAATTTTCGTTGTGCATGCAGTCAGATTTTTAAGAATGTGAAACCATACTTTCACTTGCGAACAGCTAAAAAATACACTTTTATTTTATTCCAACCTCCTTAGTTCTGCTTTTTATCTTCTGCAAATTTTTTACTTCAAACAAAATCTTTTGAATTTTTGAGTATTACTAATTTTCTTTTTGATTATTTCTTCCTCTAGTAAAATTATGCGTAATGAAAATAAGTAAGTTTAAATTACTCATAAATATTTGCTTGTTAAACTAACTTTATATATTTCAAAAACTACGATTTTATTTTCTTATGTGTATGAAAAGTAAAAAAAAAAGTAAATCACAATATTACTTATTGGTTTATTTTCTTCACATGCTGGAAGCTGAATAATTCATCCCGTTTGTTTAATGAAATTTTAAATTTTGTATTGTTGTAAAGGAATTTTTTTTCAATGTTATATTTTCGGCATAATGAAAAAATGTCTCTCTTGTTCTTACTATAAAAAGAAAGCCATCAGCCTTCACGGCTTATGCTCCGCAAATCTTGGCAACATAACATTCGATGTGGAAAAAATAAATAAGAATTTTTACTTAGATTTTACAACTTAGATTTCAAAACAAAATGTGCTCTGGAAATCTTGATGCATCAATGAAATAAATTATAATCCATGATTTTCTAGGGCAGAATTCTGCTAAATGTTTTGCAATTGTGATTGACAAATTTAACCATTCAAAAGCCTATATTTTTACATATTGCAAAATGCGATATGTTTACAAAAATACGGTCTTCTAATTGACTTAATTGAGTCATCATACTCTTGAAAGTTAAGCCAGCTTCCTCCCTAATATCAGCAAGGATATGAATTTTTCACAAAATTAAAGTTACTGTACTATTTATAATTTCTCTGTTGCACTGGATTTTTAATTATGTTTTTCTTTATTTACTGTTGTGACGCAAAGGCTTCACCAAAAAGATTTTTGCTTTGGACCCCAATTGGGCTAAGCCGAGCTCTGTGTATGTTAATTTTTTAAATATATTAAAATATTTTATATATTTTAATTACAATTTATGTTGCATTATTTGGGCTTAAGTTAAAGCAAGCAGTTCATATTAAAACCATATATAAAGAAGAGATATCAATAATTAATTTACCGACTGAAGATCTTTAAGCACTTTTAAACTTGTTGAAAGAATAGGGTGTATTATGCATATTGTAACATGTTTCCGACTGCGTATGTCTGCCACCTGATAAATAAAATTAAACCTTTGTAATGGATCGCGAGAGGAATGAGATTGCGGACACTTTGGCCAAAGCTGGTGTGGCTGAGGATGGTGTGTTGTCGGCATCTCTCACACTTCAGACGATTCAGTCAAAGATAAACACTAGAATAAAACCACTTGGATTGTCCCTCCTGAGCATCATTGGTACCACTGCATGCGTCCAGGTGCTTCCCTGGCTACTGGTCTAATAAACAAGAACAAGCGGCTACTGCCCGTTTCAGAAGTGGCCATCTTAGTAACTTGAAATTCGTCGAGTGTACGAAGAAATTCGAAATTTGCTCCAAGTGTTTAAATGAACAGGCCTCTCCTGAACATATTCTTCAATGCCTTGGTCTCTCCGGGAGAGATCTGTGATGGAGAATCCACTTATGGTGCTAGACTTTTTGAAGTTGTTCGCGCTCATGGACCTGGTCTAGCACTGCTGACCTCGGAGGCATGCAACAACAACAAATCTTTGTAATTTTGAACCATAATCAAGTAATGAGGTTAATACCTTAGCTGGTACCATATGTTTTACTTCACGCACACCTATAGAATAAAAAAATTAAAAAAAACATGCATTGGACCATACGGTAATTTTTAAGTTCATTTCTCTAAATGTGATAATATTTGGCTGGATCAGGTTTTGAACCAGGAAATATATGGATCCAAGAGTTACGTGTATTTCTATCTGGTTTTCACATGACTTAACAAATGGGTAAAATTAAACCAATTTCTTGAAAATCACCAAATTTATGCAAAAAAATGTTCGAAAATGATGTTAGATGTCAGAAATGCATCAGTAACAAAGAAATTATAAACAGAGAAAACTTATCTTTAACAAAATATTGTGGACAGTTTTACAATTTAAAACTAATGGTTTTCTTATTCTTGTATGATATTAATGAATGAATCTTATTCGTGTATTCCCAAGAGTAAAAACCAGGAAAATTTCTGTCAGTCACAATTAATTAAGTTCTCAAATAGACATGTGGAAAGCAGAAATTAATCACCCATTTCTTGTGGTTTAATAAGTGATCTAATTGAACCACCAAAATCATAGTTCTATTATAACTCATGTTAATACTTAAATTTAATTTTCTACTTATTATTGTACTCTTATTTTATGTACAGTAAATTTCTTTCCCAATTTTTGGTATTGTAAAGCTATTTTAAAATTTATTAATTAAATTTCCTTATTACTGTCATAACATGTGAATATTTATTTTTTTATAACTTTGATTTTTCACTTTTCTTTTAAATTTTTTTTAAAATTTTAGTTTTAAGTTTATTTTTTCTTTTACCTATTAAAAATTAAGCGATGATATTTTTATATTCTAGAATTAAATTTTGTTAAGGTAGGTGTATTATGAATATTTATTGTTTTGAAATTTTGATTTTTTTCTTTCCTTTTATATTTTTTTAAGTTATTGGTAATATTTAAAAGTTTCTTTCATTCGTAAGATTTACTTTGTTTAAACGCGATAATAATATTTTTCCTTTGTAAATTATTTCATTTTAAAGACGATTTTATCTTAAAAATATTTTAACAATGTGCTTTGCCCTTAAACAAATAAGGAATTATTTGTTTCTTGATAGGCCTGTATGATTCTGTACCTGACTAAGCACCGTAAATTGCAAATATTCCTATTAATAAATATACAATTCTAAATAATATAAAATTATATAACTATATTGGCGTAAGAACATTTTCTCAGAAATTTCTAGGATAAAAATATGACATAATGAATGTCATATTTTGAGTTATATTTTATCTTTAATTAGTACAAATTTTTGCAAAATTTTAAAGATTGAATTGATTTTGTTTTAAAGAGCTGAAATAAATCTGCCAATCGTTATCTTGAAAGTTAATAAATAATGCTGGAATTACTTCATGTATAGAGACATAAAAAAGTTTTTTTTTTATTTTATATTCATATTAATTAGAATTACCTAAAAATATAAAAGAAATACAATATTATTAAACAGAGAGATTATTTTCAAAATAATTATTACTACATTGAATGCAACTAAAGTTATTTCACCAAGCTCTCAATAGTACAATGGCTGAAAAGTGAATTTTAATCAGATAAAATCAAGAATGAATAAGAAATTTTGGCCTAATTAAAAAATTAGCCAATTTCTTGTTTCTTCTTGATAATTAATCTTAATTACTTATTAGGAACTTTCTTTCTTAAGATTCGCGTCTGTGACCATTTAACCTATTTTTAGAATAAATCTGTTTAATTCTGAAAATAGGTTGTCCTAAGAATAAATTAGCAAAGATTAGTAAAATTGAGTTAGTTTAATAAAATAAGTTAGTAAAATTAGTATGTCCTAGAATTAAAATAATAATAGACATTCAGAATTTATATTTTAATGAATGGCATTTAGAACTGGCAACATGTTTCGGTTCTGTTATCTTCCTTACAGTTTATGATATTTATATCTATAGTATGGCAACTAAAGGTCCGTTAGTAAATTTTATTTTTATTAGAAATGAAAACGTAACATTGATAATATGATTGTGTCATGCTGGATGCGCCGCGCCCAGCTATATAGTTTAATTACAATGTAAATAAACATAGTTAAACAATTAGCTTCACTTCCCGTGAGTTACTTTTCTGTGTTGACATCATAATATCCATTAAAACTGAAATTTAAATGGCGACTATAAAATGTCTTCATTATCAAACTTCATGTTTTTACCGATAAATTTCCGTCATGCTCAATAAATATTGTATTAAATTTCCTTGTAGAAATATACTTATGACGTGCTACATGTATAACTTGATTGCAAAACGAACGTAATAACATTTTGAGAATTTTCCTTACTAAAAATTTCTTATCTGAAGGTTTCATATTCTGCCGAATCATTAATGTTTAATCTCCTGAAATATTTCACCTGTTCTAACTTTGATTCACATATTTGTTATTAGCGTTAAAGAGAACATTCTTCATGTTATAAGATTAGAAATTTTTATTCAGTGAATGTTTTTTTCATGGAATTTCTGGCATGAAAATACTTAAGGTTATTTTAATCGTGTGATATACATGTGTTACTCATTCTTTTAAAATTTATTAACATTCATTTCTGAAATATATTTTTTGTATTAAATAAATTATTGGGGTCTTACGATTTGTTATTTTTTAAGAATTATTACTTTTAATTGCATAGTTTTAAATTTAATACTTTCTATATAACTTAACATTTAAAATGCAATGCAACAACTAAGGATACAAGTTCATTTTAATCATATTTCTTTAAGTTTAAATTTATATGTATTTCTATTTTAGATTTATTTAAATCTTCTAGTTTTAATATATTCATATTATAAAACAACCATAGAATGTTTTATTTATAGCTGTTAAATTTAAATGAATCAAAAATGCATATTATTCAAATTAAACACTGTGTTTATATGTAATTGAGCCTTTGTAATTTAAGAGTGTTAAGCATTATACACCAAAATTTAAATTAACTTGTTAAAGGGAGGCATTCATAAAATATGTTTTACATTCTTTTTATTGTTAACAATGTATTGTATTGTAGCTAATTCTTGCAATTTCTATAATAATTATTTAAATAATTTTAAATTTAGTAAAATGTTTGGAAATGAATAAAAAAGTTAAAAATTAATATTTAAATGATTATTTTGATGTTGGTATGGATAAATTGTTTTAACCTTTTTTTTACAAGATAACACAAATTAATTTTTAACATTTGAAGAAGATATAAACACTTATTCTAAGTAATGAATTTTCATTAATAAGATACCTTGTAAAAAATTAAAATTTGTAAATGTTTATAATATCTATGTATATAAAAAACATATATCTGTATATAACTATCTATATACAAATAAATTATATATATATATATATATATATATATATATATATATATATATATATATATATATATATATATATATATATATATAACATAAGAAGAGTACCTGTGAAATTTTGAATATTCTTAAATGCCTTTATGAATATTAAAAAATATCCTTATAAAGACAAACAAATGTATTTTAGAATTTAATTATATTTTTCAAAGAATAGTTTTATAATATTTAATATAAATATAAAATTTTATAAAACCATTCAAATACATTACTATTATTGACATTTACTGTTGATTACTGATATAATATATTTATTTTTTAAATTTAATCACTCATAATAATTTTCAAATTAAAGAAGTTGTTTTTATATTGAAATTTATAATATTAATGAAAAAAAATGTGACTGTGTTAGTAATTACCGATTTTCAGCATAAATTTTAACTTTTAAAGAACTGATTTTGAAAATAAATATGGATAATATTATTTTTACAGTTGAAAACCACTGACATGGCAGAAAATAAATCTGCACCTGAACCAGAAATGAAAGGATGGTTATATAAATGGACAAATTATATAAAAGGATACCAAAAACGTTGGTTTGTCCTTTATAATGGCCTATTATCGTATTACAGGTTTGTATTTTTATGTATTAATTACAATTTTTTTAAAGTTGAATTGTTTGCTAGTTTTAGGAAAACTTAATAAAAGGAATTTTCATATGACTTTTTGCAACTAACAATAAATTTCTGAAGTTTTAAAATGTAATAATTTTTTTTGTAAATAATTTATAAAATGCAGGTTGTAAAACCATAGATTTTAACCATTAGTTGATAAGTTAAATTCCACTAAATCTAATCTAATATTGTATAGTTTAAGACCTCATTCAGGCAACATATGTGATACTTGGCCTGACATTCTACTATCTTGATCATACAACTAGTAAAATTTCAGAATCTATTAATATTTAACATGATAATCTATAATTAGGTCAAAAAAGGTGAACCAAGATTTATTTCTAGTACCAACAACTTTTATTTGTACTGCAAAAAAATTCAATTTCTTTATCCTCTCAAATGCTACCTACGATTCATAAAATTAAAATCTATTGTTTTAATGGCAACCAGTGTCAAATAACTTTGCACTTTTTAATATAATTTTGTGAGGGAAATGATTAACAAATATTAAAGATTAGATAATCACACACTCAAAATTTAACTTAAGTAGTTGATTTTCAAGCAGCATGATCAATAGCTGCATACTTATTTAATTACAGAAATTGAAATCTAATAGATAATATTATAAGTGAAAGTTTTCATGTAACTCAGATGGTATTATGACAAACAAGATTCATTTGGGTTTTCATGCAATACATTTGATAAGTTCTCTTTTAAAATTTTTTTAGACTTATTTTAAAGAAAAAGTAATAATAGGCTCTCCTTATTGATTGAGTGTTATTGCTGTAAGATAGTTACTTTGCTAGAATGTTTTTTCAAACCAATCATCACTCATTGCACATATTATTGTAAAAGAGTTATATATTGCATGGGTTTATATCAATTTGTAATTATTTTTAAAGTTGTTTTACCTTGCTAATCATGCAAAAAAAAAAAAAAAAATTATTTTGAATTCAATGTCAAAAGATAACTATAAATGTTTACTAACTTAATGAATTTTTAAGTTTATTTTACAACTAGTAAAGGGATATCAATAAACAAAAAAAGTTTTTCTACATTGATGTTTTATGTGTTAAATTGAATGTATCAATGCATAATGTTATAAGAATAAAAAATTGTGTGAGTATTTGTTAAAACAGAGAAAATGTGCAGTTATTTTAAATGATAGTGAAAGTTGAAAAATTATAAGAAACTATTGCACTTATTTTAAATTTTATTTCAATTTTTGATTAGTGTAAACATTCATAATAAGTAACAATTCAAAATTTTATTTATATTTGCCTTTGATTTTGCTCTAAAGTTATTTAAATTATCTTATTTATGTATATTTTTGGAATAAATTATTCTTATTTCTCTTGACAATGAAGAGAAATTTGATACAGGATTCAAAATTTCATTTTGAAAGTGTTAACAAGAATTTGACATTTTGAATTTTCTTCTTTTCATACTGGGAATAGCATTAAACATTTTGGTGTAGTTAAAATACCAATAAACATTTTGATGTAATATATGCATCAAAATGTTAATTGGTAATTTAAAGATTTTCACAGTAATTTACAATTTTCTTTCTAATGAGCAAAAACTTGAAAATGTAAATTTACATTTATATTGTAAACACTCACCTTTGATTGTTCATCAAAATTTTGGTTCATAGTTTTAAAGTTCTTGTGAGAAAGGTTGAACAAACAAGCAAGCTTTGATTTTCAGCCTTGATTTAAAATATAGTTATAGTACTTGTAAATACTTAGGATTATTATCTATAACTTGTTAAAGAATGATATTCCTTAATAGAATAAATAATTGAATAATAATTAAAAAAAGAAGTGAAAAATTAAGAATATAAATGTTTATATCTTTTTTTCCTTGAGTTACAGAATGTTTGAAAATTTGAAACATTTTTGTTTATGTTGTAAATTTTTAGAAATCCTGCAGAAGTTGCTCATACTTGTAGAGGAACTATTAACTTAGTTAGTGCTGTGATTCATACTGTAGATTCCAATAACTTTGTTATTTCTAATGGTGGAACACAAACATTCCATTTAAAAGCTTCTAATGAAATTGAGCGCCAAAGATGGGTCACTGCTTTAGAGCTTGCCAAGGCTAGAGCTATTAGAATGACTGAATCAGGTAACCATGTTATTTTTATTTGTAAATTTAATTTTTTAATTGTAATAAATAATTTAATAAATTTTCATTGTAAGTTGATAAATAATACATTAATCATTTCAGAATATGGATACATTTCAACTGCTTAATTTCAACAGGAGCAATTAAATAGCTGTGAATTTATATAAAATAAGAGAAAAACTTGAAATATTTTTAAAATATCACAAATTTCTCTTAGTTACTAACTTTATTTTATAAAATTATGATGCATTCCAGTATCATAATTGAAAATGTAAGAAATTATATGTATTTTTATTTAGAATTCAGTACACATTTACTTATTTAATATTTCTGTAATTTTTTAAATTTAATATTTAATACTCTCTGTTTCTAGATTAGTTTGATTCTAGTTTTGTTTGTTTTACATTAAAATTTTAATTAATTGTAAATATATTCTAACAAAAAATATGGATTTTATTATTATATATTTTCATTTTATGCTTGTAGATTAAAAAAATGTTATTGAAATGATTGATCTTTTAAATTTTGTGCACCTATTAACAAACTGAATTAAGAAATTAAATGAGTTCAGTATATAAAGAGATTTAATTCAAAAAAACTTCTTAAATTACAAAGATTAGTTTTCCCCTTATTTTTTATCATAAAAATTGCTAATTAATTGGGAAAATACCAGTTAATTTATGCTGTGGGCTAAAATAAACATTACAATCACAGCTCCCTTAAGGCAAAAAATAACCAAATGTGGTTAAATTTGTTAATTTTTTCCTGTTTCAAATTAATTCACCAAAAGCGATTAATCAACAATTGTTGGTACAGTGCCCTGCAAACATGAAAACACCATAGTTATAATAGGTAGTTATTCAAATTTTCACTATTTTCAATTTGGGTTTTGAATTTGATGCAGTCTGTGAAACCAAAATATTCCTTTTTTATTTGTGTAATTTGAGCTCACCTGGAGACTGGCTAATGAAGATAAGAATTTTATTCTAATTATTTTCCACATACATAGAGAGAGAGAACTCCTAGAATTGTATTTTAAGTACTTAAATTTTACAGTTGTAAATAAAATACAGAATTGTTCTACCTTCCAAATCTTTGAATATTCTTTTCTATAGTAATTTTCCATTATTCTGCAATTGGATTCATTAAATGAATTTATTTTTAATGAATATTCCAGAAATTATTCTAGATTTGTTTTCTTAATTTAAAGCTATCATAGAAATACTTAAACTTGAAGAATACTTCAAGCTTAAGAAACAAAAATTCTTAGATAGATGTTGGACTTTGTAATATTGTATAAAATCGTTAAATAAATTTGACTTTTATAATCTAATTACTTGCAGAATTCTAACTAAAATAACTGGATTTATCAAAATTATTTTATTAAACATATATCTAATTATAAATATTAATTTACCAATTCCCAAATTCTTCGTTTTATATATTTTTATGTAAATTTTATTAAATGTAAGTTTTATTAAGATATTTTTATTATTTACATTTTGTATTATTTCTGCTGCTATGTTTCCTCATATTTCCTTCAATTTTAAATTTAAAATATTTTCAAAAAGAAAACTTTAATCTGTTCTGTACTGAATCCTTATATACCGATGTTAGCACTTTAAAAATGCCACCATCTTTTCCCCAATATTTTATACTTTTGCTATCCTTTTAGAAGAAGCGGATTATAGCAGTAATAAGGATTGCTAATCAAATTCTAATACCTATGTCACCTTTGTTTGTCAAAAAAATCATCAATTCATTTCTACATTTAATTGTAACTCAATGGTAGTTTTGCGGTTTAGTGATTGAAAAGATCAAATTTAAAATAGGAAAAATAGATGAAAAGTGGATTTTTGTGAACAAAATTTTATGTTAAAGAATTGTCGCTATTTTCTTTCTGAAATCAAATCTTGCTAAGTATCAGTTAATTACTTATGAAGAATTAAAAATGGAATGGTAAGATGCCAGTTACTTTAACTAGTTAAAAATTTTATGTACTACATTTAAACATAAAAACAACTTGAATAGTTAAAAATTAAATTTTAACATAGAAACAATTATCACTGTTCTCATCATTAAAAATCGATGCATTTGAATATTTTATTCTTTTTCAATCATTTAAATCGAAATTTTAATCAGTTAATAATTTAAGTTAATCAAATGTTAAATCAAAATAATTATTTTTTTTATCGTTTTGGAGGTGGGGATATTTTTTAAATAACAATTTTGAATTTATGGCTATTTGGGAAATGTTTTAACAAAATCTTTTTATTGCTTTGTATTGGATATTAAGAAGAAATTATTTGGTATGTTAGCAATCATTTTAGATGTAATAAAACTCTAAAGTTATGATATCTTATAATTTATTTTTAGACCCAGGTAACTTGTTCTGGGGATAATAAAGCAACTTGTGATTTAGTGAACTTGTGCAGAAGTTAAAAATTTTCTGTTATAGAACAAATTCATATATTTTAGACCTTAGTGTTGATTCTATGGTGATCTAATTTATAATAATCTTGACCTAAAGTAGAGAAGGGATGAAGTGATTTGACTTTCCTCTCACTTATTTCAAAAGAACTTATTTCCAGATAGGTTACATAACACCTAACCCTGAAATTGTATTAGCTCCCTTTTTAATTATTTAGATGTAATAAATAGTTTGTTTAAATTTTTAATCATTTAACCTTCTTAATGATCTGATGATATAGTCACCATATATCACCTAAAATGGTTATCTATGGTCATTGAATTAAAAAAATGTTTTGCACTTTTTTATGAAATTTTCTATTGAAGAATCTATCTCTTCCTCCTTTTACGGTATCCTCAAATTAAGTAGTTATGATTCTCTTCTGCACCTTGCATGTGGGAAAATTTTATTGTTGTTGTTTCAAGATTTTACTCTTATCTCCTGCGTACTTTTCAGCTCTCAGTTTTTTTTTCTTCGTTTCAAGAAGAGAGAAGGTGTTTTTAGGAACTAACAAAAAGAATAGCCTGATTTTTTGTTTTTCTTCATGCTAAGTCGACATGGCCTTGCAAAGCTGAAATAGCACATATTGCGTTCCGGGTTCTTCCCTTCTGGAAGTCTGAACCCAAGTTTTGGTTTTTTCATTTAAAGTCTTTATTTGTGCTAAACCACACACATTTAAAGTGCTAAAAGTTGTCAGTGACATTATTCAAATTCCTCTGGAGACAGATATACTTCTTTAAAAACTCAAATTGAAAGACAATTTCTAGAATATAAGGACTGCTCATTTGCATTCACTGCCTAAAGATATCAGACTTGTTGATAAACACCCTTCAGACTCTTAGATCAAAATGCAAAAGCTTCCTTTTGAAAATCTTAGTAATGATGCATTGTCAACATTGTGGTTACAATGACTGCCAGTAAACATGCAACAAATTTTATTGGTTCGCAAAGCTGGACTTGACAAATTAGCCACATTAGCAGACAAAATCAGTGAAGTATCAGATTTTCCCTGAAAAGTCAGAGTGTAGAACTTTGCCTTGCTCTGCATCATGGGGCATTTTTCAAATCATGCCAGATCAACTCATCATTTACCTTCATTTATTATGGACTGTGTTGCTATATTCATAAACTCTGTGATTATGCTCACAAATGTGCCCAGGCATGTGCTTTCAAATGTTGAAGGCTAAATTGCGTGGCTGTGGAGGTGACATCAGGCACAAGTCATTCATTCAATTGCTAGTTTATTATTGATAATAATAATGGTTTTAAATATTTGAATGGTACAGGTCATTGTACTGTTTAATGTCATTGAAAAATTAAAGAACTGCAGCTTCTGGATATTCTATCAGATTAAAACTATTGCATCTGATTCCTCATTTCAATCCCTTCTATTGATATATCTAGATCTCACCAACCATGATCCACACAATATTGTATTCAAGTATACTGTATTAAAACTAAAGATCCTCTTGTCGATTCTGCCGAGCTGGCAGCCAGCCGAATGGTTAGCGCTCTTGTCTTCGGTTCAACAGTTCGTGGGTTCGAATCCCACCTTGGGCATGGATGTTTGTAGTGGTTCGGAATCCACTTTAAAATGTAAGTCCCGGTCTAATTAGCCCTCGTGTGCAAAAAATGACCGTTGAGCGACAAACAAACCAACCTCTTGTCGATTCGTGTGCAAGACGATTATCTATTGTCAAGCTTAAATTAGTCAAGGCAAAGTTTGATAAGTAATCATCAGACCATCCAATAGTCTATGGGTAAATTTAATTCATGTCCTAAAAAGGATCGTGGGATTGATATTTGTGGAGATTTTCACCGTTTAAATACAGTTGCAACTCCAGATCAACACTCTTGGCCTCACCTTCATGACTTTACTGTAGAACTGCTTGGAAAGAAATTTTTAGTAAATTAGGCTTGATTCTAGCCTTTAATCAAATATTCATGGGAATACCTGATATACTTAAAACTGCTGTTATTACACCTTTTTGTTTATGTGAACACTTGTTTATGACATTTAGTTTGTCAAATGCTGTGTAAATGATCTAACATTTCATGGACAATGTACTCAGAGATTTGGACTTTTTGTTTGTTGTTTACATTTATTAAAATTAATTCACCTCTGAGATAGGAAAAGAGCATTGGGAAAGTGTTTTCCAGTGATTAAATTCATATGAAATCAAGATCAATCCATACAAATGCATATTTAGAGTTCTAGAAATTACTTAAATAGTTTCCCATACTAAGATCAACAAGTGAGTTGTGTCGATTCTTGGCAATGCTGAATGTTTATCATTGCTTCTTGTCACAGGTAGCAGCACAGTAAACATTTCTGCATAGCTACTTGATGAATAAAAAGAAATGTGATGCATCTCCTCTTGTGCTATCTGACAACATCGTGAATGCTTTTAATAGATGCAAAGAAACTTTCTCAATGCAACACCTTTGTCACACCCTAATCCAGAAACCAAACTTTCATTGTCTGTTGACTCATCTTCAACACATCTTCCTTGGTAACATTCTTCAACAAAGCAAACATAGTATTTTCTATCCTTGTTTTCTTTTCTCACAATTTAACACCTGGCAAACTTTGGCTCATATGATCCTGAACTATGATGATCGTGAATTACTAGCAGCCTACTCAGCCATTCAACATTTTCGATATGCGGTTGACCTTTCACACTTTTTACAGATCACAAGCGTTTGATGTATGCCTTTATAGTGAATTTTGAAAAGTGTTATTATCATCAACAACATTATCTTGAATACATCAGCCAATTTACTGTTGATATTCGTCACATCAAAAGGGATGATAATATTGTCGCCGACACTTTTTCTCATGTTTCTGCTGTCAAGTTTCTATCAACAGTGGACTCAACTGAAATTAGCTGAAACTCAAAAAAGTTATAAGGAGCTTCAAATATTGTCAGTTACATAATCTAGTCTGCAACTGCAGTATCTTGTATTCTCTTCATAGGCTCTTTGCCTCTACTGTGATGTGTATACAGATCTTACCCATATGTTTCTGCAAAATTCTGTAAAAGTCTCTTCATGGCAAATCATCAACTTTCTCATCCCAGAAGAAGAGCTACTACAAATTTAAATCATCAGCGTAATTTTACTGCACAGTGATTGTGGTCTGTTGTGTAAAACATGTCTCTCTTGTTAAAAAAGCGCCATGCTGGTAACCAAATGGTTAGCGCTTTTGCCTTCTGTTCAACAATTTGTGGGATTGAATCCCGCCTTGGGCATGGATGTTTGTAGTAGTTCGGAATCCACTTTAAACCGTAGGCCCCGGGCTAATAGCCCTCGTGTGCAAAAACTGACCGTTGAGCAACGAACAAACCAAACCAAACTTGTTAAAAGAGCAAAGTGCAAAGGCATATTTGTTCTCTATCAGGTGCATACCCAAATACTATTGATCGTTTCAGCCATGTACACCTTGGCATCAATGGTTCTTTTCCTCAGCTGATGCGTGATGATAATGCTCAGGACAGGTACGTGTACTGTCTTACATGTGTTGAATAAATTGATAGATGGCTTGAAGTCCTCCCTATATTATTGATCTAATGGCTGAAACTGTAGCCGATGCATTTTTCATGTGTCCGGTTTCAAGATTTGGTGTACCTGATTATGTTACTACTGATCAGGGTTGTCAATTTGAAAATGATTTGTTTCATTCATTCACTCAACTTCTTGGAGTTGAATGTACTTGCATAACTGCATACAACCCTAAATGCAATTCCATGGTTGAAGGTTTTCGTCACAAGTTCAAAGCAATGATCTGAGCTCATACGATTGGCCATTGTATTAAAATACTACCCAACATTCTTTTAGGAGCGTCATCTTCTCTAAAAGAAGATTTGGGTGCTTCAAATGCTGAGCTTACTTATAATTCTCCCCTCTAACTCCCTGGAGAATAGATACTGTATGAACACCACTTCAACAACCATGTGTTCGACCATGTAAAGTTCTATCAAGAAATCAAATTGATTTTTAATGGTCAACAAAAACACATTTCAATAGACAAACTTAAACCTTGCTACATGCTGCATGATTCTCAGCTCATTTCAATCCTTTCCTTGTCTCCTTCAACTGTACTAGAATCAGCAGATGCATCTTCCATCATAACATGATCCAGTGGGAAAATTTGAATTTGATTTCCTCCTGATTAGTTTTGTTCCTAGTACATGCTGTCCATGGTACTGTGGTGGTCCATTTTATCTGAATCGGCTGTGAAGGCAGAAAACAGTTAAAGCAATCTGACTTTCCTCTCACTTATGTCAAAAGAACTCATTTGTCAAAATGGATTTTTTACATTTATAAAGCTGATTTTTGCTCATTAATGTACAGAATACTTAAGTATTTATAATTACTGGAATACAGCTTCAAATACCAAAAGAGTTGTTAAAGCATGTTATCATCAAAGAAAATTTCTGATCAAACTATTCTAGGATGACAGCCTTATCAAAGTTAACTGTATAATGTTTTTATACTCTCCATAATGCTGTTGGAAGATATAGAAACTGTTTCTTCCATTATATTTATCTAAGAATTAATATGTGTTAAAAATTCTCATATTGGATATACATCTTGTAAAATCTTGATTGGATTTTTTCCAATCAAGATTCAGTATGGACAGACAAGAAGAGACAAACTAAGGACAAAACTTTAGTTACTTTTTACAATATCAAATATATATATATATATATATATATATATATATATATATATATATATATATATATATATATATATATATATATATATATATATATATACATACATACATACATACATATATTTTCTGTGTAATTCAAAAGCAGTTGCATAATGCATTAAATGATTATTTAATGAAATTTACTTTCATGTTGCTTTATTATACATTTTTTATATATTTTCAGTGTCCTTCAGTTTAATCTTTGTTTATTTTTACACATAAAATTATTAATTTTTAATTATGGTTTTAATTCTTATAAATGAATTTTTGATGATTCTATTATTTCTTTAGAAAGTATTAAATTTGTAATAAAAGTTTTTAATCATGTAAAATTGATATTTTTATACAATATTGAAGTATGTTCAGAAATGTCTTGATATTTTTTAAATTCAATGCATTGAAAAAATATTGTTTTCCCAGTTCTATCCTCTGCACATTTCTCAAGTTAAATTCTGATTATTTTACTCAACTGTGCTTATGCTTTAATACTTGTAAATTTCAACTGAAATCAATCTATTCTTTAATTTTCAAAAAGATTAATAATAATTATTTTGTGGCAAAAATGATTATTTATCAGTGTTAATAGAAAACTATTTTTTTGTGAATGATTTATAATTTTATTAACAATGCAATTTTTATTATGAAAAGATATTGTGATTTCAATATCAGATATATTTTAAAATGATTCTTAATATTTTTCCTTGAAATTTTATTTTAATTTGAATATACTATAAAGTCAACCTTAAGGAAAATTTGTAAAATTTTAAATTACTTGTTGAAGTAATTTTTTTTGCAATCAAAATTTATATTTGCTAAAATATTTGGTGTTAATTATTTAAAATGTTGAAATAAAGAAATTAATACATTTTTAGAAGACTGGAATTTGAAAGAATTATTGGGATAAATGTCAATAAAACTACTCTCTACTGGAACTTTACAAACACAAAGAGTAAATTATGCAGGAGAATTGAGTTATTTGTTTTCAGAGTCTTTTCCAAACTAATCATTTAAATTTCTAATATATTGCAGTTTTTAAAATTTTCATTGGATCGTTTTCATTGATAATGTTGCCAAGAATCCATTTTAAGGAATTTTTTTTTATCTTATTGCATTTTTATTTAGCAATTAAAAAATTTTTAATTAAAATTTTTTAATATAAAATTTTTTAATCTAAATTTTTAAAATCATCTAATGATAAAGATTCAATTTGTTAAACAATTTAATGTTTAACTAAAAATTGTTTTAAAATTTTGAAAGAAAACTTAAAATTGTCTCTTTTTTTGTTGAAAATTAGACTATTTTATACAAGTTTTAGGACTCAAAAAACCTTATATGTTGCATATGTAAATTCATATCAACTTAATAACTATACATATATATACACTACTGGCCATTCAATGTGCTACACCAAGGAATGCAAATAACAGAACGATATTTATTGGACACATACATTATAGTGAAAAGAACAAGTGATTAGATTTACAGGAAATTAGGATGTATAGATCTTGAGAAATCATTACCCAGAGCAGCCACCTCTGGCGGCAATAACAGCATTTATCCGCCTAGACATGGAGTCAGAGACTTTTAAAATTTTACATTATATATATATATATATATATATATATATATATATATATATATATATATATATATATATATATATATATATGTATATATATATATAATTAAATTTATAGTAATAAAATTAATTTAGCATTTGAATTTAGTTGAAAAAAGTTATAAATTTTTTATAATTTGGTTATTGTTTATTTTCCTTGAAATAAAATTTTTTTTTATCTTGATAAAATACCAATTTATTACTTTAAAATTATTATATTTTCTATTTCTGAAATATATTTAAAACTATCTTCTTTTATTTATTAATAAATATGAGTAAAATATCCATGAAAGGAGAGGGCAAGAAAAGGTATTTTCTTAAAATGTATAGCTATTTTTGATGATTTTCAATTTTGTATCTGAATTATATCATATTTATATAAAATATTAAATTATATCATAATGTAAGTATTTTTCCAAAAAGGCAGATATTTATTTTTCAATTCTTTGTCGTCTATGATAGGGAAGTGCAAATTATTCTCGAATATTAAAATGTTTCTAATATTGAATTCTAAACATCAGTAAATATCTGTTTTATTATAAGATATATTGAAAGAATACATATAAATAATTTTGAGGTAATCAATTTCCATTAAATTCTGTTATAAGTTACTTGCCATGTTTATACTAGTGAGTAGTAATTTATAGAATTTTCCATGAAATATTTAAATTAAGTAAAATTATTTTATAAGGATATCTCATACCTTTTTTAAAATGTACCATTTTATATTTTTAATTTCATTTATAGTATTAAACATTTGGTTTTGATTTCTTCTCTTAAATTATCTATAGTTGTGAATGATTTTAAAAAATGCTGTGAAAATATGATTGAAACTTGAGCTTTTAGTCTTATCTTTTTCCATTATCATTTATCTATTTCCATTTTATTTATCTTGTATAATTTAAAGAAGAAAGATAATTTTCATTTTCTTTCGTAGAATACTATTATCAAAAAATACGGTACGATAATAGCCAAGAGTACACAGTATAATCTCATATTTCTTATTTATTTGCAATTTGCTGAAGATAATGTCTCTTTTTCTTTAAAAATAGGGTAGGTGTTATTGGTTGATCATTGTGTTTTATGCTTAAATTTATTTATTAAATAGTAATTAACATTTCACTTTTTCCCTATATTCATTTAATTGCTTATTTATATTAAATTGGTGTGTGAATAATTATTTTTAAAATTAAGTGACTTTAGTATGCTTTATTTAATATTGTTTTAATTATTTTACTATAATTGTAAATTCTCATTAAGTTAAAAACCTAGCAGAATTCTTTGTTAAATTTATATTTTTTCTTTAAAATTTAGACGAAGATGAAGATTTTAACATCCTACCGGCACAGTCAGACAAAAATGAATTGCAAACTGTTTTGAAAACCTTGAATGCAAAGTTAGAGGACTTGAACACTTGCAATGATCTCATTTTAAAACATGGGTTTGCGCTTCAACGATCACTGACAGAAATTGAAAATCTTGAGACTGTTCCTGATGCTGTTAATAAGATAAGGAGTGTTAATGAAAGAGCTACACTTTTCCGAATCACATCAAATGCAATGATAAATGTAAGTGTTGCATTTTATAGTTGATAAATTTTGCCTGTTTGATGAAGTTTATGAAATTTTTATGTTTTATGTTAATTATTTTTTTAGCTTATAATTTAATAATTTATTGGAATGTAAATTTACATTAACAATCAGTAAAACTTATAATTGCATGCATAATATATTTTTCTTTTCTCATAAATAAAATCTTTAAACAGTCACTTATTTCTTTAAATATAACTACTTTGAAATACCATTACAAATCTAGATCATATGTTTTATCTTGTTTTACATGTCAACCGTTTATCCCAAAATATCTTGTAAATTATGTATACATTTTTAACATTGTTAAATATATTCTTGAGATTTTAACCCTTTGTGATTGACTAAATTTCAGTTTTTAATTTGTTTACATTAGAAAATCAAAGTTGTAAAATAGAATTTGATTTCTATGTTCTATTTAATGTATATTTATATTTGCTTTTTTATTTAATGTTCATGTTATTTAATGCTTTAGTGTATTTTTTTAATTAAAGATTACCTTAAGTCTCTATATTTGGTTGATTGACAGTTAGTCAAATCAATTGGTAGAAGAGATAAAGGTAATCGGTCGTCATCCTTTGTCTGTAACCTTCTTGTTTTTTCCCCCTTTAAGAAAGTAGAATAAATAAATAAGACTAAGATAAATAGTAGGAAATTTTCACTGATTAATAGTTTTATTTGTGCAAATTAATACAGTTTCCATGAAATATTCAAGTTATCTAATAATTAAAATTGTGTCATGATTTCAAATATTATTTCTGATTTAAATCTTAATTTATCTAAAAAAGATCTGTGCATAAAATTTCAAGGAGATATTTATAAATATCAAAATAATGTTCATATAGTGTTTATAGTTATTGTGTTTATAATGTGTATTATGAGTAAAAAATTTTATGAAATATTTTGTATTCATTGTTTTTTTATTTTTATGCTTAGTAGAATTTTTTCATGTTTATAATATTGAAAATTTAACATCTATATAAAAAATATTTTGAGAAATTTAGTTATTTTGCAAATTTTATGATGTGTTACAAATGTGACTTGAAAAATTATTCATCAGAAATTCTTCATTGATTAAAATTTTTAAATGATATTTGTTATTTCAAGATTTTTACAAATTTGATATTTAACTATTGAAAAAACCAATTTATTGATATTTGTATAAGTTTCTTTTTGTTGGAGATCTGTAGAGCACCTAAAAAAGTTTTATACTACATATCAATGCTTCATTTTCATTTGTCTATTTTATTTGTTTTATTAAAGCTATGCATATATATACTACTCATTAAAATTTGTTGTAAAATATCCACACCATATTTGTAGCAAGTAAATAAATGAAATCAATTATATACTGAATATTAACAAATTGTAAGAACAAGTTTGTTAGTCGTTCTTCAAAGTTTTGTTTTCAATGTATTAAATGATGATTCAGTTTTCTAATAAACAGTAAAATGTTGCAATGAAAATTGAATTTCATTTATATTTTAGTTATGTTTAGATAAATAATTATAAAAAGTATAAATTACTTTAAATAGAGTAATGCTGTATTTTTGTGATTATTTCTTAAGAACATTCTTTTAATATAAATATCTTGAAATCTAACTAGAGACTAAATAATAATAAAATATTATATGAGGAAAACATTTTATTTTTTCTTATGTACTTTCATACAGGAATATGTGCTAGCAATTAAAAGCAGTGCTTTCTTAAAAGCAAAAATATGTTGAACAGAGATTAAAGATATTTCATAAAATTGCTTTATAAATTTTCTCTATTACAACTACAAAAAAGTGCCAAAATCATGATGATTCTTTTAACTTTCTTTTCATAGCTTGCATTTTTAAAGTAGCTTTGACTTTTTCAAGCAATTGTCTTTTTTTATCCCCAACTTTTTCTTTTTTGTTTTGTTCATTGTAATTGTTTCAGAAAAATTTAACTGGTAATTTACACCTTCTATGTTACCTAACTCTTTTGTTTTAATGAATAATTTCCAAGATTACGGTGATTTGTTATTGTATTAACATTTATGCATTTCTTATAAATCATGCATTTTTCCTCACTACATAACATATTGATGGCATACTCTTGTTCTCTAGGACCTATAGGTGTATTTTTCTTTACTACATCTTTTTAATTTGTAATCCTTTGTATTTGGTGTATGTAATTCCATGTATATTAAGGCCGAATTATTTTATAATACTGCCATTGTATTGTCAGGTGTATTTGTTGTTCTTTCCTACTATTGGTTGCTAAATCAAATGGCATTTTAGTAAAGAATTTTTGCTCTTAATCTCATAAAATCATTTTTCCTTCAATTCCAATCAATTTTAATGAGGAGGTAAGACATTTATTTTGAGAAAAGAAAGGCATCATTTTCAATAAAATAATACAAAAAAATGGCATAGAAAATAAATGTCCCACAGAATTTCGACTGTTCAGTGTAAAAGTTACCTTACTTGTTAGTCCAACAAACGAGAGACTTATTAGAAAAATTAACTAATACTGTTATTAAGCTTATTTATAAATATTTAATTAATTAATAAATTTAATATATTGGTTTATTGAAAGTTAAATACACTAGTGGTAACCTAAAATGTCAAATCTGAAGGAAGCATGAATATCATATGAAATTTACATCATGCCAAAATGCTGTTGCATGCATGAGACATACAATAGTATTGCAGCGCATGCACATCATGGGTGATTGTAGTATCACTTACAAGTATTATATAAAGGCAGATGCGATTTTCAGTTTGAAAACTGGTTCTGAGCACCATATCATAGTTTGGGATAGACTGGATTTCACTCCCCACTCTAATATGCATTGCTGGTGTATTGAACTGCCAGTGCTACATCTCTATTGTGTCAGAGCTTATGATTATCTCATATCTTCAGCACTTGCCTTCAGCCATTTCGAAGAGGATAATGTGTAACTACATGTGGCATACAGTGTTCAGGAGTTCTTTACTCATATCAAATTCCTTCTTTAACATTTTTAACCCACAATTTATCACACAGAAAACATGTGGTTTATGCTTGCACAACTTGCCCTGAGTACACCACATAATGCATATTGGATCAATTTATCAGTATGTGCAAGCCACATGGACTGCTATACCCTAAGGATACATTCAAAGTTTCGATTCTGTGCTTAGGCATTCTGCTGCAGCAGTTTAGCCAATAATGATGGCTACATTAACTACTGATTTTAACATCAGCCACACACATTTCACAAGTGGTTGGCATTTCATACTTTATTTTTGTATAACATATTATATATCTGCTAAACAAATTTTGCTGTGATATCTATGGCATTGCATTTATGGTTGCCAGCGTTTAAATAACCTTTTAGTTTTATCACAAAATAAAGCTTTTAATTAGTAGAATAAAACTGTTTTAACACATCTCATAAGTTTATATACTTGCAAAACTAAATTTCAATTATATTTTTTGGAATGATCCATTTCAAGATGATGATTCATATTATAATGCAAGTAGCTTTGTTGTATTACTGGATTCATTTATACTCCCTTCAAATTAATATAATCATTTATTTTCAGGCATGTCATGATTACATGCAGTTAGCACAAAATCAAGGTCGTAAATGGCAGAAAATGTTACAACATGAACATGAGCAAAGATTAAGATTGGAAGAGATGGTTGAACAACTTGCGAAGCAACATTCTCACTTGGAAAGAGCTGCTAAAGAAGCATCTGCCAACTCACCAGGTTCATGCTATTTAAAATTTTATTTTTAAAGCTTTCGTAACAATTAAATTTATTTCATACATTTTTAAAATTATTATTGCGGTGTATTAGTTTCAAAGTTCATATTATATTTTCAAAAATAAAAGTACTCATACTTACTGTTCCTTACTTGGAATTAATTATTTTTATTTTATAGTACTTCTTATGGTTATATGTTGCAAAGGTATGTTTTCTTATGGAGGAAAATTACTTATCATTTGCCTGGGACATTTGACTATAAAGATATATTTTGATTTAATCTTTAGTTCTTATAAATTATTATTTTTAAATTAAATTATAAGGTAAATTTCTTAAATAATAAAATATATTGTTTCATAAATTAATTTTTAAGCATGCACATATGAAAATCCTTGTAAGTGAAGTAACAAGGAAAAATTATTTTTTATTTTATTTATACTCTATGAGCATGCAATTTTTTGAAATCACCGGTGGAAATGTATTTGAATAGGAAGCATTTGAAATTATGAGGTTGCTTCACCTATTTTTTTAGTTTTGACTTACAGGATAAAATTAGAAAAAATGTAAACTTTGTGTAATGAAACATTTAGAGTACCTAATTATATAATTTAGAATTTGTGAATTATTAAATATTAATTTAAATAATTTTGAATGTATATGTGTGCATTGAAATTGGACAAAATAATATAAACACTTGCAGCAAAAAAAGTATACTTTTGCCTTTTACCAGTGAAGGGATGGTAATCGATGAGAAAATACATTAATTAATTTGTTACTAGCAGTGATAGAAGTTTGGATGTGATATATATTTCTGTTTAAAATTTGTTATGGTTCACCTGTCTGATTTCAAAAGAGTATGATTGTTAGGGCCCAACGTGCTAGAGCCTTAGTTAGAATAACAACCTTCTAGGTGTTGGGAGAAGTAGTGTTGACTGTAATGTTAGCATATTTGGAACTCTAAAGAACTTCATCTAAAAAGCATGAAGGTTTTGAAACAGATAATGACTAAAAAAGTAACATAAGATCACCTCAGATAACAGCTGAGATGAAAACTCATCTACAGGAAGCAGTTTCATCAAAAACTATCCAATGTGAACTACATATGACAAATATTCATGGTAGAGTAGCTATTTCAAAATTTTTGACTACACCATGCAGTGCCTTGAAGTAGTGAATATGGTGTCATAAGTATAAAAACTGGTTACAATTGGAGTGTGTAATATAATCAGACAAATTGTTATTTGCATTCCCAACAAATGAATGTGTTTATGTTTGGAGTAAGCTGCTGGAAACTTATCAAGATTGTTTTCAGCCTACAGTTAAGCATGATGATGGTTCAAGAATGATTTAGGATGCGATATCACACCATAATCTCTGCCCATTTTCTCAAAATGGCTATTTTACAGAATGTTTATTATATCACCAACCATTTTTACCCAATGATGCAAATTGTGTTTCCTAATAAATAACCAGTCTTCCAGGATGATAATGGGTCTACTCGCATTTGTTGAATTACCCGAGACTAGTTTAATGAGTATGGTGATGAATTAGAGTACCTCATGTGGCTCCCTCAGTCCTTTGATTCCAATTTAATTGAAACTTTGCAAGGTATTTTGGAAAACATGTTGCATAGTCAATTAGCACTTCAAGGGCACTTTCTAAGTGGGAGACTTTTAATGCTATTTGGGTGGGAATGTATCCCTTTGAGTGTTGCATGTGACTTTTATTTGACAATCCCACATTGGATACAAACTATAATCCATGCAAAAAAGGGTCCAGTAGCCTATCAATAAAAAATTCTTTTTTCAAAAGAGTTCACATATTTTGTCTACTCACTATGTTTGTATATATAACGTTAAAATAATATCGATTTTGAAGCATTTCAGTTTGATGATTAGAGGTTAAATTATAAAACATTTCTGTTTGATCTATCAGTTCTCATTGAATTTAAATTTTGCAGCATATTTTTTTCAATGTGAATTGTTATGAGCATCATCATGCATAAACCAAAAACAAGATGTACAGTTAAAGATTGTTTGTACAAAATGAAACAGTTTTTTTAAGATTTCATATATTTTCTATTTTAATTAAAAATTTGTTAAAATGTATAAATTGCTCTAATAAAACAATATGGGTTTGTCTTCATAAGAAAGAAGGAGAGAAGGCATTTGAAAAAAGTAAAAATATATATTTAAAATTAAGTATGCATTCTTAGTGATGATCTAAAATCATCCTCACATAAAATTTTTTAATAGTATTGAAAGGGTTTGTATTTGAATGGGACACATTATATTGTGTTTTATTTCAATAATAATGGCTAAAGTAAAAATTTTAACACAAAGGAAAATCATTGTAAATTTTATATATGCAACTCATCAAAGTATATAATAAAATCTTACAGCTTGTGATTTTGTGTATGAAAATTTGATTTCAATATCAAGATTTCCAAAAATGCATATAATAAAATATACATTATGAGTACCCATTTCTTTCTTTCTTTTAAAAATGCAGGAAAGAGGAAGTTAAATAATTTCCTCCAAATTGTCCTTGTAGTTGTCTGCTTGAGTGATCAAAATTATGGGATCATTAAATATCTTATTCATTCCTGTAATAAAGGAAGGATCTTTACATTATTATCTTTTATGTTAATGCTGTGTATTTATAAATAATATTTTAAACTCTGATACAAATTAGGGAAAATGCATCTTATGTTAAAAAGCTGCTAGGACATGTTTTTAATATTTTTCCTGTTGATGAAAATCTTGTCATTCAGTTGGTAAGAAAGAACATGCTTTATTGTGAGAATACTTGTATGGGTTTTTTTTATTAGTTATTTTAATTTAGTTTTCTTATTTTTGCTAATACAAATATGTAAATACATAAAATTGACAATTTTATTTATTTAGTCTTAGCATATGTTTGATAGAGTTTTTATTTGATCAGGTATTCATTCTGATGACGATGAGTTTTACGATGCCGAGGAAGAAACTGGGTCAGATTTTGTATTTACTATTCCTGGAAAAGGTCATAGGTAATATTTACAATTTCTTTTTTATGTCATTTAATATACATTTTATATGAAACATATACCTTTCTTAAACTTATACTAATCATCATTATAGTTTTTTAAGACTTAGATAATTATATTTTGATAATATCAGACTTATGTTTCAATGCATTCTTAGCATTTATTTAAATTTTGTTGAGTATTAGCTGTTATGCTTCATTTTGCAAATTTAAAATTTAGCTGTTTTCATAAGAATTTTGTTGCCATTTTAATTTAAACAAGCAATATTGCTCATTATTTATTTTTAATTCATTGTTTATTTTCCTATTACAAATTGCATTCAGTTATTTATTTATTTTTTTATATTTGCACTTCCATTTCAAATAATATTATAGTTAGACTTTACCTAACATATATTAATCTGTAATATAATATGTCGACAAATCAATTCTACTTAACAAATTATGCTTTAAACATATTTAAAAAAAATTTATTTGAAGGTTAACTTAATGATTACAATCTAAAAAAAGTAATGTTTGATTCTTATTAATTATAATGTCAACTTTATATATACTTTTAATCTATTTTTGAAATTTTTTAAAACAGACTGCTTTAACTTAGACTTATTGGAATGTTTAAACTTCATGGGTTAAATAAAAAAAATCACTTTTATTTAGACATCTAAATGAATTAATTCAACAGTAACAATCATAATTTTATTTGAGATAATATTATTTTTAATTGTGATTTGAAATAAAAATGAATTAAAATTGCTTATTGGTAAAATTTATAAATTGCTTTTGCATTATGTTATATTTCTGTTAGTTTAAATTTTTTCTTTTCATTTTAATATTAATAAGAGACTCTTAATTGAACGAGCAAATAATTACTCATAATGGTAAGGATGATCAGTATATTAATTTACCCAGTTTACACGTAAAAAATCAGTCTTTCCATATTTACTTTCCCTTTTAATTTTGTACAATTTTTAGCATTTTTTTACAAATTTTCTGTAACTAATTAAAAAAAATTATAATTATTATACCTTAGGAAGTTAATCTTGTACTGTAAAAACTAATTATATAATGCAGTCTCATTGGTGAATTCAAAATTTGCAATGAAAATTAAAACTATTACTAATAAGGAAAATCGATTTCTTAGTAAATTATATGCCTATTCTCAGACAAACTTATAAGCCATAGAGATTTTAAAAATACTGCTCTACAATGATAATTCTCAAGTATTTATAAAAAAATTGCTGTATTAAGTTGGAAAATGACATGAATATTTGAACAGTATTCAAAGTAAAAATGCATCTTTGTTTTGGGCTCGAATTTTCTCTTTGTTTTAATTTTCTAAATTATTTTCTTTAGTTTGTGATAATATTTTATATATGATTTTTCAAATCATATATTATAAAGTGTTTTTTGTTACAAGAAAGACAAGCTTTGAGAATAAAGAAATAAGTACTTTTGTAAGGGTATACTTGGATAAGAAGTCTTAAGTTATATGAATTTTAGCCATTTTATGGGTGACAATGAATGTTCCAAATATGCCCTAGAAAATTTTTTATTGCATTAATAATAAAGCAATTAATTCTAAGTTTTAATGTTTTTTTTTCAAAAGTGAATTATACAAATAAATATCAACATATGCACATATGTTATAAACTCCTATTTGTAAAAAATACATCACCATAAAAGCTGAAGCAATTAAATTGAAATTTTCAGCTAATGCACACATTATAATATATCATGCAGTTTTTAAACTTTAAGAATCAGTTTGCTTTGGCTGATTGATATCTCAATTGCTTCTATAAAGTGGCTGGATGTTAAAAATAGTCTGTTTATCTACTTCTGATAAATATGTGATAGGCAAAATGTGCTTCTTCAAAAAAAAACGGTGACATTTCAACAACTCATTCAGTTTGAATAGGGAAGAATCACTGACATTTGTGAAGAAAAATTGAAAGATTTTCCTTTTGCACAGTAACAGTTTGTGTGCAACATAACAACAGCACAATGGTGCTAATTTAAAAGCAGTGGACCAATTAGAACCAGACAATTTAAAAATCTGGGACCACACATTAATATATCTTTGTCTATAGGTTGATCAGAAATGGATGCCAAAACTTGGCATTAATGTGTGGTATAAGACACCTGGTCCACTAGATGTTAATGAACTGTACAGTTATATCCACACACACACAGTTGGCAGCACATTAATCTAGTGTTAAAGGTTTATCACTGTGTCATCAATTTGTTAACATCTGTTTCTCTGTAGAATGTATTGAAGAATTTTTTGTAGATAATTCCTGTGTTGCAAAATCATTTACACATATGGCTCCTATAGGCTAAGAAACAGACTGGAATGCACAGACTGGTAAAAGTGCCTCATTCAAAAAAATTTCATTTTAATTTGGCTAAACTATCAATTGAATGATTAACACTCTGGCATTCAGTTTAACAATTTGTAGGTTCAATGCCTATCTCAGGCTTGAATACCTGTAGTAGTTTTGAATATACTTTAAAATAAAGTTTTCTTGCTTAATCAATTCCTTGTTTAATGAATTATGTCCATTGAGTGACAAACCACATCCATTTTCATTTGTGTTATTATGATTGCTGCATTCTTTTTTGATGCTATTTGTGAATACTACTTTCTGAAGTGCACATTGTGGAATGTCAGTGAACAAGCACATAAAGCTATGGTCTTAAGTGCGATTTGCATACCATTGCTAATCTTAGCTATATTTCAAAAGTATACTATTCACATATTGAAAGGAATCTTCAATACATTAGTGTATTTTACCTGTGCATTTTCCAGATGTTTTGCATGTCAAACATTTGAGATTTCATTTATAGACATATCATTTGTGATTTTTTTCCTACAACTTCTGCAGATGAATTTTGGATGTGTATGCCACAGTATTTTAAATGTCCTTCTCATGGTAGACATTCTAAATCTGTTAGACACTATTCTACATATTATAGCAACACTTATTGCAATGCTGGGTTGCTTTGTATGAAATTTTGATTTCAAATATTTAATATTCTATTTTTGATTTGAAAATTTAATTATTTATTTATACTAATACATAAAGTTTGTACCAATATTTATATCTGTAAATTTTTCTTCCAAAATATCATTTATTGATACCAAGAATAAATTATTTATATCATATATACTGGATTTTTCAATTCTGAATATTCCTTCATAGTGTTGCAATATTTGCAAACAGAAGTCTATTTACTTAAGCGCTTATTAATTTTAATTAATTAAATAATGTGTATATATATGCAAAGTTATAAGTAATTTGGGCGTTTTCACAATTAATCATAAGATTATTTTATTAATGAATAATGAATATCAGTCTTAATTGCCATCAAGATTTTTGTAAATTTCTTTATTTTTTGCTGTTATATTCAGTTGTCTGCTTGCGTAAAATAAATTGATTATATATTTATGTGTATAATTATATTTTTATAAAATTGCAAATTTTTTCATTGTTATTCATATTGATTCAGTTAATATGCTGGTTATTACATTTGCAAATAGATAAACTCTAATTCTATGATTTATTTATAAGCAATATTAATATAAAGCCATAAACTTACCAGAATTTTTCATGGATGTTTCATACTTTTCTTTTGTGATTTTTGATTTTTAATTGATACTTGCTGTCATTCCTGGAAATAGAAGAATAATTTGAGATAAAAGTTTTTTCGTAATAAAACATTTGAATAATAAACAAATTCCTACATTTTTATTATCTTTATTATAAAATGATTAAGTTTAATTTAATATTTCAGCTTTATATTATTTTTTTTTATATTTCATTTGTTGGGAATCTTTTTTAATAGAAGAACGTTGAGTGGTCTCAGTTTACAAAGTGAAGGTCAAGGCTTCCAAGATGGTGCATCATCTGATACTGATCCAGAAGGAGCCAATGGAGCAAAATGTGATGACATCATTGCTCGAAGAAAGAAAATTAGGCGAACCAGAGTATGTTGAAATTCATTATTTTCTGATAATCACCCATTTTTTATACTTGTTATTTATGATAAATTTTTTTATTTTCAAATAATGTAGTTCTTAATAGAAGACTATTTAAATGATCCTAGTTTTCAAAGTAAAAAATAATGATTGTATTGCAAGCGTAATATCAAGAGATTTAATAAAATTCAGTGACATAATCAATCTTTTTAATAAAAAGCTGAATTTACTATATAGATAAACTCTGGAACTGTCTTATTTTACATACATTACATATATTTTTAGTATCATTAAATAGTATATAAAATATATTTTCAATGCTTGATTCATTTTGAGCCACTGACCTTTATTTTTACTATTATATAAAAATCTTAAAAAAATTAAGAAGAATATATTTAATTTAATGATTAAATGTATTTTGTCACCTTTGTAATATTATCACCTTTGCATTTTTTCAATAATTATGGGAATTAATTTTTTGAGAACTTGTGAAATTTAATATTCAGTAAGTAAAAAATGTCAAGTAATATATTAAGAAAAATATTGTAATATTAAAAAAATTTTAATATTGAAATTAATTATTACTAATTGATTATATAATATATTAAGAAAGTAATATATTAAGAAAAATAGTAGAAATAGGAAGTAAGAAGTAATATATTAAGAAAAATATATTGTAATGTTAAAAAATTTTAATATTGAAATTAATTATTACAAATTGATTTTTTTAATGTGTCAAAAAATATTTAATTATTTTTTGACACATTAAAAAAATCAATTTGTAATAATTAATTTCAATATTAAAATTCAATTAACTAAGCAGTCATTAGTATTTTATCAGAAGTACTTAAGTTTTATTTAATTAACTGTTTTGATTTACATTAGGAATTTATGATTAATGTAATAATTTGAGTAATGATTGATTGATGCCTGTAATAATTTGAGAATTACAAAGAATAAAAACAATATATATAAACAGGAATCATAAGTATTGTGTGTTGATTATAAATAACTTTAAAATTTATAATGAAGGATGTTGCATGACTCTCCTGATTTTTAGAGTATAATGTATTTTCATGTATTTTTGCTTCATCATATAAAATGCTATTAATATCATTTTTATTATATTTGAAAATTTTAATTGTTTTCATTTTTCATATTGTAAATTCTTATTCGCTTATAAGTTGCTCTTCTACAATATCTGTGTTCTTTTTTCATATTCTACATTTTCAGTACATTTTGAAAGGTATCTGATTATTTTTAAAATTCTTTTAAATTAATAAAAAAGTTTTAGAAGAAAAATTGTTATTATAATCTAAATTATTATTATTATTTGCAGACGTCATTTTTTCAAATTAATGATTTGTTTAGTGAATAAGATTCTATAAATGCAATACTAAAATGTAAAAATTTCAATTGAGATAAAATTCAAAGTCATGATAACTATTGATCTTAGAAACCATGAAATTCAAAAATTTTAGGTGGCAGTCACAATTATGTATATTATATTGCCTAATTTATTTTTAGAGTATTATAAATTGCATTATAAAGTTTTTGTCTTGTCTCAAATTCTAAATAAATTTTTTTGCTACAATGAAACAAATTATAAAAGCTTTTACAACATACATAATCATAATAAAAAATGGAGGATTGTTTATTGATTCATTTAATCTTTGATATTTTTTCTGATCAAATTTGGTATTCAAAAATTATACTTCCATTCAGCAGATTAATTTGATTAAAGATTGATTTTTAAAACTTTCTCTTTATTACCCTAAAAAGTAAAAATAGTTTTAATTAAGATTTAGTTAATATGTTAATAAGAAATAATCCATTTCATAGCTGACTAATAGCATTCTAGACTTCAGTTTAACAGTTTGTGGGTTTGATTCTCATCTCTGTGGAGATGTTTGTAGTTCTTTGGAATCAAATTAATCCATGGGTTATATATGTGATTGAAGTTGACTTTTGTTCGTAAAAAATTACTACAGAGTTAAATTTCTCTGTATCGATTAAATTAATAGCTGAAGGAATGAATACCATGTATAAAGTTTGTTAATGTTTAATAATTTTAAATGAATTTATAGAAAAGTATGCTTCCTTTAAGATTAAAACATTTTTGGTAGTTAAAAAAAAGCAAACAAAGTTCTTGAAGTGGTAAAAGATCTTTGAGATATACTTTGATGTTTTTAATTTAGTAATATGTGTTAATATTGTTTTACAGACTCTGGCTGAACAAGGGAAAGTGCATTCAGTTTGTGTATCTAAAGTCAGTGAAGATAATGTTTCTGATTCAGAACCTAAATCCTCAAGTGCACCCAATACTCCTACTCATGTTGCATACAATGCTAGTGATACAGAAAGTAACAGATCTTTAGTACCTGTTAAAAAAAGGAGAACAATGATTCCTGAAAAACCTAACTATAGCCTTAATTTATGGTCATTTATGAAAAATTGTATTGGAAAAGAGCTCACAAAAATTCCAATGCCTGTAAGTATTTTAGTAAGGAATCAATCATTTGAATTGAGTGTAATTCAGTTTTTTTGTATGTAAACAATTTTTGTGTAAAAAGAGATAAATAAAAAGAGATAAATGTCTGTACTGTACATTGTTACTTTGCAGATGATAGATAATTTATGGTAAAATAATTTCTTTTAATAATCTATATTTAATTAAAAATATTGTTTTTCAAATTGACATTTATTCATATTTGAAGTATTTTACTTAGTTTGAGATTTAAATTTACAATGACACGGTGACTAAAATTTTAGATTTACAATAATAGGATTAATCCATCAATTATGTTTAACTACAACAATCTATTACACAATAGCAGGTTTTGGTTTTTAGAATTTGTAATTTGGAATAACATACAGTTCTCAAACCACCATGACACTGTTTTTATTGTGTGATGTCTTCCATCTTATTATTGATTTTTTAATTGTGATTTGCCATCATAGATGTATATAATGATTTAAATCAATTTTAAATCTTTGATTTTTGTTAAATTAACATTCTTGTGTAAATGCAAAAAGTGACTGTGCAGTCATCAATCAATAGATCAATTTGCTCTAGTTTTTAATTCACTCTCACTATATTTGTTGGTGAATTTGCTGATTTAGTCATTTTCGTTAACTTTACATACTATTTCAAATTAGTATAAATTAATTTTCTAAAAAAACTAAAAAGTCATGTTTCAGTTTCTTAGAATGGAATTTAGTTTATTTAGATCTTGTAGTCTTATTTGCATCCTCATCATGTTTTATTAATTAATCATCATTATTATTATTCGTATGAAAATATTACTTTTTGATTTTTTTTAAAATTATTTTCATACAAACAAGAATTTAAAAAAGAATTTTATTTTTATTAAAAAAAAAACATGAAAATTTTCTAAGGATATTATAGAAATTAAAGCATTTTTCAATTACAGATAGTTTAATTGATAAAATATGTTTTAAACGATTAAATGAAGTTGGCAGTTTTATTACAATGGTATCAGCATAGAAAGTGCTTTCTGTAAATGATTATGTTTGAAATATAATCCTAATGCTGAAAATTTATTTTATTTGAAATAAAATTTCTAGAATTATTAAATAGATTATAAATTTAAAAATCACCAATGAATCTCTTATTAAATAAATGAAACCACTTAAAAATTATTTGGTGCTTAGAATCAAACAGAAAATTAAATTACTTTTCATATAATTCTTTTAAATATACTTTCAAAAGACAATATTTTTACTGATGCTTTATTTTTAGGTAAATTTTAATGAACCTTTGTCCACTTTGCAACGCCTTACAGAAGAATATGAATATTCTGAACTTTTAGATAAAGCAGCACAATGCACAGATAGCTGTGAGCAAATGACATATATAGCTGCTTATACAATATCTTCCTATGCTACTACAAGTAATCGTACTGGTAAACCTTTTAATCCTTTACTGGGAGAAACATATGAGTGTGATCGAACTGATGACTATGGCTGGCGTTGCTTTTCTGAGCAGGTATTTTTTTTCTTTTTTGTCTTACTTATTAAGTTGTAGAAATATTTTGGTACTCCCTTGTTTATTAATTTTACTTTGTAAATTTTAATTTTATGGATATTGTAAGAATTATTTTTATAAAATGTAATTTTTTGATGATTTAAAGCCTTTGTTATGAACATTTGTGTAAATTGTTTGCAATCAGGAAATATATATTGATTTGAATTTTCTTGAAATCTTTACTTGTGTTTAGTTATCAAACTTTTCTTGATAATTTTAAATTATATAGACTTTTAAAGTAATTGCATTTGATTTATTGTGAGTGATTAAACTGAAAAATTGTGTACTTATGTTTTAATGATTTCATTGAAAGGCTGTCTTATTAATAAAAAAAATAATAAATAAGACAACCTAAAGACAACAAAGTTAATATTTTCCATTTTTTAATCTTATGAATAATAAAGAAAAGGAATAAATAATTATCTTAGTCTAATCCTACTGTGTTTATTTTACTTTCATGTTATATTATTTGAATATAAAAATTCAGATAAAATTTCCAACATCATTTGAAAAAAGCACATATAATCATTAACATGTAAATCCTGCAATATTTTGCTTTTTATACTTATATATCACAAAAAATGTTTCTAAATGTTAAAGAATACTTTACAATGAATAAACCACAAAAAATTAGACTTAATGATTTTTTTAAATCACTCAAAAATACAGAATGTTTGCATTTCTGAACATTAGAATTTATTCTAATAATGAAATATATTTGTCACTGGGTTAGCTGCAAGACGTCATGAAAAATAATTGTTCAATTTAATTCAACAAAGTTTGAATCCTGATTGTTATATGTGTTGTGATTGTTATATCAATAAACATAAATATTGTTTGAATAAATAGGTAGTTTTTACGTTTATACGATATCATTGTGCATATGTCAAATAACTTCTGGTAGCATTATTCATATGTAATGTAATAATATCCACTTATAAAATTTATGCATTAATATTTGGATATATATCAATATAATGATATTCAGTAAAATCTTTTTTGCGATTTTTCATGTGATTTCTGTAGAATTTCTATAAAAATATTAATTATTCTGGAATTTTTATAATTTAAGTATTGTAAAAATATGTTAGCAGTTTTAAATGTCTATTAAAAGGGTTTATTCTATAAAATCTCCTCAAAATATTTAAGCTGTTAGTTGTGTATAGAAGCTGAAATTAATGAGGTATGTAATAATGAATAAATTTTGAGTAATGCATTGTTCATGTTTTGAATTTAAGCATACTTATCTTTTTTTTAAAAAAAATATCTGTTGAACTAATAACTTTGATTCTAATAAAAGAGTTTAAAAGATTTCAATTCTGGAATCAAACCATGCAGAAATAGTTATGGAATAATCTTGAGTAACAAAATGAGGTTTGTTAGAAATGCAGTAAATGCTTTTACTTACTCCATGAGTCATCACTTAAAGAAAGTCACGTGTTTCGCTATAATCAAGAAATCTAACCTTCCTTATTAATTGAGATTAAAAAGGAATAAAAAGATTTAAAAATAATAAAGATTTTGGTCCAGATGCAGTTCCATCTGAATTCCTTAAAAGTGCTGGACATGAAGGTGTCAAAAATAAAAAATCATTAAAAGTTAGCTTAAAAGCTTAAGGTGACTACAGAAGAATGGAAGTTTAGCATCTAACCTCAATGAAGGTAAACAGTTTTACAAAAGGGATTTTTCTAGCTAAATCTATGAGCATTTTATCTAAAGGTAGACTGAAACTTAAGTGAATGAATTGCAACCATGTAACCTTTGATATCTTTAATATCGAGAATTGGTCGACTGTTAATAACAATATGACTTCTTGAGAATGTAAGGCAAATATAAATTGAGCTACTCTATCACATAAATTTGCTGAGCTAGCAGCTGAATGGTTAGCGCTCTTACCTTTGGCTTAACAGTTAGTGGGTTTTAATCCCACCTTGGACATGAATGTTTGTAGTGGTTTGGAATACACTTACAACCATAGTTCCCGATCTAATTAGCCCTGGTGTGCAAAAAATGACCTTCAGTGACAAACAAATTATCACATAAATTAATAATTTAGAAAATGTGTGAATAAGTAGTTTCTAATTTTTTTATTAATTAAAATCTGCTATAAATAGTTATTTAAAAGAAATTTTTCTAATTTTTTTACTTTTATCTAATTTAAATAAAAATGTAATTTTTCTTTGAAATTTTTTTGCTGTGAATGTCTATTGTATTATGTGTTATATATGCAATATAATTAATATATTCTAATTTCTTTGAACTTGCATGTGAAAAATAGTCGTGTTATTTTGTTAGAGTTTGTCAGTATTAGTCTTTAGTGATCTGTCATAGATTACAATTAATTGGAGTTTCATATTGGGGTAATTATTTCTCTGGGGAATATTTTGTGAGCATGTAACTTAAAAATATTGTTTTGTTCCTAAGATGCATTATATCCCATATTTCTATCTTGAGATATTTCATAAAACCTAAAAAATTTTATCTTTTAAATTGAAGTTATGAATGGTAATTTTATAATCAGAACTGAAAACTGCTTTGTAAGAAGGTAAAAATTTCAGAAATGATAATTCAAAAGATCAATATTTTTCCACATTTAAAAATGTATTAGCTGTTTTAAAATCAGTAAACAAATTCTATAAAATTTTTCTATTTTAATTTTTATCAAGCAAATTAGTCAGTTTAAGTGCAATCTTTTATTTAAATTATGATGCTATATCAAATCATTTACAAGATATTTTTGTATCCGAATTTAATAATTTAAAAAAATTGAAGCAGTTAAAAGTAACATTCTAAGAAAAATTATTATGAAATACATTTTAAAAATAATTGCAATGCCACAATCAATTAATTTTAGAAAGTGTAATTCAAAAATTTAAATTATAATTATATTTTTGAAATTTCAATAATATGTACTATTCTCAATACTTAACTAGAAAATTATCTATTTAGATAATTTTCTTTATATTGCAAATGTTATATCTGTTTCAAAATTGTTAAAAATAATTATTATTGAAAACAATAAGAGACATTGTCCAATTTAAATACTATTTTGTTAAAAAATGGACATACACAAGGTTTCATGTTTCCTAGTATATAAAATTATTAAATATTTCAGTGTGCAATGTCCGTGCTGAAGTATAATTCTAGTGAATTACATTAGGAAATTCATTCATAACAATGAGTTTCACAATCTGGATGTGTTAACTTAATAAATATTGAATGAAATTTCTTCAGGAAATTGAACTCATTCCAAATTAAGATAAATACTTCAGACACATCAAAATTTTATCTTCATTGCATCACAGTTAAGCTAGAGGAAAAAATTATTTTATTAAACAAAAAAGTGTTTGTTAAAAATCTATGAGCAGAAAATATTAAACATTAATTTCTTCGTAATTTACAAGAAAACCTCCAACAGCTTTAATTTATTGTTTGGAGTTATTTGCACTGTAAGTAATTCTACATGTGTTTTTTAGGGAATCAATATATTATTAGCAAACTATTGCTTTATTTTATTGATTGGTGCACAGCTTTTATTATAAGAATTAAATAATTAATGAAAAAATAATATATTCTAAATAATGCTAGAACTACTCTAGATATATTTTATTGTCTTTATATACTTTACATTCCAAATTTTGATTATGTTAACACAAAACTGATTTGTCCTGTAAAAAAGCTATTTTGAGTGGGAAAGTTTAATATATTATTGCCACATAAGTAATGCTTCACACTGCTTATGATAGAATAATACTCTAAAATTTCAGTTTTCACTCAGAAATTTTACAACAAATTTAATGTTCATATTTTTACAAATGTAGGATCTTTGAAATAATCAGTTATATTAACAAAAATCAGTATATTACCTAGCATTATTACTGATATAATTCTTAATAATAGTAAAATTGTGTGTATACATCTATTATTTTGGGAATGCAATTACCTAATTTTTTTTGCAAAAAATGTGTTTTATTTTTATAACAGGTTAGTCATCATCCACCAATGCTTGCTCAGCATTGTGAAGGAAGAGGGTGGATATGTTGGCAAGAATTCACTATGTCCAGCAAATTCCGTGGGAAGTACCTCCAAATCATACCATTGGGTATTGCTCATTTGCTTTTCCCAAAATCAGGCAATCATTATACATGGCGCAAAGTAACAACCTTTGTCCACAACATTATTGTTGGGCGCTTATGGGTAGATCACCATGGTGAAATGGAGATTGTAAATCACACTACTGATGATAAATGTCATCTTAGGTTTATTCCATATAGCTATTTTTCTCGAGAAGTTCCTCGAAAGGTAAGAATGCATGAATTTTCTTAAAAATAGTTAAATTCGATAGTCATTGAATGTTTAAATTAGTGTTTTTTTTTATTAAAAGATTTGTTATGAGGTAATTTATTTTTAATCCTTTAATATTTTTACTAAGCATTATATTAAGTAGCATTATTTGTTCATTTTAGCTTTTAAATATTTTTTCTTTGTACATGTAATGCACATAATACTTAATTTATTATATAAATTTTGATGTGTTGCTCTAAATAAAATTAACATTTGATTACATATTTTTATTATAAACACATGATTTTTCTTGAATACAAATCTGTGTATCTGATATTCTATCATGTAATGGATTAATGTTGCTTATGGGTTTTAAATTTTTTTATATTCATTATAAGGTTACAGGAGTTGTAACAGATCGAGACGGCAATGCAAAATATGTTCTCCAAGGCACATGGGACAACAAGATGGAGTCTGCTCGTGTCTTGAGTACTCAGGGATCTGTAAAAGGAAAACCTCTCTTGGAAACTTCTACTCCCAAAACAATTTGGCGTAGACAATTTCCTGGGTAAATTTTAACAGTTTGGCACTCAATGTTTTATTTTATATAATTCATGCAAAAATACTTTTAAATTGCTACAAAACTACAAGAATTTTATAAAATTGAGTCATTAATGTAATAATAATTTTGAAATATTATTATTAAAAATGTATTTTTGATAAAAATAATTTTTCTAAAAACGTGTCTCACCAAAATAAAACAAGATTTTTAACTGTAAAAATAATTACCAATTTTATTTTTTAAATTCTGCCAAATTTTTAATTTAAATGAATTATTCCTGTGTTTTAATTTAGTAATAATATTACATTTTATAATATTTATTTTTTTCTGCTGATAGTTTTCTAAACTTTTGCTTTGTTTTTATAATTAATGTGAACAAGTGGCGTTTTTGTTACATTTACATGATTTTGCTAATAACTTCAAGAAGGAAATTAAATTGTTACTTTTCTTAAAAATTGTTGAATTTGAGAATCATTTTTAAAAATTTTCACAATGTTTTTATTTATTGAAGAATAAATAAGTGTTTGATATTGTTCCAGGTATAATTTTATTCAAAATACTTTAATAAATGTGCACATTAATAACAAAAAAGAGAGAGAGAGAGAAAATTTCTTAATTTCTTTTGTTTACTTTTAATTTTTACTTATATGTAAGTAATTTTTTTTAACTAAAAAATTTATGATTAGGTTCCCATTGCATAAAAACATATCTTTAAAATAAAATTTCAATGGTGCTTATTATTTTTTCTAAATTTTAATATTTCCATCTTTTATCCTCTATAAATGTATATTCAAGAGTTTGAAAAGTAAATAACTAGTAAGAGGTTAAGTACGGCAATTTTTTTTTCAATTACCAACCATTGATAAAATCATGTTAAATGTTTGAAAATTTTAAAATATAATGGGAAATTTTCCATTTATACAAATTGAAACACTTAATATCACAGTTTCATATTTGATATATTATTTATGTGATGTATATCTTTTGAAGGACAATAAGTTTTAATAAAGTATTCTGAGACACCATATCAACACATCACTGATGATAAGTTTTATAAATTCCTCTTGGCAGCCAGTCCAGACTATTATTTTTTACTCTTCTCTTCTCAAAATGCAACTCTTAATTTTGTTGAGGTTTAATTTCCTTTTAAGTTAATTAAGTTTTCTAACAAGGCTGAATTATCTAATAAAGGCTGTATTTCATGAGAGAACTTCATTTGAAATCATATGGTTTGCTAATTAGCCAAAAATTTCCAGTATCTGATTGCAATGAATATTCATCAATTATGCATAGTATTCATTTCTTATGTATTCATTACATCTTTAATATTCCTTTGTTGCTAATGGTTGAATTTATGACATTTTTAATGTATTTCTCATATAAGTTGTTCTATTTATGTAAGGAACAAGAGTAACCTATCTATTTTAATCTGGGAAAAATCATTAAATTATTATTTAAGAGAAACGATTGGAAACATCTCTTTAAAAAATAAGTCAATATTGATTATAGGTCTTCTGAATTTTTTGTTACATTTTTTTCCAGATTTATTACAGAAAATTCGTTTATTTCAATTTCAACCTGAAAATACTTATCTTTAAATTTCCATATATTTAATATTTTGCTTATTAAAATATTGGATAACAATGTGTATTTCACACTTGATGGGGTTTCTATTTACAACTAATATATTTTAAAACTGCTTGGAAATAAACACAATTGCTCTACAACAAAATTTTCTTCATAATCGTGAATTAAGCTGAACTAGTTTGATTCTTTACTTCACATAAGTGTGGGAGCTTGAAAATTGAACCTACATAACCTTTCAAATGTCACAGATTTGATTGGATAGTCAACATTTTCAATTTCATCATTAGTCATTTTGTTATAATTATAAAAATAGCATAGTAAATAAGTAAATATAATAACTATGAAAAGTAAGTATAATTACTATTGGTAACCCTACATAATACATAATTTGCTATATTTGATTGTATTCCATTACAGTAATATAACTAAGTTTTATAATTATACTATTAAAATGGTAGTTTTTTTAAAATTATCTTTATTTTATTTTTTATTTAGACCTGAGTATGAAAAAGTTTACAATTTCACTATTCTTGCTTGCCAACTCAATGAACCTGAAGATGGTGTTTGCCCCACTGATAGCCGCCTCAGACCAGATCAGAGATTGATGGAGGAAGGTGCATGGGATCAAGCGAACAAAATTAAAGAGCAATTAGAAGAGAAGCAGAGAAGTGTTCGCAGAAAAAGAGAAGAGGAGGCAGAAAGAGCTCATGCTGAAGGTAAACTATTGCATTAACTTAATTATTTATGATAAATTTTTTATGTGCCAGTTGTTATATATATGTATATATATATATATATATAATTGCATAATTATCAACCTATAATGTTTCTTAATGAATTATAAAAGAAACAAAGATTATATAATTTTCTTATCAGTTTTCCTATTATTTACTCATAATTTTTCTTCAAAGTCTAGGTATTTGTTTTATTTTAAATACTAAATTGAATGCATTTGCAGATTTATAATTTTATACTATTTCATTAATATTTTTATAAATGTTTAATATAATTTCATTTGTTAGGCTTACACACAAAATAATTCAAATCTTATAAGTAGTAAGTAACAGAACCCCTAAATATTTTGTTCTATCTAAAATTAAACTTTTTAAACATTACTGCAGTTTCATAATTATATGTTGAAAATTTGTTAAAATCTACATTGAAAACTTAATTTCTCAATATACTTTTTAAGTGTAGTAAATTTACATTATTTCATGAAAACAAGTCACAAATATTAATGATAGAAATAATTTTAAAGGTTTTTTTAATAAGATTTTTTTTTAAAGTTTCTTTAAGCTGTGTTAATTAACTAATCATTCCTTTGAGTTATATTTAGAAAGTTAGAGTATTTGCTGAATAATTTTTATTGTATCATAATGAAATTAATCCTAATTCCTATGACAAATATTTCTTTAAATATTATTAATATATATTATTTTACATATTAACTATTTCATGACTAATTCTTTAACTATAATAGTTGTTATATAAAAGTGAATTGATAAGTGCATTTAATGTCTTTTAATTGAGGCTAAAGGTTCATCCAGTTTTTTGTGTGCGCTTGCTATATAAAAAATTTTTTTAAATTTGTTTTATTTCATGTTTTCTAAAGCCATAAATGTATTTTTAATTATTTAAAACTTTAATTCCTAGTATTTATCAATGTAATTTTTATTTTAAATTCTGATTTTAATATTTAAGAAAAAAGCTGCCTTAAATGCTATTCTCCTTAAACATATAAAGTTGAATCATTGTTGAAAAAAACATGTTTATTATAAGATGTCTAGATAATTCATGATATTATAAAATATATGTTTATTTGAAAAGAACAAAAGCTGCAGTTTTTTGTTAATATTTTTTATTTATTTACAAATGCCTGATTTTAAGTTTTTGAAAAATAAGAGGTGAAATTGAAATCTTCAAAACAAGATTTTTCTGACTTGCAAAAACTCATCTGTTAGAAAAATAAATAGTTCTGAAGATTTAACATGAAACAAATATTTTCTATTTATATGGCAAGAATAGAAGTGATGTTTTTAAGATTTTTCTACAAATTTTTGATTTTATTAATTGTATATATGATTACAAAGATGTAGCATGAAAATATCAAAATTGTTCTTTATTTTATTTACTTGTTCTGTATGTTTTCTGGTTTAATCATATTTTACAAATAAAAATTAATTTTGTCGAAACTTGCTAAATATGTATGTATGTATGTGTGCGTGCATGCATGCATGCAATTACGTGAAAATAAAGAAAGACTCTTGAAAAACTTCATGAAAAGTTAATTAGGCAGATATATTTCAAGTGTATTGTCAGTCTGTACTACTTTTAAGTATCTGTGGGCAGATGTCATTTTACCAATACCCACTATTAAGCTAAGTGCCAAAATAATTACCACGATAAGCAGAGCAGCAAATATTAAATTTTAATGCAGTTAAAGAAATGCTAGCTATTAGTTTAAATACCTAAAGTATTTCGTTCTATTAATAGAACCTTTAATAAATAAGAAACTAATAACATGCCAATAATTAAGCTAGCTTAAAAGTAGTAAGTTTTATTTATTGATACTAAATATATAATAATTACATAACATAAATTAAGTTTAAAATTTGAGAATAGATAAAGATATTCCAATTAAATAATTCATTACTAACAAAAATAAGTAAAATTATAATACCGATGAACATAAAAGTTTCCAACCAAAACCATCAGACACCAGAGTTTGATTTTTGAGTCCGGTGCTTTTGAAACACCTGGGATACTTCCCCTTTGACAAACTGGCATGCGTATACAGTAGATTAATAATTCAATCATGAATATAGAAATGCCAGATCGGCAAAGTAAAATGGTATAGGAGTATGCCGGTAAGGCATAGTAGAAAAATAAAGTTGAAAATAACGCACAAGTATTCTAAAGGAATGATAAATATGGTGATAATAAAAATTATATAGAACCGTACTAGACTAAAACTTAAAATCACTGAATATATGAATTTAAGTTTGTACTGGGGTGACATGTATTTTACACAGGGTGGTGCACAGCAGACGGATGGATTTGAAAAGGCCATTGCTCGCTTCCTAACCGTTGGCGTGGTTCTAAAGAGCGAGATCGGAAATTTGTCAACATATCAAGGTCAGTTCACAAGATGGAATGGTCTGCAGCGCAGCGTGTGTTTTGCGTGGAAGCATATTTTTCAAACGGCCGTTTGATTGTCCGCATGCAGAGCGCTTTCCGTTCGGATTTCCGCATCGCCCCTCACGGTCGAGTTCCCAATCGGGACAGAATTCTTGCATGAGTGAAAGCCTTTAGGGACACAGGAAATGTGTCCTTGATAAGGAGGGGCCCTAAAAGAACTGTCTCAACCCCGGAAAACATCAAAAGAGTTCGAGCTGCGGTTGAGCAATCTCCTAGGCTTTCCCTTCGTAAACAGGGGCGCTCTTGGGATTTCAAGACGTTCCCTTCAACGAATCGTCAAAGGACACCTCCATTTACATCCCTATAAGATGGTTGTTGCTCAAGAGTTAAAACCACTGGATTATGAAGAATGTCAACGCAGTAGCAAAAACATGTTTGTTATGTTGCCTGTAGTTTTCTTCTCTGACAAGGCACATTTTCACCTCAGCGGTTGTGTAAATAAATAGAACATGCGCTACTGGAGTAGAACAAACCCTAGGGAGCTTCCTTCGTAAGGTGAGAGGCCCCTACACTCTGACAGAGTCACAGTTTGGTGTGCTTTGTCAAAGGTGGGGATCATCAGGCCATACTTTTTTGAAGAAAATGATTGAGCGGCAACTGTGACTTCTGTACGTTACCTCAATATGATCCAGACATTTTTCTTGCCTGAACTGGAGCAGATGAACCTGGATGACATCTGGTTTGAGCAGGATGGGGCCACGGCCCATATGGCAAGAGTTTGTATGGATATTTTGCAAGACCGATTCCCTGGGTGCCTCATCTCCAAGCAGGGCAATTTGCACTGGCCAGTGCGGTCTCCAGATTTGGCCTCCTGTGATTTTTTCTTGTGGGGCTACCTATAATCCCTCGTCTACAACGATTGTCTTAGGACCCTGGAAGCCCTTAAAGGCAACATTCAGGCCAGCATCAAACAGATTCCTGTAGAAATGCTGAAAAGTGTCCATGAAAATTTCAGGAAAAGGCTTAGGCAATGTGTGGAGTGTGAGGGCCGCCATTTTGGGCGATATTTTATTCAAAACTGTCTAAACTCTAATTTCCCTTATCAGTGTATAAGAAGAAAAATAAAAAATATTGTTGTTCTTCAATATTTTGTGTTTTATTGACTTTTGATATCCATCCGTCTGTTGTGCGCCACCCTGTACTACAAACTAAAAAAGATAGAAGTGTGAAACAATATCAGAAGTTGATATATGGAAGTTAATATCTTTCCTGGAAAATTTCTATTAGCAGAGCTGTAGTAAAGCAAGAATCACTTTCATCAATAGTATTTTGTATGTATTTCCTCATTAAAAAAGTTTTCAAATTCAAAAAATTATATTAAAAAGTAAAAGTTTAGAAAATTCCTGTGGATAAAATAGTTGAATTTACATAAAATTATTTTTTAATTATAACTTGGCATAAAATAATATCAGTTTGCTTTTGCTTTAATAGCATTTCGAAAAATTCTAATTCATACTAATATGCTAAAATAAGTTTAAAAAAGTATTTGTTTAAAATATTCAAAGTATTTTATTTTCATATTACTATGTATTTTTTTCTAGTTATCCTATAAAAGGTCAAGGCTATAATCTTTTGCCTGTTTTAAAAACATTCTATTAATATGCTAAAAATAAATTATTTGTTTTTCATTATTTAAAAAAAGTCCTGATTTTTCACTTTTTTATTTTTTGTTTAATGTAATTTATGATACATGAAAGGGTATCAACCAGTGATGCATATCAACTTATGCTGCTTTTTTTTACTTTTTATTTATTTATTATTATTATTTTTGTACTTTATATATGTTGGAAAGAAAGAAGAACTTCAGATTTAATTTTATCTCAAATTTTTGGATGAAAATGATTGTCATTACAAGATTGTATGCTTAATAGATATTAATGAAATATTCTGTTAATGCCTAGGTCGACCCTATGAAGGGTATCAACCCATCTGGTTTAACAAAGAAACTGATCCTATCACTGGCAATCCTGTCCACAAATTTACAGGGGAGTATTGGAAGTGCAAAGAGACTCAAGATTGGGAAAGATGTCCTAACATATTCCTGTGATATTTAATTCTGTAGAGATTAACTTTCTCACATTGGAATTATGTAAAAGAAATTATCTATAGGAATATAATTGAAAATTGTATATGTAACAGAGTCAACATAAGCCTAATTGTGCTCATTCTATGAGATGTGTATATATATCTAGGTTTCCAGCAAAAGCCAAAACTTCTTTTTTAGGTATAAGCATTATTTAATAGTGAATATTTTGCATGGAAAAAGTGCTTTAAATATTTTGCCTTTCATATTTACTATTTAAACTGCTCTATTTGAGTACCTACTAGATAAAAGAATAATTTAATAGCAGGGGACAATGTGAGTTATTTAAATTGCAGTTTCTACCTGAGTGAGAAAAAACAAACTGCCAGTAATCCTAAAGGATGCTTGATAATGCTATCATATTATTTAAGTATAATGATATTTCCCTAAAAGACTTGTATTTTAATGAATGTTATTCATTTTATTGCTTACAAAATAATGTTATCTTTCTCACCTTGATGCTAATTTATAATTGACTGTGACATATATTTAATTAGTTTAATTAACTAAAAATGGAAATAAAGGGTAAATAAAAGCTATGTATGAGTTTCAGTCAGGGGTTCTTATATGCGATCCTTGAAGCTCAAGAGTATATTACTTGTCAAATCAGCTGTGATTTTTTCCTACTCAGTGTGCAGTCAATGTAAAGGATTTTCAGAGTGTTATTTAAAAAAAAATCTATATTCAAGGGAAGTTCAAATAAATTTAAATACTTTGTTGCTGTATGTGTGATTCAATATCTATGCCTTTGCACAAGTTAGCTTCTATATTATAATTAAGAATTTGAGTAATAAATGTTGTACTATGTTAAAAGTTTAAAAATTTAGCTTCTATTTCTTACATTATTTGTTTCAAGATTTCAGTTTCTCTATCATTAAAAATTTAAGTTAAACATTTTAAGAGCCTTTGCTTGTGTACTCTGTAAATAAAACTAATGAAGATATTGAATTGTGTAAAGGGATTAAATTATTAACAGCAATCACTGTTTTACATTAAGAAAAATCTGTTTAAATATCAAAGACCTTATTTTTTATTTTGTACATTATTTGAAAATTGATTTTATTTTTATGTGAGGTAGCTGGCTATCAAATTTTCTAGTCTATTTTAAAATGTGCTTGTTAAAGATTAATTATAAAAAATTACTATGCTTGAAATTGTATTTGGAAAATATTGCTTTTTTTATTTATGTTATATTTATTCTAACTTTTGCATTTATGATTCCTTGAACAATTATTCATGTCTATTGTGCCTATATATTTGGGTTGTGATCTAAAGTACTTAAAAGTTATTGTAACTCTTTAAGTAATAGTCATGCATAATATATGTAATTGAAAAAAGTTCGCAATTCCTTGTAAAAATTTGCTTAAAATATTATTAAGTAAGTAAATTATGTTTTTCTTTTTTGAATATCACATAAAGATTACTAGCATTGTTTAGATGGTATAGCTAGTTTTTAAATAACTTATGAATATTTTCTTTGGATTTACATTGCAATATATTAAACTATAAAGAATTACACTGCCTTTTAAAATAGAGAAAATAATTACAAAAATATTGTTTGTGTAGTTAAGAGCCATAATATTTATATCTTGTATGAATAAGGCCATTTATTATTCTTAATATAGTTTCCTATCTTATTATAAACCAGATATCTTTCATCTTAAAATTATTTTTTTACATATTATAGAATTTAAACGGTATACATTTTTTAATAGTTAAAGTATTCTTCTCTGAATCAATTTCTGTTAATGCTATTGTTTAGTTTCTGCTCTAAATGTTAGTTAAAAGAATTTACTATTCAAATTATAATAGCATCAAGCTCTATATTAAAATTTTATATGTGTATTTTTAGGGAAAAATATTTGATTTTAACTTTATGGAATTTATAACGATTAAATTTGTATTTATTTATTACTGTAATTGCTAAAAATTTGTATTTGTAGTTAGATATTCTGATTTCTCTATCAGAAACAATAGTTATGTAAAAATTAAATCTTATTTTTTAAAGTATAAAATATCTCACATTACATTTGAAATGATATTTCAGTCAAATATGCCTCATTATTCAGTTGCAATATCATGATTTGACTACCCACTCATACATTACACTTGTTATGTGAGTGTTTAAAAAAATGCAGTATTCCTATTTCTTGTATTTTACATGTCAAAATGAAAGTTTCCTCACTCACTCTGATATCATGACGATCATGAAACTTTGATGAGAACTTTATTTTTACCTGTGAACTTAAATTAATCTCTTGAAACCGGTCTGTGATGTTGTATTAGCTTATAAAGATGTAACTATTTTGTTACGTACTAAAAAAAGCTAGCACATGTTTTTGTATCATGTTTTTTTATCATATATTGTAATTTTCTTTTTCAGTCAGTATTGTAGAACTGATGTATGTTACATTGTTTTCCATGTATTTCTGTAAAAAGAAAATATATATTTGAATTAAAAATAGTCTTTAAAATTATTTTATATTTACACAATAGAAATGTATACTTGGTTTTTCACCATACTCAATTTAATTGTTAGTATATAATTTTAATGATTGAAATACTCATTAATTTTTTTTTTTGATGTTAGGCAGAAGTAGGGTAATTATTAAGGTTTCTTCATTCATGATTATTTTAAGATTAAAACATTTATTACTCTTATTCACACGAAATTTTCTGTCATTTTAAATTTGTTTATGTGTATATTTACATACTATTTGTGGTATGTTTCAGTTGTAGGGTGTAGTTCTAAACATCATACAAATATTCTAGAAATGTCTTATTGGAATCACTGCACTTGGTGTTGATTAATATTGCATTTTTACTTTGCCATCATGAGCCAAGCACTGAATGTTGAAATTCGTTATATTGATAATGAGTTATTTTAAAATTTGTCAATTTGTCATCAAATGTTATTTTTGACATGAATTGAAGCATTGTATATTAACTTCTACATGAAATACTTTTTTAAAAATGTAAAATATTTTCTCTTCTAATCAAAAATAAGTTGTGAATTATGAAATTGTCTTACTCTCAATTAAAGATTCTAGTTTGAAATTATAATGGTCTTTTTTATATCTAATATTCCAGGTATATAATATTCCTAATTTTACATAATCTTATTTTATAATTATCTTAAAAATTGTCTTATGACCACTTAATTTACATGGAACATATTTGATACTTTATATACTTACTCAATAATCTATATAAACATATATTTTATTTTATATTGAGAAAGAAATATGGGGTGTGTATATATATTATTTGCTTACCTTTAGGTAACTTAAATATATCAATATACACAAATGTTTTATTTAAATAATGTTAAAAATGTGTACTGTGTTTCAAATACTCCCCCTCCTTTTTTATGTTGTTGAAACTGGGAATGAAAGCTTGTAGTTGAATGTGTTGGAGAATAATGTTCTACCATTCAGTTCATGCTTTCTATTTGAGCGAGGATATTTATAGTAGTTTGAAAACTACAAATATCTAAATATTCATAGTAGTCATATGGTATCAAAATAGTTAAAAAGGTTGGTGTGCATTTCAAAAAGTCTTTCTTCAGTTTTGAGGCTTTTAAAAGTTTCAAATAAAAGCAGGACTTTTTTAAAAAAATGAAAAGTGTCTACATTTTTTACGTATCATTTGTATATAAATGTTAAAATTTGGATAAATTGTAGATTCTTTAATCTTTTTTTGAATTTTGTAATTTATATCTCAATGTGATTTGAATCAGATAGTATTTGACACTATACATAATTACAAGTGTAGTACTAATCATCCTGTTTTGTTTAGAGTTTTATGATTGATCTTTATGCCATAATTCAATCTCTCATTTGAGCTCAATTATGGTTACTGTGCAAGTTGAGGATTTTTCCTCGCTTGTGTCACATGTAATAGGGAATGAACACTAAAGTTTCCCTTTTAAAAAAATAAGAACTGCTACTGCATCATAGATATAAGTTTTGAAAATACTTGGTTTTTGATAACTTTCATTGCATTTACGGGCATGCATTTGTTCGTAAAATCGCAAGTATTCATAAATTAGAGGTTCGTAAAAACGATCATCTACTATATAAATTTATCTCCAGACAATAAAATTTCAAAAATGAGTTCAATGGGACACTTGCAAGAAAAATGATATTAGAATCATATGCTTCTTTCTGGTTTGTTTTTATTAAACAATTGTGTATAGTCTATTGGGGATGAGTAAGCTCAACTTGAATTAGTAAGCTATCAGTATTTTCTTTACAAATATTTGTTATATTGTATCTGTTATTCCCATTTAAATAATGTATTCGACAATTATTAAATTAAGTTGGTCAATTTAGTAAAATGTAAGAGCTAGAACACTCTTTCGATGATGGTTTCCAATCAATAAGTTTTATAATATATTAATTGACATTTTTACTGGATTAGTTTACTTGATACAATGGGATACATTTTGGCATTTAATGAATTTAAATGGGAATTATAGACAATTACTACATAGGCGAACTTTTAAAACAAAATCTGACATTCAATATAGCTTTTTAGGGTGACCTCTAAACAGTTGCATTTAGAGAGTACTAGCATGTACTTCTATTCATCCAGTTAACTAACATATTCATTTTTATTTCAGTTTGTAAGTTTTTAATTGATCATCGATACAGTAGCAGCCTTGTTGTGTTATGCTAGCATTAAGGAAAGAGCACCATTGTGGTCCAAAATTCAGCAGTATGTTCGTAACTCTCTTGATTCCTTGCTAGGTATTCGACTATTGACTGCCAATATGATTAGTTTAGAGCATTTTGCGAAATGAAGTCAATTGAAAAAGCAGTTTTATATAAAAATATGATTTAAGAATTTAGCTTTTACGATCCCTTAAGCTGAGCTTAAGTTTGATATATCGTTCCAAGGTTACTAAACGCTATCAGAGGCTAATTCGACTGGGATCGAGATTAAAAATGGATTCTGGATGACATGCATGCCTGAATTGCAAGTTGTACCAAAGAATTGTTGAGTTAAAATACATAGCTCTGACGATTGAGCTACCAGCTTGACACCTTGGCTGACTGATGTACTCTGTCTATGTGCCTGTGGATTATAGACAGAGTATATCCTTTTCTGATAGTTTGAAAGTAATCAATAATTCCATTGAAATCAGTTATAAATTTTTGAAGCTTAATTTTACAATGAAAAGAAATTCTTGTTTAAAGTAGTTGTAAAATGAGCAATGATAAATCAAAATCTAGAATATTAACGATTATTTCGATATCACTTAAACTATTTAATAGTAATATGTTTCAAGACATCTTGATTGTATAATGGTTGACAATTTTCATTTTTCTGCTCTAAATTTGGATTAGACTCGCTGTGAAGTGGCGTAGCATCGCGTCTTCAGGAGTTTTCATCCCATAAAGACATCTGTCAGCTGTAAAACAAATGTTTATCTCAAATGCTTAGACATTGTCTATGACGCCATTAGGTCTGAAGAGTCAGAAATGATGGCATCTTTTATGGTGTGGTTCTCAGTAAATGCCGACAGTTGAGTGGTAATTTAAAAACGGTATACGAAATTCAAAAGCATTGGCCTAGCAGAAGAACGTAAACTTCCTTTTCCAAAGTGATACAACTTAGAGAAGATTGCGATCACTACCTATTTCACATGTTCCAACCACCATTAGCAAATATGATGGATATTGAACTCACTATCTTCGCTTGGCTAAAGTGGCCTGGTTAGTTAAAACATCGTTTTCATCATTGGAAAGTAGTGAGTTCGAATCCCGGCTTAACAGAAGGTCCGCAGAGCTCACTAAAGGCGGCTGGGGCAGGTTAAATAAATCATGCTCTAGTGAAATAATATTTCTGGGAAATGCAGATGTCAGGTATTGAGGATCTTCTATTTGTGATCCTGGTTCTAAATTGAGAAGACTTCATTCCGGCTACTTCTAACTGGTAAACCCCAACTCAAGTCTAGGAACAAAGAAGCATGCTTGTGCAATAACAATCTTCAGTTACGAGAATAACATCTTTTTCAACTGGGTACCGCGCCTTATAAATTACCATAAATATTATGAATGCATTTTATTGCATATCAAGTTATTTATTAAATATTTTTCTTTCACTGGTGCATATTTTATATTTCAACTTCTAAAAATGTCTGAAATAAGTAAGTTTTTTAGTAATTCTTAAGTGTCCAGAAAAAATTTATGTTCTTTTTGTAGTTTACAATAGTAAACGGAAAATTTTAAAATAAATTAAAATTTGATAAATTTATAAGCCATTAACATGTTATTTTTCTAACAAATATTTCCTCAATTTAAGAGAAAAAATAAACGCCAATTTATTTTTTGTGTTGACGAAGATGGATTTGGAACTGAAAATTCATGACCGAATTCTTTTCTTTCTTGCTCTTGAACTCAAGAAGAGAATCTGCCAACAGAACATAAATAAGTTTGAAAATAAGCGTAATTTTTTTTTATTTCATTATGCTCTGAAAAGAGGCCACATTGTTTTGTATGAGCATCAAGGAAAACTTAACACGATTTTTTGATACTAAAAATTTTGCCTTGAAGAAATGGTTATTTTTTATTTCAAATATATTCAAATCATTATTTTTTTCAGTTTTTCGCATAATGGGGAAAATAAAGTAAAAACCCATAAATTATTCAATATGCTTTATTATTGTATTGATAGATTATAATATAATATTGCGTAAAGAGATTCATTTAAAATTTTTAATTATGACATTGAGGAAAGGGAAGTAAATGTTAAAATTATTAAAAATTTTGTAATGTAATTAATCAATGTATTTTTCCTTTAATACTTCCCTGATATATATTAGAAATAAGTTTAAATGAGATTATTTTAAAAACATTAATTTTTGTATTAGAGTTAATTTTTTAAAATGAAATGTGTAAATTGTTTTTATTTTTTTCGTAAATAGATTTAAACTGGATAAAATCAGCGAAAATTTCTTTTTTCATTTAATCTCCTAAGAAAATATACAAAAATATCAATCGTTTTGTTGGTTTTAATTTATTCTATTAGTTATTGATTTATTTAAAACTAATTAATAATTTAAATTAGCAATTCTCCTCAATATTCATGTCCTTAATTTATCTACTAATTTAAGTTAACCAATTAGTTACTAACTTAAATTAATAATCAGTTCTTTAAAAATAAATTATAAATTGTTGTTCACTTATTATTTTTATTTGTGCAACAATGATATTAATAATTTAATTCAAATTATTAAGCAGTATAAAATAAAATGAATACTAATTTAAACTATAGTAATTGGCATAGATATCTAGTACTATCAATTAAATATAAATAATTTGTAATTCTTTAAAAATAAATAAAAGGAGTCACTTTTTATGTAAAAATTATTTTTCATTACTCCTATAAAATAATTTTTTTTTCTATTTTAAATTAGTATATATAATTTCTGTGTATTATCAGTATCAACATTACTTTAATGTGTGTTATTTTTTTCATTTCTCCAGTTTTTACTTTAATAAAGCCAAAACTATGGAGAAATGGAAAAATAATGTAATCTCTATACCATTCAAATTGAATAGGTCTTTAGTCACCTATACTTTCTAAAATGTAATATTCGGAAAGCTGACATTCAATAATAAATCTTTTCATTTAATATTGTCAGAAGCTCAGTGAAACGCCATTCATGTTCCTTCAAATTCACATTGTCATAAACGATTTGGTCTATACTTTATAGTTTGAGTAGATCTCCAATGAATTCTACGATTTCTATGACAGTGAAACTAATTCCAATTTAATACAGAGCATGATCTTAAGTTATGTGTGTGATTGGATATTGTCTTGATGACTGAAAGTAGAGAATATTTCCAGTGTTCATATATTGAGTCGTCACTGTAATGAGCTTTGAATGAAATATTCCTTAGCAAGGTGCTCAAAGTAAGTTGGAAAAATTTAGCTGTTTCATCAGAAGCCTAGAAAAGCTCACTGGTCTCAACCAATGGTCACCGCATGTCACTGGCTATTGTTTTGTAGCTGCATTTAAAGACTGATGCCAGGCACAAAGTTATTCCCTTCAGTATACATTACGAAAACTAAAATTTGACGTAATCTGCGTTCCAAAATTCGTTGTAATTGTTCATATCCCAGATGGTGTAGCTAAGCTAAACCATCTCCATAAAACCAAAAATCATTAAAAAGTCTAAAAAAAAAAAAAAAAAAAAATTAGGATTTTCCAAAATTTTGTTCACAGTAAAATTCAGATAGTCAAGTATATGTCTCGGGGAGGCCTAATCAGCCTTGCACCAGTGACACTCCAGAAAGATTTTCTGGCCCCGTTAAAGAGAAAGGGACCCAATGTGGCTCCTCAAAAAACGTGAAAGAACAGTCTGCTGTATCTTGGGGATATTGAGCTGGTGCCACGAACGAAGTTTTTCTCCAAAGTACCAAGAGTGGGTTGGCGGATCTCTCCAATTCGTTTTCCAAAATCTCCAAATTCGTTTTTTCCGATTATAAACTACATTCACGGTATATATGTGTATTCGATGATTTCATTTCGATTCGTAGAAATCAAACTGGAAGACTATAGAATGAAAAGCATGAATGGTGCGTTATTTTTCAATGTTATGTTCTTTGTCAGCTTTAGCCAGGTCATGTTGGTGATCCAACAAAATAGGGTTTATATAACAAAACAATAATGCACAAAACGTATGTAACAAAATAGGGTTTTAAGCATATCGTATATTTAAAATTAGTATGTCATCTATCAGAGGAGTTTAGAGCAAAGTCGTACTTTCACCTTCGTGGTGCTCTGGTTAAACGAAAGACGCCCCCTACTGACTTAAATTCGTACATCCAACGGCATAGCGAGCTTGGCTTGTCCAAGTGCCAAAAGTACCAACAACAACAAAATTAGTATGCTAATTTGACATTGGCATAGTCAGATTTACAAGAACGTATACACTTGTATTAGAAGTAATATTTCGAAATTTTTTTAAGCATTCAAAATCTTATTTTTCTATATAAATAAACATTTCAAAGCTTATTTATCTATATAAATAAGCATTTCTTAACTGTAAACAGTTATTCGGCAATATTTTGCTGGAGAATTTTAACAGAAATTTCTGTCAAAAAATATTCATAAGTTTCGGATACCTATGTTAGCTCTAGAAATAATTAGATCATAGACAACGTGACAAAAGCGAAGAGCAATGTGTTACTTAAAACTTGTTTAAGTAGCACATTGTAAAATATTATAGCAAATCGTAAATAATATATTCTAAATTTTCCCATTTTTCTATCTTGTTTTCTAGTCAGTTAACAAGTATAGGATTTCAGCTAAAACTAAAATTGCTATCAAGGAATTTTAACGCAACTACTAAAAGACTGAAAAATATTTAGTAAGTATAAGCTCAAAGCAAACTGATCATACTTATCACTTTATTTTATGTGTTTGGTTCTCTAATTATACATTTCTTATTTATCTCATATGTTTAATTAAATTCTTAGTTTGTTTCATTTGCATTTATTTTTTTTACTGTTACGGAGGTCTGAGTTTTATTAAATACTGAAGAATTTTTTATTTCGGAACTTTTTTTGAAAGCTGAAATTTAGTTTGTTAAGCCTTAAATACCTATCGGAGATATATATTAATAAGACGACTAAATTAAAGTTTATGAATGTAATATTAGGTGGACAGGAAATTAATGTCGCTTTCCTAAATTAAATTCAAACGAATGCATTGTTAATAAATCTCTCTCTATTTTTAATCAATAATATAATCATCCTCGTTATCAATAACTTTTTGTCATCTAGTGTGCCAATTTTCAATCTCGAACCAGGAAAATAAATTGGTTTTTGAATAAAATATCTTGAGATGGCATTTTGGGTTTCATTCAAATTTTTACCCACTAAGAAAATGTTGCAGGTATCGGAATAAATGGATATCCGAGAGTGCGAGCGAGTATGATGGGTGAAACAGTACCTCCCACCCCAAGCATTAATTTTTTCCAGTGTTCACCTTGCACCACGTGGTCATCACGTCATTTCTTTTGACAACCAGGGAATACTTTTCGATTAAAGAGTACTTCACTCGATCCCAATGCTCACAATAAAGGTCTGCATCAACAGTTTGCTCAGGTATCAGCTCTGCAAAATTAAGAATTCCACGAATATATATATATATAAACTCCGCCAACCACACAAAAGCTCTTTTTTGGGATGTAAACTTGGTTTCGCACTATTTCCCGTTTATTCAGTTGGAGAGAGCCACTGCCTTTTGTGTTTTGGATTAGCATATAGAACCCATTTTTCTTCTCGAGTGATCAAACGATCAAAAAACGCTTCTGTATGGTGCCATTGAAGCAATATGTTGCATGTGAGGAATCGGTTACCTTTGTTTTCTTCGTACATATTATGGGGGACCCAAACACCTGCTTTGTTTATTGTTCCAATCTGCTGTCAATGTTCCTGGACGGTCGATCAAGGTTGGTTAAGGGTGTTTGACAGCTCTTCGATTGTGTGATATGGATTTGCTTTCACTCTACCTTAAGCTTGTTGTTTTCTAATGTTGTTGGTCTTCCTTATAATAGGAGTCAGAGAAATCAAAATTAACGGATCTGAACTTAGAAAACTATCTTTGGCATTTACGAACGTCAACTGCACTTGGATAAACATCCCAAATGTTTTTAATCCTCACTGTTGCGTTATTGCCCGTGCGAAATTCAAAAAGCATACAATTCCGGATATTCTTTTCTGGTATTTAGCTTTGGACATTTCCCCTTAAATTGCAATAAAAAAGTTTACGATTTAATTATTTAGAAGTGAGCCATCAGACAATATATATGGAAAGTAGACGATATCAGAAACTGAAGAGGTCAGCTGCACTTGTACAAAAATGAAAGCAGATAATATCGTAAACTGTAATCAGCTGAGAAAGGACAATCAAATATCGACTTGCGCGGAAACATTGCTTTCCTGTATCCCTAATATATCCCAAATGACTGGTTAAAGGTTTTATTGTTGATAAATAAACGGTTCGATTTATTTATCGTTTTTATATATATATATATTCTAAAGCTAATTTGAGTGCAATATAGAATTTAATAGACTTTGAAACACTAAATTATTCACACAATTTTGAATTTGAGTGCTATTCAACTGAAGGCAGGAGCTAACAGCTTGATGTTTGATCTCTTGATCAATGTATTAATTACACATTTTAATGTATAAGACTAGAAAAAAATGTAAGATGCAGAAACTTAATAAAAATAATTATCCTTAAAGACTGATTTGAAACAGTATTTTATCTCATAGGTATATATTTATTTATTTTTTACTAATATTTGATAATATATACTACAGTGTGTAGGAATTTCGTAAATGAATCACATAGTTACTTTTGGCGAAATTTCAGCCAAGATTGTTACTGAATTTACACCCTCACAACTTGCTGTTTTTCACATTTTTTAAACTTATTTCTTGATTATTGACGTATTAATTATTTTTTTGAAAAATTTTTCCTCCATTGTAATATGATTTGAATGCATTTTCAAAATAATTGTTCTTCATGAATTACTTATTTACTCCTTCAAACATTGAGAGATAATTAAGTTTCTTATGTGAAAAGTTAACTTAAGAAGCTTACAAAGTAAATGCACTATCTTTTTTTTTATAACTATGCATATTGAATTACTATCCAAGTACAGATGACAATCATATTTCTGATAGTGTAAAATAAGTCATAATTTTATCTATTGTTTCTGATTGTTATTTTCCTGTTAAATGCGTATAAATTGAAAACTTGTTTTTTCTCTCACAATTTTATAACTGGTCCGGATCATATTTTTTTTTTTTTTGCTGTTTCTATTCATAAAGAATTTGTTCGTTTTGTTTCTTTCTTCCAACTTGGCATTCTTTTGGCATCTTTTCGAAGCAGTGCTTCGTTGTGGTAAATGGAAGTTTTTCCAGTCTGAATTCTTCTAGTAAGTGTGAATTCCTGCCCAAACATACACTTATATTTTTTCAGTGTTTTCCTTATTAATAAATATTTTACTTATGAATTTTATTTTCGAACTTTTATAATTCCGTCAAAAACATTTAACATTTGGAAAACAGCTTACTTATATATGCTGATTATTTTATGCTTTAATAAGTTTTTGTAATATACAAATAATACAAAAATCCCTCAAGATTGTGAGTTTTTGAAATAAAAATCACAATCACTTAATGACAATATATGAACTGATTAAATAATTGTTCCGAAAAGAATAGGTTAAATAACTGTTTCTTAAAAACAGCGGGATTAAAGTTCTAATCATTCTTTAAAATTACATAAATATAATATTCTTGCCGACCAATTTCTAATCTTGATATTCGTTTGTTTGATATTGGATGACAGGATCAGATTCTCGTGAGAGTGCTCATTCTACTGTTGTAATTCTGACAATGCATAATAATATAAAAATGCATTAAAAAAACATAAGACATGACAATATTTTTTCTTGATATGCATTATTACCAGCGCTTAACAAGGAGATATATTGTCATTGATGCCCTATTCATTTCAGTTATAACCAAACCATATCTTTTGTAATTTATAGTAGTAAATATTGCATATTAAAATAATAGTAAATATATCCAAATTGCCTTTTATAAATGCCAAAATGAACCGGCATCACCGGCACATATTCTTGAGTGCCTGGGGTTGTCTTTTGAGGACTTATACAAAACTCCTACGCTTGTTTTTGATTTTCTGAAAGTGAGTGGACATCGTCTAGTATACTCCTAGACATGGAGATTAGTTACAACAACAACACAACAAAATAATAGTAATTCAGCAAAAGATTTAAAATTTTAAAAAATTATAAATATTGCAATATGGCTGCGATTTTAGAAGAATATTTATAAGTAAATCACGCAGTTAGTATTTACTCTCTTAAAATAAAGATAAATGATGCTTGAAGAACAAAAAAAGTTCGGAATGTCTGGACACAAAGCGTGTTTCGTAAATTTACCTTTATCTTGACAGTAAATGACTTTCAACAATACGTTCCTTAATAAAGTGAATTCAACTAGCAAGTTTCGCTGACACATAAGATTTATTATCGCTTTCTTTTAATGTCTGAAGTTCTTTTTCAATTAAAGTTGGACACTTTCCATACGATTATATGACTTAAAAAATTTCGCCACGCAAAATCTCTTCAATTGAGAAATGTTGATTGAAGAAGTGTTTTTGAATTTTTTTTATTTCAATTTAGATAACAATGACAGTGCCAAATTATAATTTGTTCCATAAAGAGAAATTAAAAGCAAGTTTTATTCCTCCTAATTTTGAACTTCAATATCAAAGGAATTTTTCGAAAGCGACGAAAAATATGGTGATCAAAGCATATGGGTTTTACACAGTGATAATGTGCTATCTCATATTGCAATTATTACTTGTCAATTCTTGGCAACAGTTCAAACAAATGTGACCCCATCAGCACTGTATGCTCTTGATAAGACACCGTGTGACTTTTTCTTTATCTTCTTTGTTGAAAGTTTCTCTTCGTGGTCATCGTTTTGGGTCCATTAATTTGATAAAGAAAAATTGGTAAAAAGCTCTGAAGGACATTCACAAAACGAATTTAAAGCAAGCTTTGTTGATTTGGAAAAAATACTGGCAGAAATGCATTGTAGAAGGAACAAAGTATTTTGACGGATATGTGAATTAAATTTTAACTAATAAATTGATACCTTTTGTTTGGTGCCATCAGTTTGAGTAGTTTTTGATTATAATAGAATACATTAAAAAAATATAAAGTTATAACCATATTATTAAAATGATACGTTTGAAATTATTTGAATGCAATTAAGATGAAAAAAGGTAATTTAGGGAATATTAATTAAATTTTTCAAGGATTTTGAGCAATTTTTAATAATATTTAAAATATTAAAAATCTAACTTTTAATTTTTGACAAAATACTTAAATAATGATGTTTAAAAAGTTTATCTTGAAACATCAGTTTCCTTGAGTTACGAATAAAAAGACTTAATATTATATATATATATATATATATATATATATATATATATATATATATATATATATATATATATATATATATATATATATATATATATATATATATATATATATATATACTGGTGTGCAAAAATTAATTACGAAACGGTTTTTCTAGTGCAGCGTCGCTCAGCAGTGTTCCAAATCGATAAAAATCGTACCAGAACATCATCCAGATATAAGAATATAGAAAAAGTAAAAAAAAGAAAAAAAAAAACTGTCCAAAAAAATTCCAAATGATTAAAAAGAACTTTTTGAAAAATGAGCATGGAGCAGAATGACAGAGACGGCCGAAACATCCATGTGACAGCTCTCTAGCAAGAAACGTCCAGCTTTTAGTAGGGGATATGATCTCCCCTGACTGCTGTGCAGGATTGACATCGTCTGTCCATATCGAGTATGAGGTTGTCAAAATGTTGAGGTACTGCTGCCCATTCTTCTTTTAGTGCCAATCGCAGCTCCGGAATCGTTACTGGCGGTTGGTGACGTGCTGCTAGGCGTCTCTCTAGAAAGTCCCACACGTGTTCGATTGGATTTAGATCCGGGGACCTTGCCAGCCAATCATGATTTCAATATCCTCACTTTCTAACAGCTCTTCGACAGCCTCTGCACTATGAGGTGGAGCATTGTTGTCCATGAAGAGGAACTGGGGACCCATAGCACCTCTAAAAAGACGCACATACGGATGGAGAATATCATTACAATAATGGGACCCGGTGACTGAACCTCCTTGGATGACATGAAGGTCAATAAGGGTACCAAGCATGATGCCTTCCCAAACGAGAACACCGCGACCTCGAAACCGGTCCCTTTCGACGATGTTGGAAGAGTTATTGCGTGTTCCCCGCTCTCTCCAGATGTGTATGCGTCCAGAATCGGTAGTCAGTCTAAATCTGCTCTCGTCCGTAAAGAGTACTCGACCCCATTGCTGATCCGTCCAGTTCTGGTGTTCCCGGCACCACGCAAAGCGCCTTCTCCGGTGGGCAGACGTTAATGGTACACAAGGTATAGGTCGTCGTGCGAATGGGCCACCATTCTGCAGCCTTCTGGCGAATGTAAACCGTGATATCAGTCGTCCAGTCGTCTGTTGGAGGTGTCTCGCGATTTCTTCAGTCGTCTGCCACCTGTTCCTTCTTGCCTGTAGGACCATATACCGGTCGTCGACTGCCGTGGTTGCTCGTGGACGACCACTGCTGAACCTTTGGACAGCTATTCCTGTAGTTTGAAATGATCTCCAGATTTGTGAAACGATATTGTGAGTGATTCCAAACTCCGCCGCCACACTTGTCACACTTCGACCTCACGTAAGGTCATCTAGATGTCGTCTACGAGGTTGCCTGTTCATTATTTCACACTGATTAAGCAGCTCTACGTCGTTTAAACTGATATACGCCGTGCAATAGCTTTCACAGAAACGCTGAGCGTACACCGCCAGCCTGCTTTATACCCCTCCGACATTCCCCCTTTACGTCATGTTGAGTAATTTGAGTATGCCCTTGCGTACCTGACCTTAGTCGATCTTCTGATTGGTCTTTCGGTCCGATCTACCTGTTTGTTCCGCTGTTATGATAATTTTTCCATTTCTTTCTAAGTTTTTGCACACCAGTATATATATATATATATATATATATATATATATATATATATATATATATATATATATATATATATATATATATATATATATATATATATATATTGATTTATCTAAAACTTACCACGAGATAAATATGTTTCCGAACTTCCACTTACATCAAATGAATATAATTATTTATTAAGAATCGAATGAAGATTACTTTTCTAATATAATATATGATTCGCAATTTGATACATAAATAATTTTAGAATTAGACTTCACTATTCCAACCCTCCACTTAGTACTAGATATATAAGCGGAAACATTTAAAAAAGTTTCGAATAAGAATGCAAGAAAATGCTAACAAAATACATTTTCTTGCATTCTTATTTGAACAGTGTTGAATTCGGTTAAACCGACACCTTTCTCCAAAAAAGCAATTGATGCACTTAATTATTATTATAATCAAAAAATTTTTATACCATCACTCTATCTATAATGTCTTGATTGATTTATTGTAAGAAATTATAATTGAAAAACTTTAAATCATCCTTAGCAACTGAAATTTAACCATAAATTATTTTTTTTTGTTTTTCCTTTTTACTGTCATCTTGCGAAGGACTTGTTAAATCATGGTTATTGAACTATGGTTGGCGTTTATGAATTGATTCATGTATTCGAGTAACATATGCATAGACGAATTTTTGGTTTTGAATCAAACGAGTTGACGGCTTCGGGTCATCACCCGAAATGGATGTCATGTGTTCGAAACCATTCAACGATGGTTAAGTGACTTGTGTCAATATGCACGTCATTTTTAACGGGTTTATGGAACCATGGTTTTGATGTTCGCAAAACAATCAATGTTTTACGAACAATATGCTGCTTAAAAACTTTTGAATTTCAAATCGAAGAAATCGATGCATCGATTCTTCTCGTAAAGTAAATGGTATGTGTTCGAAGACTTTCATCCATAGTTAAGCGACTTGTGTCAGTATGTGCATGGCTGGTATCCATTCAAAACTGCTTGTAAACCATGTTTATAATTGTGGAGTGTCAATCGATAACTTCCAGTAACATTCATTAGAATAATTTCGAATCGAACGATATGAATCAGCATATTCGTCAGCCAAATTGAATAGCATTTATCCGAACCCAATGAACTATGGTTAAACGGCTATCGTCAAAGTGCAAGAAACCAAACTAATATGAAAGATGTTGCTGAACACTGGTTTCGGAGCTTGTGGATTAAATGATGTTTTTTCAGATGAAATGTATCTCGCCAATATTTGGATTTGGAATTAAATGAGGCGTTACCATTCAAAATGGATGTCATGTATCCATATCCAATCGAGCAGGCCTTATGTCAATATGCAAGTGGCTCATGGGCCTGAAACATAAATCTCGTTCTATAAAAATCCGGGTAAGGCAGCCGGGTAAGGCAACTGAAATTGGTAGAAAACTCTATTTAAAAAAGTAATAATTTTAGGAAATTTTACAAGCTGCATTTTTTGAGTTTTAAAATATGAATTCCAAACATAGAAAAAAATAGAGTGTTTTCATAATATTACAAACAGAAAACGTAAAACTATTAGAAATAAAGTGACGCAGACATTGGGCAATATCTGAGTAGAACGAACCACTTCATGGTTAATAAAACCTCTATGAAATGTCACCTGATCAATGAATGCTGAGTTCTTTTCAACCGGAACCAATCTCGATAATTAATCTTAGATATAAATATCATTGTGTACATTTAAATTTCGTTACACCATTATTCTGTGTATGACATCATTTTTGAAAGATCCTGAATTAGACGATGGGAAATATAATAACAAAACTCACCTAACCAATTTTTAATTCAGTTTAACTGTTATCATTAGGCAACTAATTATAGATAAAAATATTACTGTAATCAAGCTTTGTAATACAGTTACCTAGTCTATAACACCATGTTTAAAAGGCCCCGAGAAAGAAGATATTAAAATAATACTAACGAAATTTTTATAAGCAGTCATTTGGCCAGAACTGAAGTTCGTTCAACTGTCATCTTACAGTGACAAAGATTTTTATATTTTCCCACTTTTGTTCTTTTTGAATGAATTTAATCTTATATTCATTTCTTTTTTCATTCGATTTATATATATATATATATATATATATATATATATATATATATATATATATATATATATATATATATATATATATATATATATATATATATATATATATAAATTGCTCATAATTCCTTTTAACTCAGAAAGAGAATCACCACAAGAATATTTAGATATCATGATGTTGTTGAACATTATTGTTCATTGTTAGTATCAAGTTTTATTCTTAAGGAGGAATAAATTCGATGGGAAAAAAAGTTGAAGCGTATTAGGCCACAAAAGGCTTCTTTGACATTTAAAGATTAGGAATAATTCGGAACATGCGACACTAAAATATTGTGAGATGAGAAAAATCTCATGAAATAGACTACATATAAAATGACAAAATGCGTATGAAAGTATTTCAGAGTTATTTCAGAACATTTCTCAGTCTTAGATGCTTCGTTATTGTCAAGATATTAAGAAATTCCAAATACTCTTTGGCAGTTGTGGGATACAGGCGATAAACACAATCACATAATTTTAGAAATTTTTTTTTCAAGTTAATTTAAAACTGAAGGAGATATGATATCATCAACATTTTGACAAGTTCTTGCACATTTACAATGGATGGCTTATCCTGCTTTAAAAAGAATGGAGGGGGTGTTTTACATTCAAAAACACTTGAAATCGGCGCCGTCTACCTGAATAGAAAGGGTTGAACGAGTCGGATAGCACGTGTAGCCGTGGTTTGGCACATGAATGGATGGTAACCTGTTGCCACATCATGCAATTCCGTGCGACAAAGACGAGGATTGTTTGTCTTCGAGGTCTCTATAATTAGAAAGACATGGAGGAGGGAGCAGAGACTCAATCGAAGCGGAACGAATCAGTCACGTGTGAGCGTCAACAAGAAGCTAGGGAAAAATGTAGGGTGCCCGGATGTATTTTGGGAACTGTTGAGTAACTTCTGGCAGAAGAATCTAGTGTTAAACCTATTGCAAAAATCTTCATTATATATCATCTGCTTTTGTGTATCCAAAGAGGTTTCAGGGTAAAATTCAACGTCGAAAATTTTGAAGATATTTTGGATATTTAATCAATGATCTTTTATTGACGGGAATAAAAAAAAACGGGTAGATTATTCAAAAACAATAATATATTGTTTATGTTAGAATCATGAATATTATTCTCAAAAAATAATCGCGAAAATAATTATTTTTGAGCAATATGAGATTCTATTTTTTTCCATGAAGCTGTAATATGAAAAAATACAATATTCGAAAGAATAATATTTTATATGTTATGAAAAGTTATATAGTTTAAGAATATTTCTTCTGTGAAAATATTGTGAAAATAATACCTTTTGTATATTATGCCAAACATTGCTTAAGAATATTACATGACATTATTTTTATATAATTGATGCAAATATCAAAGTTAGTTATATTTTCCAATAAGTGTCCTATACATAATTTACATTACTTAATTTAAAAATTATATCACTAATGCCATATACGAATGGAATATTAAAAATATTGAGTTCTTTATAACTATTTTCTATGATTAATGACTGAATAAAAATTGTCTTCATTTTTTTCAAAATTCTTTTATTGTTTTAAAGTAACTGATAAATAATTCTCTACTAAATGGACCATAATATGTGATGAGTTAAATCAAAGAATCTCCTCTATAAGAATTTTCATTAGTCCATAAGTATACATAGCGTGTTAGCCTTAAAATAGCTTTCTTTTCCTATGAATTTTTTTTAACTTTCCGAAATTCAAATTAGTATAACGGAAAGCAAAATATTGGTAAATATTCGTGGGTTCATTTTTTAAACATATTTCTTCCTTCACAATATATTTTAAAAAGAAGTTTTTAATTCAAAACATGAAATTTTATAAACGTACTGATGTTTAGTATTTTTATGTATCTATATACAATATTTCATTTATATACTAACATTTTTTGATGTAACAACATTAAAAAAATCTGTGCCAATTTGATCTATATGAAAATATGTAATATATGATGATATTCTATAAGTTATATTAAAATTGAACTGCAATAATATTTTTTCAAATTTTAAAGGAAATTTTATGAAAATTCTGATGTTTAACATTTTTATGTAACTATATAAAAACTATTATTTATGTAATAAAATATGGAACAGATGGGCTCATAATGGTCATACTGAATACCATGCAAAATCTCACCTTCCTCAAACTTTTAACACTCGAGAGGATAGACATTATTGTGAGGTTGGCCTTGCAAAACCGTACACCCATTAGTTAAGGACAATTAGTCAAGAATTGGGATTGTTTGCAACACGTCCAGTATCCGTTCGTGTAATGCGGTGACATTCTTTTACTGCGTAGAAGACATTCTGAGGATGTTCCGAGGTATTATAATGTCCACCATCATAAATTGCCATCCGGGAGTAATTTCCATAGATAATGGGCAGAATTCACGTACAGATAGGGAAAAATTCTGGAAAATTCCCAAGTACCCCAACCATGCAGACGTGCATGTTCAAGGTAGAAGCGCAGAATCCATCTCATTCTATTTAACAGTGGCTGGAATCGAAAACGGAACATCAAGAGTGCTGCCCTAACACTACGCCTTGGTTGGTTAGGGGGTTGTTCTCTTTATCGGAAGCCAGTTCGGATCACTCGTTATGTTTGCTAAAGGTGGCTGGGGTACGTGAAAATTTGGCGTGGTCGCAATGTCCTCCTAGTAAAATGATACCTCTGGGGATGGTAGGCCAACATTGGGAGTTTTCTGCTTGTTCCTTGCTTCAAAATCGAAAAGGTTCCACTTGGCTGCTTCTATATAACTGGTAGAGCCTAACTCAATACTAGGTACAGGAAAGCATGCTGGTGCAACAACAACAGTAGACAAAACCTGGTTATCTTCTATATTTTATTAAGGACTATTAAGTACAGAACACGCTATGACCATTGTGTATTGAAGACGCGCACCTCTAGTTTGGATCAACTGTGTTAAATGGCGATCGACACATTTATGACATCTTAAGACTAGTATTTATGCCCTATTTTCGATGCTTAAGAAACAGCATCTTTCATCAAGATAATGCAAGGAAGTTTGTTTTAAACTTCTTCAATACAAAGAATAATCGATTATTGTTCGAGTCTGACCTTTCACCAAGTGAAACCATCTGGTCATGAATTGCTTAGATGCTGGGATGCCAACCCTCTCCAACTACTGTTGTTGATGAAATGTGGCCATAGACTTCACGCAGCACATGGAATGAACGTTTTTTTTTAAAACAAAGCCCAGTTCAACACAGTATCTAACTGATTACCAATGTGGTGGCAACTATTCCTACAAACTCCACAGCCCGTAAATCTCCGAAGTGTTTACAAATTTTATTAGTTTGCCTTCACTTCATACGCGTTTGCGTACTATAATTTATACTTTTTATTTGGAGTTTTAGTTTTAATGACACATTTTTAGTGGGTTTTTAAGCCGCTAATTGATGAGATTTGAAAAGTTTAAAAAAAAAAATTGAGCAAATTTATGACTATTATGAAGTTATCGCTTTATGTTGTATATTTTTAAGAAAGAGGAGAATCAATTCTTAATCATTTTAACTATGTTGCGTGAAAAAACATCCTAGAATTTTTTTTAATAAATGCATGTTGCAAAAAAGTTCGTTTGGGGGATTATCAAATTTGAAAATATAAATCTGATTTTAAGAGAACTGGAAGACACTTCATAACAAATTGATAAAAATAAAAATAAATTATAATACTACTGATTTTTTATTTTTATCCAATTATGAATTCAAATCTTAATCCTATTTATAATTTATATTTACAACCATGCAAAATTAATCAAATTGTAATAGTTAAAAAAGTAATAAAAATTCTAAAAAACACCGGAGGGCTTTTTTACACATTTTTTTATTACCATTCAATTACTTTTAGAATTTGGAAAGATAGAAATCAGCAAAATTAGGATGTTAAAAAAAAAGTAAAATTTTTTAGAAGTTAAAAAATGAAAGCTGTGGAATAAAGGATATATTCCTTTCCAACCATAAAAATAACTGAAAACACAAATATTCCTTACTAAACAGATAACTGATTTTAGTTTAATAATTCAGGGGTGGCCAAGCTCCTTAACATGACGAGCCGTTTTTCAAAATTTGTAATTTTTTTCCAGCCACAATTACTTATTTAAAATTTATGTAGAAAAGGTGTTAAATTTTTTTTACAGAAATTATATTTATTGAAAACATATAAATAAAAGTACATAATATGTGTATTGAATTTTAATATTAAAAATTAAACACATATATTTACTTCTCTTAATAATTCTTTGGATAGGGAGGTCCTGGGTTCGAATCCCAGTTCGGGCATGGATGTACTTCCTCTCTCTATCTATCCTGTCTTTGTCCTTTCCTTGTATAAATGGGTTGTGAATGGTTGCCTACTCTATAAACGGGTGCCTATGGCATGTGTGTACTGAGGAAGTCGGACTCCACACCTAAATAGGGCTCAGTTGGAAAAGTGGAGCAGCGCATCCCATAATGCCAGCCTAGCTAGCACACACAACAACAACAATAGTTCTTTGAAATTTGGTGAATAATTTGTGACAGCACTTTCAGTAATTCTTTGAGATGATGGTTAGTTAATACTAATCGGTGTTTGGATTTTACGAATTTTAAAGTGGAATAAGAGGATTTACATAAATACGTTGTTCCGAATATTGAAATGGTTCGAGACAAGCAGCCTTATTTAATTCAGGATACCTCGATTCTTGAGATGTTCTCGGTGAATTATGCAGTGAATCGGTATGTATTGTGGAATTTGAGAATCATCTCTTGAAAGCCCAATAAGACAGATTTTCTTACTCAGCATTGTCGGAGCTCCTCCATCAGTTGCACAGTTCTTACTCGTTTATTAAGAGGCACATCAAAAGTTTTCACTGTGGAGTCTTCTGCATTTTTTCAATATCGCACCGGGATTTGACTCTTGAAGAGCTACTAAATCCAATAATTCTTCTTTAACAACGAAGTCAGGGGAAACAAAATGTATGAAAACTCACAATTGCGGAAGATCTGTGATATCTGTCGATTCGTCAAGGGCTAAGCTGAATGCAATTCAGTTCTTCAAATCATTTTTTAAATTATATTCAAGAGATGTATTAATTGCAGTTATGCATCGTTCGGTTGAGTGTCTCTTGAATTTTCAAAAAAATCTGTGCAATGCTGCATTATTTGGATCTAAAACCTTAAGTACATCTTTTAAGGGTTTTTATTATTTTTTTTAATAAAATCTCCCTTTCCATACCGGTATTTTGCAGTAGCAATATTCCAAGCAATAACAAAACTGGCTTCAGCCACATTATTAGCTTGACTAAGGGTCATCAAAATTGACTGTTATTTAAATTTGATTTTAATAAAGTTTATCTGATATTTTAATTTGTAATTTGGTGCATATTGATAAGAAAACTGAGAGTGATTGGTTTCATAATGTCGTCGTAAATTGATAGCGTTATAATTTTTGTGTTATTAAAATCATAGCAATACGTTTTACATACTACAAAGCACATTACAGTTTACTTATCAAAAAAATCCCAGATTACAAATTATATTCGTAGCAAGAGAGATACAAATTATTTCCTCCAGAGCACAACGTCAATTGTCCGTGTCAGTTGCGATGAAAGTTTACAAATTCAAAATCGGTCTGCGGTCAGTCGATTATGCCACTGTTTATGTTCGCTGCAGTTTTCGATGAGTCATATTATTCTTAACTTAAGGAAATGAAGTTTGTTACAACGTTGGATATACTCTTTCATATTTGTTGTCAGGAATTTAAGACAATTGGAAACACATATGGAAAGATAAATATACTTTAAAATACAACACAAAAATGAAAAAAAAGAGAACTCGGGTACATTTATCGAGAGTCACAAATAATCCTTCAAAGAGCCCCACGTGACTCGCGAGCCGCAACTTGGCCAACCGTGTAATAAATCTTAAAAAACTACTGCTGATTCATAAATCAAAACCATTTCTGTATGCATAACAATAAAAGAATCATAATGCCAGTTCAGAGTAAATCCATAATTTACTAGAAAATGTACGTTAATTTGTTTTTAATTTTCATTAAATCCATTTTCTTTCGTTCTTTTGGAATCAAGTAAGAGAACAGTATGGTTAAAGTTTCATTTTCATAATGAGTTACGTTGAAATGCTAAATTAACTGATACGAATGAAAGAATAAAAGCAGTTAAAACTGTTATTAAAAATTGATTCAGGGATTTGTTTCTTTTCAACATCTATTCTTAAAAGCATAACTGTCATTTTTATAATCTCGATAATATTACGACAATTTGTCATTTAAAGTGGAATGCATTTTCTGATTAATTAGGATTTTAAGAAGTGTAAGTTTATCATATTAATATTGCTTACTTGAATATTGTATTGTGCCTTAATTTGTCTACTTAATCATAACATATTTTATTCAAAATTTTCCTTTTTTAATGCAATTAATAATTGTTAATAAATTATTTGGCTTAATATTCTATTTGATTTTAATAATTTATTAAAATATTATCAAAAATAAACCATATCGAATGCAACTTTAAGATAGTGTTTAAGGATAGCTTTTAATATAATTAATCAGAGCCACTCTCACAAAAATTTTTAAATATCACAAAATATATGAATTAATTCATTCTGAAATTATATTTGTTCATGAATGGCATTCTTTAAAATTCTCAAAAGAATTAAATATTTTCCTTATTATCTTTTATTTATTACACGAGAGATCAGTATCCTTTAATAATATTCAAGAATATGTAATAGAATCAAAAATTTTGTTTTTATTCAGTGAATAATAATTTATTAGTATTTAATGAGAGAGATATATATAATTTAATTGAAATAGAAATTCTATATTTAAAAATATTATTTACGGATAGTAATCTCATAAGAATATATCAATACGTAGAAGTACAGTGTTCTTTATAAAATTATATTTTTCCTCATTACTAATAATAGTAAAGTAGTATACGAGATAGCTAGTTCTTGAACCAAATGTATTATAATTTAATAGAATATATTAAGCAAAAAAGATGGATGCAATAGACTTTTGTTAAGCTTTTGAAAGGTTGGTAGATATTAAAGTATAACCTAACAGCGCTGAAGAATTTTGTTAGGCTTCTGAAAAATTGGTAGATATTAAAGTATAACCTAACAGCTGAAGACTTTTGTTAGACTTTTGAAAAGTTGGTTGATATTAAAGTATAGCCTAACAGCTAGAGACATTAGTAGGGCGTCTGAAAAGTTTGTAGACATTAAATTATAACTTAACAGCTGAAGACTTTTGTTAAGTTTCTGAAAAGTTGGTGGATATTAGAGTATAACTTAACTGCTGAAGAATTGTTAGGCTTCTTTCTAAGCATCCACACTAGTTTAAGGACTTTCCGGATTACTTTTCATAGATAATGTGGCACATTTTCGTGTAGCAAAAGGGGAAAATCTGATAAATCGGCTTCCAAATTAATATAGGAAAATTTTTTTTAAAAATTAGATCCAGTATTTTTCTTGGTGGATTTTTCACTATAATGGCTTCTATTTTTGCCTTGCACGGTAGGAAAGTTATAAAAGAAAGACATTTATTCCTCGAATTTCAGTTACTTTGATTCCGAAGTCGATATGATATTCAAGTTTAATATATTATATGCTAGATTATTTGATGTGGCCTGTGCAGTTTTCAGAATATTTAAATTTCACAATTTTTTAATGTTTAAAAGTTTTTGCAGATCTTAAAACTTTATTATATTATTTCACCATTTACTATTTTTTAACATCTCGTCTTATTTCTGTAGTCGAATATACGGATGTACGCACTAAGAATTTAGATCTCTACCCCTCGCTTAAATTTATTAAGCTCAAAGTGGTATTTAATAGAAAAAACATTAGCTGACATCTGCTTTAAATTGAACCAAAGGTTGAAAATATTTGTGGAAAACAATATAATCTACATATTGCTCTGAAAAATCAAAGAAAGTCACATTTTTTAAGAATATGAGATTTTAAATTCTCTTTCGCTGACAATTTATTTCAGGTATAAATCGAGAAAAAAAGCTCTCGAAGAGAAAATATCAAATTACTTCATTAAGAAAAGAATAAGAGCATGGCAATGATTTTGATGATTTCGTTATTCATTTAGAAACGAATAACCAAACCATCAAAAACATAGCCATATTGTGGCAAGACCCACTTGGAATAAACGGAGTAAGTGTCATGATGATTTATGCTTGAATGTCAAATAAAAAAAGCGAAATTCAGATGAATCACATGTGTTATCAATCTACTTTCGTGACATGAAAGATCGAAAAGAAAAAAAAAAAAGCATTCATTAGGCATCAAGGTGGTGGCTCGTTGGAACTATGGTTATTTTTATGAGACGAGATTAAATGTCAACAAGTTTTTTAATCGAACGATATTCACAGAAGTATTCGGAAATGTTGATGCCTATTTTTCGCAATTTGATTTCTTCAGCGGCGATAGCTGCATTTTTATTTATGATAAATTACAAATTTGTTGATTCCCCAAAAATAGCCTTGGAAGATAAGATCAAATCTGAAAATCAGAATTTACGAATCCTAGTTCTCATACCAAATGCCATTTGATATTTTAAAATTCTGTTGAAAATTTTCATACTAGTTGAGAAAAATTAACAGAATTAGTTCAAGTCATTGATTGAAGTACCACATTTAAGTGAAAAAGTTGATAACTGACGTGGTACTAGGCCGCGGTGATCTGGTTGGTTATTGTGTCGTTTTCATTATCGAAAGGTAGTGAGTTTGAATCCCGACTTGACCGAAGATCCATCGTGTTAGCTAATGGCGGTTGGGGCATGTTAAAACTGGTCACAACGTCCTCCAAGTGAAATGATACTTTTGAGGGTGGCAGGCCAATTACTGGGGGTCTTCTTATTGATGCCTGCTGCAAAATCTCGAAGACTCCACCCGGTTGCTTCTATCTAACTGGTGTAAGCCTAACTCAGGGTTAGGTGCAGGGAAGCATGCTGGTGCAACAACAATTGAGGCAGTACTTCCCCCCATGCCAAATCACACCCAGTGACTTGGCATGGAACATTGATGATTATACTTATGAAACATTAAACATTATGGAGTTTTTTAACATGTATAGTCCCTTTCAAAACTATGGTTTATGAATGGGTCAGGAATTGAATATACTACTTTCTGATCATGACTAATGTATTTCTCCGATGGATATCGTGGCTTTTTCCTGGAACAAAAACTTTAGAATCGCATTTCATTGTTTTGTTCTTTTCCATGTCATTTAAAACGATGTATTACTTCTGTAAGGTTTTATATCACCAATCCATTTCTCGGTCTTTGATATTTCATCGTCCTTCTGATTCATTATGTTGGATATTTAATAGTTAAATATTGTACTGTAGTTTCAACCACCTTGTAGTTTTGAAAAAACTTCAAGTGACGAGTTAAATACATTAGCAGATAATTACCACTGCTAACGTTCATACCACATTAACAATAGTCCATTAGATTTTAGAAAAATTGACTTGTATGTCTCCCAGCATGAAATTTTTCTCCTGGATCAGGTATCGAACTCACTAAATCCTGAAAAAAAGTGTTTTTATTACTTACTTAATTACTATAATGTTAACCTTACAATAAAACTTTAAAAAAGAGATCACTCTGAGCTATTTATTGTGTATAATTTATATTTTATATCAATGAAAGATGTTTGCATTATTAATGCATATTTACTTTATATCTAATTAAACAACAGTTTACACTGATTATTAATTGCCGAAACACTTTATAGTTGACGTAAAAGTTCTAAAAGGTTTTATAAAGTAAGACGGTTACAACCTAAATGTAAAATATCAGGTGGTAAAATAATATTACTTTCAAGCGAAAACGCATAATTTGTATTAAGAAATGAAAATCGAGTAGTTATTGAAAATAGGTTCTATAGTTGACCAAACCTAGCACCGTTTCTTTATGAGAGCTGGTGCACGTCGTTGTGTGTGTGTATAGTCTAATGCCCCTCCCCCCTCTGATGTATCATACGATCTAATTATCTCTCATGTGTAAAAGTGGCAGTTGAGAGAAACCAACTAATCTTGTGTATCATGGAGAAGAAAGTGCCAACTCAGATATCGAACTCGGCACTTGATCGTGGCTCAAAATAGTTCAAGTAGTTAACTATGTTTAGTAACTTTGAAAAAAATTAGACAGCAGAAAGAATAACGCAATAACTTAACTGTTACGTAAATGTATATGTTAAAACCATGAAGCGAATCACCCCCAATTGACATCTTTTCAAAAATACATGGTGAGAAAAATTATAACGCAAATATTATTCTTTTAGTACCATTATATTCGCTTGGTATCTATCATAGATAACAATAAAATTGTAAGAGATTTTACGCTATCACAGATTTTATATAGTCACATTTTTATAAAATAAATTTAAGTTTTTTTTTTCATCTTCTAGATAGCTTTATAGACAACATTGGAATGTCATGAAAATATAGAAAGGTACAGGTGCTGCCATCTTGAGGATGTTCTAAAGTGCCTCTAATGAAAGCTTTTGAGAAAGTTCAAAATATACTTTTTCCAAAAGTTTTCAAATTTCTTTCAGTAGATCTATCATAAGCCGTCATTTCTTAGGCTCATTCGGGCTCAATGATAAGATCGCACTCTTCGAAACTGTTAGATTCAAGCACGAATCCAACTATTGTAGAATGACTGAAGATGAATGTTTGGTTTTTGGTTTCAGCATGTCTGGTTGTGATAGATGTTTTTTTTAAAATATTTTTTCACTTTCTCCCTTGGTACTCATAAATGTGGCTCACTATCTAGAAAATGCCATTCTATAAGCAAAATATGGTCAGTTTGAAAAGAAACCTTACAGTAGAGTACAGCTTTAAATCACAAAATAATTGGTGTTAAATGTCTCTTGGTGGGGCTTGATTGAAAAGCCCCATCTTCTTTTATATCTTCCCTCTATTTTGAGTTATAAGTTACTTCTGCTTATTACAACTTAATCATTACTACTGGTGAATAAGAGTTTACTATTAAAATATTACATTGAAGATTATACTATACTGAATGAATTTATATGAGAATTTCAAACAATTCATCATACAGAAATACGTACAGTAGAAATTCAACTATCCAAATCGCTTTCAGAACTACAGAAAAATAAGTTAGACTGAAGAAGCGATGGAAAATGAGAAAAAGGAAAAAGCTTGAGAAAAGGAAAGGTGAGAGAAAGAAGAAGATGAAAATGAGAGAGCAAGAGAGAGACGTGTGTTACTTGAGGAATTTAGAAATATTCTTTTCGAAATTCCTGGATGTTCATAAGTTAGTGCTGAAGTTGGTTTGGTTTGGTTTGTTTGTCGCTCAACGGTCATTTTTTGCACACGAGGGCTAATTAGACCGAGGCCTACGGTTTAAAGTGGATTCCGAACCACTACAAACATCCATGCCCAAGGTATAATTCGAGCCCACGAACTGTTGAACCGAAGGCAAGAGCGCTAACCATTCAGCTGCCAGCTCGGCGTTAGTGCTGAAGATACTGGAGAATGGATTATGAGTTAGGCCCTAGATTTCTAATTGTCATTGAAAGTGTTGAGGAAGAAGATGACTTTAGTATCCAAGTTGAAGCAGACAAGGAATCATCAGCTAGTGAAGAATTTTCCGGCTTTGAAACTGCTTTAAAATGGATGGAGCGTCATCCCGAGTATGGCAACCTGAGAACGGATGAAATCAGTGAAACAGCTTACACTGAATGAAATGTTCAGCAAGCAATGACTTTCATTTACAGCAATATACATAGATACTGTATTAATGTACAGCACTTGTAAATACTTTAACACTTAAAAGTGCTGATTTTTCATTTAATTGATTAAAAGTTCTTTTTCTTTAAAAACATGTCGTTTTTTCCTTCTCTTTTTAACGTACAATAATGAATTAAAAAAGATCTTTTTTCCAAAAAATCCAATTATCAGAATGGGGACCGGTCCCAGTTGATTCGTATAATTGGAGTTCTACTATTACATCTTAATTAGTACACTTGACTAATGTAACTACCATCGAACTCCTACAAGGAATTTCCCACTGAAACTACAAGGAAAATAAATTTCCATCTTTTGTATTTCGTATGTTACTAACATCTCCATCTATGCAAATTTTGAAATATCAAGACAATGTTATAAATACGAAACAAAAGCCACATTTGCTTATATTATATTGGTTATAATCACGAGTATAGTGTATTCAAAATTTTACAAGTAAACCAAAAATATCATTTTAATTAATTCATGTTAATGAAAATAAGGAAATAGATTAATAAAAACCCATTCTGTACATTATTATGGTGTTTCAGTCGCAAAATTTATGATTAACTGCTAGTTTTTCTTGAGGTAAAAAACAAGTGTGTCTTTCTAATTTTTGCACTAAGCTAAAAAGAAATAAAATTGTTAAGCAAGTAAGTGGTAATTTTCTGACTTTTTACATTACGCTAACAGATGGCGCAATTGAATAAAATTGAATTTATAACATTTAATGTGATATTGGGTCATATCAGTGAGGGGGTTCTAAATGAGGTTAGGAAATACTTCGAGAATTTCAATGTGGCAAATTAACTCTCGAAATTTCTTTGCTAATATTCTATGCACAGGAGGTGTGCACATGTTAATTGATATGAACTTGTACTTTTTAACTGTGGAGAGAAATTAGCATATTTTGTAACTTTGCAATTTAATTGCAGAATTCCTTTTCACGAATGGTAATCGCTTGCATTTCCTTTTTAAGAATGAGTTTCCTTTAATCCTTGTAGGTTGTGTTGCGAAATTAAAAAGTTAGTTTTAAATTAAATTTCGTAATTTATTTTAAAAAATATAAATACTATTTCATATATCGAATTTATGATTCCCACATCTGCTCGTTTATACGAAGAAAATGCTCTTTTACCCATTTAGAGAATTTATTTTATAAGCTTTTTAATTATAATGAATTTATTCAACTTTATGTCTCAAAGAAATCTTTGAGATTAACGCCATATAATCTCAAAGAAAAAAAATTATTTTAAACTATCCATCTTTTACTTGAGAATATCTCTTCATGAAAACACTGAAATATCTTATTATGCGCTGTTATGGTACAATACGTTGTCACAAATACACTAAATCCTTGTAATTAGTTTTCTAATGGTGAAGTTAGGTTAGTTAAAACTTGCAAATTATTAGATTGGGGAAAAAGTTCGTAGCGTTTTCACCAAAGACTCTCTTACCTAAACAAAAAACAATAATTATATCAATAAGTTTGGTAGGATTTCAATAAATAATTCCGTCGATATATAACAAACAATAACAAATATTTATTTGAGCACAATAGCTCGAATCAGAACGCGGACTATACAGCTCCAAATACAATTCTTTTCCTTTCTGAATTAAGTTTTTCAGAGAAACAAGAGCGTAGGAGGTTGCCATAATTGGCGCATTTTTTCGCCTTTTGAACAATTTTTCCAGGCGGCAACATCCCGGCCCCCGTGGAATGATTAACATTCAACAACCAATCAAACAATAGCAAATAATATGATTTATACAATTCTAAAGCAATATTCTAACACAATAATAAACATTATATAGGTTCAGCAATAATATTCATAATTAACACACAGGTTCAAAGTACTAAATGATAAGAACAATTATATTAATGTAATTAAACAATACAGAAAATGATAAATAATATTTCAGAGACTACAATGCTATGACAGTACAATAATTCAGTATATTAGGCTCCTTTACTACTACTACTAACATACCTGGGCTGACATTCATTTTTAAAAGTTTCCATTTATTGCGATTTTGAAAATTACTCAGATATTCCAAGCTCCATCGCTTTCAAATAATCTGAGTCAGTTTTTCAGCTCGTTTCCACCTTGATAAACGATTGAGGGGAACATCAACGATATTTGGTTCAACAATTGTAGTTATAGGTCGCCCAATTAAGAAATGACCTGGCGTTAAGGCCTCTAATCTCTCTCTCTCTCGGATATCTCTGATATCTGACGACATCGGAGTCAAGGGTCTCGAATTTAGGATTCCCACGATTTCGGTAATTATGGTAAGAAATTCTTCGTAACTGAACTTGGCATTTCTTGCACCCCTAAATAAATAGTGCTTAAAGGACTTAACTCCCGCCTCCCAGAGTCCTCCGAAATTCGGAGCTCCAGGCGGAATAAAGGACCATTTAATTTGTTCAGAGGTTAGGAACTTACCTAGTACCTTATCCGGATGGTTTATTAATCTATGCAATTGCTTAAGTTCTGACTGGGCACCCACAAAATTTTTTCCATTGTCGGAGAACAAGGTCCTACATTTGCCAGGTCGGGCAAAGAATCTTTTCAACGCTACTATTAATGCCTGCGACGTTAAGTCACAAACTATCTCAATGTGAATAGCCTTTGTGGTTATACAGACAAAAATAGCAACATAAACCTTATGAAGAGAGTGTACCCTTTCTTTGATTTCTATACCTAAAAAGGAATTGTCCTGCAAAATCTACACCAGTATTTGTAAATGAAGGATTTACCGTTACTCTCTCCAGAGGAGGATTTCCCATCACACAATTATATAAAATTTTCCTTGCCAGGTTTCTGCCATATATAACCCAAAATTTTTGCTTTGGGTAATACAAGAGAGTTTGTGGTCCAATATTAAAATATTTTTTATACAAATGTTCCATAATTAAGTTAACTTACTTTTTGAAGGAAGAATAATTTGGTGTTTTTTCTGGTAAAATATATTGGAATTTTGAAGACACTGATGACGCCATATGCATTATAGAAAGCATTTAAGGAATTTAAAGAACTTTTACCTGGAAGGGGTTTACTTCCATTTAAGGCTTTATACTCCTCCCTAAATTCTTCGAATTGAACCATGGAAATTAATTTTATTTCTGCGAAATGAAATTCTTCACTGGAGATCTGTCCACAGTCCTCCCTTATTCTAATATTATGGAGAAATCTGAAACAAAAACTTAAAATTCTAATTAGTTTAACATAGTTATTGGCAACCTTAAAAATATGACCTAAAACAGAATTTTCTATTGTAGCAGTTAAATGAATGTTCTCGGGTTGTTTTAGTTCTCGCGAGTACTCATTATTGTCCACAACAGATTCTGGAATGTCCTGTTCTTGTAATTGAGTGGATTCCTTAAAAAATGCTGGTCCAGTCCACCACAGATCAGTACTTATGATGTCATCTGGAGAAAAGCCTCTGGATATCAGATCTGCTGGGTTCTCCCTTGAGGACACATGTCGTCACTGAAAGTTCGCAGGTGAGCTCTTGTATGGCTGGTACTCGATTGCTGACAAATGTTTTCAGTTCGTGAGCCGATTATTTATCCAAGCCAAAACGATATTCGAGTCGGACCACAAAATTGTGGCACAGTCCTTGATGGTTAAGGCTTTATTAACCTTCTGCATGAGTTCAGCCAGCAGCAATGCTGCACAAAATTCCAATCTAAGAACTGTGATCTGTTTTGCCGGAACAATTCTGGATTTACTGCACAGAAGGTGAACCGAAATAATTCCATCTGGTAACTTGCACTGTGCATAAGCATCTGCACCATAAGCAGCCGTAGAAGCATCTGCAAACCCGTGAATCGTAATATTTCTATAATTCCAACAATGTCTTGGAATAACTAAGGTTTTAAGTTTTGGGAGAAGTGATACAAATTCTGTCTACCGTTCTAAAAAAGCAACTGGAAGCGTAGCATCACAATCTGCATTTAAGAGCCAGAGTTCTTTCTTGAATATTTTTGCCTTTGTCACAACAGGACCAATAAGTCCATGAAGATCGAATATCTTCGCATTGTCTGACAATAAGGAGCGTTTAGTGTGTCTCTATGTTCAATTGTAACCTTGTATGAAAGGCAATTAAGTTGAGGTTTCCACAATATTCCTAGAACCTTAACCGAACCAATTTTCTCAGAATCCTCGAAGGAATACTGTTCACTACTACTGACACCTTCGAGAAGACTGTCATAGTTAGAATTCCATTTGTGAAGGGATATACCTGCCCGTGCAAGTAACTTGACAAGCTGGAGTAGAAATTGTCTTGTTGATTCCCGATCATGTGATCCTGTTAATACGTCATCTATATAAAAGTCATCCTGTCCAATTCTATCAGCATCTGGGAAGGAAGTTTCTTCATCATCACATAACAGTTTAAGCACTCTCGTGGCAAGGTAGGATGTTTCGGCAGTTTCATATGTCACAGCATTAAACCTGAATGTTTTAACTGAAATGTCCGGACCTTCCTTCATATGATTTCGATCCTTATATTCTCGCAAGTCTTTATATAATGATTTCATTTGAGAATTGCGCTCTAACCTTTTGCATAAGGATTCAAATTGCTTACGTGACAGTAATTTTGATTCTCCTAACACATGGTCAGTTTTAAGGGGGATTTTCACAATATATCGCCCATTACGTACTCTAGAATGCGATTTTATGAAGTGTTCTTCACACTCCATTTCTTATAGACTTAAAATAGGGCGTGTATTTTTAATTGATTCAACTTCAAAAAATTCACGAAGAGTTTTATCAATGTTAATTGATTCCTGAATCACACAGTCCGCAATAATGATTGCTGGTCGTGTTAGAAATGTCATTTGAGTCACTGGCAATAAAACCGAAAACACTATCTGAAGAATTAAGCAAGAATCCTTAAGCTTTAATTTTTCATATTTTAATATATCAAAAAATAATTCTGCCCCAAATAAACCGTAGATTTTGCTACGTCTGAAAAATGCGGGATCCGCCAATTTTATATTGTTAGGCAAATTTCTAAAATTAATATTCAACTGTCTTATGTTTGTGATTTTCGGAAAAATTACAAATTCCGAAACTAATAAAATCTTTAGATGAATTAGAAATTTCCAGTACAGCTTTAGATTTTACATTTACCAACGAGCCACTTAATCCTCTAATTGGTAATTGGCATATTTATTTGGCTCTCCTTTAATCGCAACAAATCTGCAGCCTGGTGACTTATGGCATTTATCATGGAGCCACTATCAAGCAAAAAACGCAACACATGTGACTTTCCAAAAGCATCTCGCACTAAAACGCGAGCAGTAGCCAACACTACCGCCCGAGATTTATGTCCGTAATAATTGGCGCTTGCACATGTATTTTCCGAAAGCTCTGAGAGGTGAGCGTTGACCTCAGGGTCAACTCCTTGCTCTTGAGTGTTGTTGGGTGTCTGCTTGAAATTTTGGTTTTTATTTTTTATTTCCGATTTTGAAAAGTCATGCAAAAAGGATCCATGAGGCATTGACTGGCTGATTCTACACTTATATATAGAATCACAGGAATTTAATTTATGTTTCGAACTATGGCATCTTAAACATGACTTGAATTTCTTAATTAAGAAAAATCTTTGTTTCACACAAGCCTTTAAGAATTCTGGGCATTTGAAAATCGGGTGATATTGTGGAGAATTACAAATTAAACACTGAAATTTATTTACATTAGAGTCCATGAAAAAAGTATTCATTTTATTGCCTATTTTCGGTTTTATATAACTGAGATGCGTGAACGTTTTCCAAGTTTTGACCTCTTCCTTTTAAAAATTGAATAAATTTATCCCTCTTAGGTAATTCGAATGTTTTAAGTGACATTTCGTAGAGCCTTCTTGATTCTTTATCTAGCTTTTGTTAAACAACATTAGTCAAAATATTAGCACTTAAATCATCTAATCCCAAATTTAAAGATTTAAGAGATTTAACGTGTTGAATAACTTTGTCTAGTAAACATCTTACTTCAATTCCTGATTCATAGTAAATTTTTTCTAAATTTATTAATCCCCAAATATTTGAATCAATTATAAACCTTTTATTATAGTAGTGCTCCTGTAACGTCTGAAAAAGCGAAGAAAAACTATCTTCTGATGTTTGAATTTGTCGCGCATTTCCAGTTAAGGACGATTGCAAGTAAAATAATTTGTGAGCTTCATCTAATTGCTCATTAGAAGAAATCAATGTTTCAAATTGTGTTTTAAAATTATTCCAGTCCTCATAATGTCCCGAAAACTTTGGAAGAGGAATGTCTGGTAATTTTACCATTATACTACTAAAGTTCCTTTCTTTAGCAAATGAACCAACATGCAATGTTTCACTTTTTAAGGAGGATTTTAATTTTAACAAGCTTACTTCCAATTCTTCGATTTCTTCTTCCATTTGATCAAGAATTTTTTCATTGTTCTTTACATCATTTTCTCTTTCTTCTAAGATAAAATTGTACTGCAGACGCAATTCAATTAAACCACTTTTTGCTTCTTGAACATTTCTAATTTTTACATCAAAAGTAACTGCATCATCATTCTTCTAATCTTCCAATTTTTGCCTTCAAAGTGCCTCGTCGGCGATTCAAAACTTTAAAGTATGACCTGATGCAAAACGAAAGTAATACCTGTTAAAGATACTAAACAATGAATTTAAAATTTTTGTTTGTCCATAGGACGCTAATTCACCCACCGGTCGACTGACCAAAATGGTAGGATTTAAATAAATAATTCCGTCGATAACAAACAATAACAAATATTTATTTGAGCAAGATAGCTCGAATGAGAACGGGGACTATACAGCTACAAATACAATTCAATTCTTTTCCTTCCTGAATCAAGTTTGTCAGAGAGAAACAAGCGCGCAGAAGGTTGCCATAATTGGCGCACTTTATCGCCTTTTGAACAGTTTTTCAAGGTGGCAACAAAGTTATTCAATTATATATTCACCGTTGCTGTTTACAACCTCTTCCCACCTCTCGACCCATTTGTTGATGCCGTTCCGCCAAAAATCACCTGGTCTGGTGTCAAAGAAGTTGTTGAGTCAGTTTTAAAGGACCTCTTGGTAAACTGGGAAATGCTCGAAAAGAATGCCCCAGTTAACAAGATGCTCTACATTACCCAGCTATACCGCGTAAATGAGGCTGTTCGACTAAAAAGATTTGATCGACATGGTCAAACCATACTCCTTCATGACAACGCCAAGCCCCATATTGCACAAGTCGTGAAAGCGGCACTGCAAGAGCTCAAATGGGAGGACCTTCAACATCCGCCGTATTCTCCGGACCTTGCACCGACCGATTACCATCTTTTTCGCTCCTTGTCAAACCCTATGAATGGCGTTACCCTTGATAACAAAGAGTTACTTAAAAGCTGACTGAACAGCTTTGACACCAGACTAGGCGACTTTTGGTGGAACGGCATCAACAAATGGGTCGAGAAATGGGAAGAGGTTGTAAACAGTAACGGGGAATATATAATTGATTAACTTATTGATATAATTATTGTTTTTTTTTTGTTTCAATAAAAGTCTTTGGTAAAAACGCTTCGAACTTATTCCCCAACCTAATCATTTTAAACTATACTGACTGTAAATTAAGCAAAGTTAGGTTGTTTTTATACAATTCCGACGGGATCTTTCCACCTACTGAAGGCGCTTGAACACATCTAACTATAATGTATCTATCGCGACCATGTACGATGAACCTGTCTGCAACCTCGTGACAAGTCCGATTCGGCAGCTACTGTTTAGTGACATGCCGCGAGATAACACGAGATAATTGCTTAGAAAGCCATCGGCTACGATTGCATTTCGCCAATAGTTCGCATTGTAATCAATATGAATCCTCAATACATAGACGGCATACTCTACATTGCTTTTCCTCCAGGGAACACCTGATGTTATTAATTAGCAGGATCACACGTAAGACAGCATCCAGATGAAAACAGTTAACATGTTCTTCAAGTTATCTGGATATTTATAAAGCTACTTACCTCATGATCTCTCACTAGTCAAAAATGCTTAAGCTATGATTGGACGTTGTTTGCATTTATTTTTACTGCAGCTTTCAGAAGATTAACTTATGATTGAGAGAAGAATGAACAGCTTCTTACAATCCACTGTAATGATTTCGACGACGCGAGATGGCGTTGCGGAGGCAGCAAAATCTAGTTTAGAGAGAAAACAGGGAAAAGCGGGCTGTTTGGCAGGATTCTAAAAAAACAGGATGTAGAACTGGCCTGTTGAGTATGTTGTGTTGCGTGTTTTACTTTAAAAATGCTCCTGTAAATTTAATGTTGTGTTATGTGCAATCATAAAAGACTATAAATATTTTATTGCTAATATGTCGCGTAATAAATTCATGACACAAATTTAATTCAGCGTCTTAACAGACGTGAAGAATTACAACATATTGTCTTTGTCAAATAGATTGTACCTAGAACAGTTTCTGAATGTACAATGTACCATAAATTAAGAATAATACAGAATCACACAAAAATTGAACTCTAAAATAAAAATTTCACATGAGGAATTATCGCACACATCTTGAAGACAAATATGCAAATTGCAAGAAACCACCAGGTGGCAACGATAGTACGTCACAATGACGAGAGTGTAAGAGAGGGGTTTATAAGGAATGGTTGCAAAGAATTGAAATTGTTCACAAGCGCTTAAAAAGCCTTTCAGTGCAATAACTGCATAGTTATGGCACAAAGGAAGCATTTGGATGATGTTTTACGTGGTAGAATTATCAGCCGTCTGGAATACGAACGTATCCAGCTGGAAGTATCTGAAGAACTTGGAATCATCCAGAGTGTCATCTCCAGGCTTTGGCAAAGGTTCCAAGATTATGGTAATGTGAGTAGACGTTACAGCACAGGTCAAGCCGAGTTACAACGTCGAATGAGGACCGGTATTTGGCAGTTACTGCCAAATAAAACAGACGGAACAGAGCATCAGACCTGTCTCGTCAGCTCTCTTCAGCTAACGGTACGACAGTTTCAAGGCAGACCATGTACAGACGCTTAGGGCACATTGGTCTATATGCTCGTAAGCCTGTCAGATGTGTTCCACTTACCACAACTCACTGTCACCTGCGGTTAGCCTGGAGTAGAGAGCATGCATTGTGGACACCGCAACAGTGGTCTTGTGTGATGTTTTCCGATGAGTCCAGGTTTAGCTTTCAGTCTGATTCTCACCGGATTTTCATATGGAGAGGGCCAGGTACCCGTTACCACCAAGAGAACGCATTAAAACGATGTTCATCAATTTTTTTGATAGTCAATACACTATTCACAAGGAATTTCTACCTGAGAAAACGACGATGAATGTTTGAAAGTAAATTAAAATTTCACCCGTTTCAGGAAACGTCTACCCGGGGTACCACTCTAGTACGCACAACATGGTTAATGGTTTTTATTATTCACGATAATGCTTGCCCTCACATGGCTAATATCATCAAACAGTTCCTTGCAAGAAAGGGGGTGCAAATTGAACATGCACCATACTTGCCAGATCTCAATTCTCCAGACTTCTTCTCCACGACTCAAACTCGTTTTGAAAGGATAGAGATTTGACGATATTCCTGACATCCAACAAAATGTAACGAAGCTTTTGAATTTAATCCCAGAAGAAGACTTCTTGCAAAATCTCCAGGGCATGCAGAGAAGATCTCAGTTGTGCATAGATACAGAAGGTGATTATTTCGAAGGACAGTTAAAGTACCTTCATCTTCATTAACTTCAGTTAAAGTACCTTCATCTTCGTTCGTTCGTTAACTTTCCTCTACGTTAATGTTACAGGACTATTCACCGAATTTTATTGTCAGAGATTGTAGGGAAATGTTCGAGGACAGTGTCTGAGCTTGGACCATTCAATCCACAACTCACATATATAGAAAAGCAGTATATTTTATATGATTGGACTGTAAAGATATCCATAACTGTCCACACTTCTTGCATCGGAGCTCATTTAAGTCAACCCCAAGCACTTATTCTAAATAATATGCGAGCTGAAGGAAGAAACTCGGAATCCATCTTTTATTGTTCAATCCAAACAATATCGAATCTGGGTCCTACCAGATTCGATATTGTCTGGATTGAACCGAAGAGCTCTGCAGTACTACTTTGCCATGGTGAATCATACAGATTCAAATAATTATTACCACATGACCGTACATTTTTTGATTCTTTAGAATCTTTCGTCACAAACTCTTGATAAAATTTTTGACGATCACAGATATTGTCATGTAATGACTTCCGGCTGTTAAATTATCCGATACGAGGACTCAAAATTCACAGATTTGAGTTGCAAAACAATTCTATTTAAATCTTAAATGTTCGCTTTTAAAATGATGTGACGGAAATGACTAAGATCTTGACTAATAAGTGCAGAATAGCTGAAAAAACAGAAGAAATATTTTATTGATGATCATGTTAATTTTTGTATTTATGGATTTTTCTATTTATGAGATGCATTGCATTTACAGATGATCATTTTATTTAACATATGCATCAGGGGAATTATTTATAATGACATGCTATTCTTTTAGTACATTCATAGAATCATCTCTGTACCAAATCTCAAAAAAAATTATTTTTTTGTTTTCTGATAAATCGTATTACTTGAATTATTTTTATTATATTTTAAAAAACTTTAAGCATATTAATATGAGACTGTGTTTTTTCCCTACTGAACTGAACATAAGAATTTTTTATTTTATTTATTTTTTCTTACCTTCTGTTTTTAGGGAAAGAAGTATTCATTTTTATTTTAAGTTATTTAAAGAATAAGAAGTAAATCATTATATATCTGAAAAAAAAATACGTTAACTCTCTGAGGTAAAAATAAGTTACCGTGAAAAATCCTCTCAAACATGCAATACTTTTTATAGCACTTTACAGTAAAACAATGCTTTTTTTTTTTTTTTGGAACCGAAGCAATAAAGACTTGCCACTCTCATTAGTGAGGAGGAATGTTAAAGTCGGCCGACCAATTGACCTCGGCAAGAATATTATTTACTGCTCAAGGAAAATTTTCTCGTGTTTGAAGTCGCTTGCTTTCTATGTCAAAGGTCGTTGACATAAATTGTAAAACAGCGAGACGTACTTTCTTCTAGAGAATGCTTTTTTCTGAAAACTGAAGTCGCAGTAGTAGCAAAAATGTGACTAAATGAACGATAATTTGAAAAATTATGAAAGATTGGCAAAATATAGATGATCTTTTGCTTTCATGTAACTTTCTTTGTTTCAGTATTGGATTTCGTCTCATGATGTAATATATATATATATATATATATATATATATATATATATATATATATATATATATATATATATATATATATATATATATCTATTAGAATGCTGCTATTAAAAAGTTATTTTAAATAGTTAATGATGTTAATTTTAAGAGAAACATCTCTTCAGCATTTATCGCTCGTACAAATTATTAACATCTTCTAAGTGATATTACTGTTAGATTAGATATAATATATTTACTTCCCAATATTTGACTTTTTTTTTGCTACACGCACCCTGTGTGTGTGTGTGCGTGCGTGCGTGCGTGCATGGCAACATTTAAAAATAAATACCATTAGCAGAAATAAAAATAAAATGGTTGGCGGTGGTTTTTTTGCAGGGGAATAAAGTTGTTCATTGTTCAGTAGGTAGCGATTAGATACTTGATTCAGTCGAAAACTCTCGGATTAGTAAACGCTGCCAGTGTTTTGCGTTACAGAAAAAGTTGCAAACTCTTACTGGTACGTACATACTTCTTCGAACTTTATTAGCTTTGAGAAGAGCTCAAGCAATTTATTTTCATTTATTTAAGTTTGTAGGAATTCGGGAATTCCAATAAGATTAATTTCTTAATTAGTTTATTAGTTTCAAGCTCAAGTAATTCTATTAGTTTATTTGCTCAAGTACGTACAAGATGATACATTCACCATGACAGACTTACAAGACGATATACCATTTATTGAATGTGAATATCGCATACTAAAACATGCATCGAACTCTATTTTAGATTGACAATAATGCACCTCTAGCTATACAATTAGCTTCAGAAGCTGGAATTTCTAACTTCACAGTGTTTTTGTGTCCTACAGTAGGATATGCGTCTGTTCCTAAGAGGCCTTCACAGTTAAAATCTGAACTATTAAACGCTATTTCGAACAAAAATGGGATTGAAGAAGTCAGACATACCAGAAACGGAAAACTAATTATCACTACAAATATTTATAAAACTGCAACAGAAATTTGTAGAATCGAAACAGTATTAAATGTCTCTGTGACTTCCCAAATACAAATTGAACAATTCACTACGAAATTTATTATCCAGTTCATATCAGTGGACGAAAGTCTAGAAAATCTAGCATTAAAAATAACGGCCTTATTGTATCTCAAATACTACGTTTCAATAAAAAGGGATCTACAGAACTTTCAGAAACTATCTTGGTAAGAGTCTACGGACATAAAATCCCCTATCACACAAATTAAAGTGTTTTTATCTATTGTAAATGTAAAGATTTTTGTGGATAAAGTTCGCTAATGTGGAATTTGTTTTAAATTTACACATGCAACAAAAAATGTAAAGTACAATCAGCTTTATGCAGACTCTGGCTCACATCACAATATAAATCCTTGTTCAACTAAAGTCCCATATTGTGTAAACTGCAAAAGACCTCACGCTTCAGATGATGTTATATTTTTCTAATAAAACTTCTCTTATTGCTAATCATGTTTCTCAATTCATCTTAATAATAAATTCAAATTCTAAATAAGCTTACCTTGAGCAGGTTTTTAATTTCTTTATTAACATAGGACATACTTAAAACAGGACAAGACATGGAAAAAGAACAAAACATAGAACAAAAAACATCTACATCGCTCGGCGCAGAATCTTATTCTGTTTGTAAACAAAGATTTTCGTGCGGTGCGCCCTCTATAGACATATAGTTGCAACATCCTCCCCCCGATGAACTTCAAAAGTTCATCAAGAGTAGAGTCTAAATTAATACTAAGTTAATTCACAGACTTTCAAAGCAATAAGACTAATACTTAATAATAATCATATAATAATACTATGTTCTAGTAATAATAGCATATGCCTTTGTAACAACATAATAATGTAAAAATCAATATATATATTAGCTTTACATATTAATTTTTAAAGTTAATTTCAATATCAAAAATCAAACCTAAATAAAGATACATACATATACTGCTTACAGTAATTATAAAGCTACTCATTATTTCAGCAGCAATTCTACTATAATTCTGTAAAAGAAAAAGAAAATATAAAGTTAAACAATGTTACTAAATGTATCATAAAGTTCAATTTTCATAAAGTTCGATTGGATACAGCAACTGAATTGGACGTTTCAAATGAGTCCCAGATGGAAGTCTCACTGTACAGGATCGTGTCTTTCCATCTCTGCCAATATGAACGTCTGTGACGATACCACACTTCCACATAAGCTTTGGCACTTTATCCTCGTGAATTAGAACAATTGAGTCCTTCTTTATTAAAATAGGATTTTTCTTTCTCAAGGTGGATTGATGAGCAGACCTTAATTCCAAAAGATAGGATTTTTTCCATCTGTTCCAAAAGGAAGTCACTATTTTTTGTTGATGCTTATATTTTCTGGTGAGGACATCTTTCGTTGAAAGGGGTAGTACGGATTGTCCAGGAAGAGACAATATTCGTCTACCTATCAGGAAGTGAGCAGGTGTGAGAATCACTGACTCATTTTCTTCATCTATATAAGTTAGTGGTCTAGAGTTCAAAATGGCTTCAACTTCTACGACCGTGGTTTCAAGCTCCAAATAATTTAGAGATGTTTTTCCTAAAACTTTCTTGAGGGAGGTCTTCACAGAGCGAACAAGTCTCTCCCAAAATCCTCCCCACCAAGCTGCCTTTTCTACGATGTTTTTCCAAGTTATTCTTCGTTCACTAAAATAATTTCGGCATTCTTCTTTGCTTAAAGTTTCATTTAAAAGATTAAAATCTCTTTTCACTTTAATGAAAGTTTTCGCATTATCTGAATATATTGTTTTACATAGTCCTCGACGGGATATAAATTTTTTAAATGCTCTCAAAAATGACGGTACTGACATATCAGTTGTCAGCTCTAAATGTATAGCACGTGTTACTGCGCAAGTAAATAGCAAAATGTATGATTTCTTCGTTTCTGAATTTTCGAATATGTACAGAGGACCTAAATAATCTAATCCAGTTATTTCGAATGGAAATGCTTCCCTCACACGATCTGGGGGCAAACAAGACATCTCTTCAGTAGCAGGCTTCGCTCTGAATTTCCTACATAAATTGCACTTGAATATTAAAGATTTTACTCTTTGCCTGCCTTTAGGGATGAAAAACCTTTCTCTCATTTCTGATAGTGTCTCTGATAACCCAGCGTGCCCAGTGATTTCGTGACATCTGCGAATAATTAATTCAGTGAACTCGTCCTTACCAGGCAGCAACAAAGGATGTTTTTGTTCATAACTCAAGTCTGAAAACTGTAATCGCCCACCTATTCTAATCAGTCCATTATTATCAAGAAATGGTTTGTACAAGGCTATTTTTGAAGAAACTGGTAACTTTTGGTTAGAATTTAAACTTTTTATTTCTGTAGAAAATTCTTTCTCTTGAGTTCTTTTAATCCAGTAAATTTCGGAATCATTCAACTCTTCAGCTGACAGTGGTCCTTTTTTATTCCCTTTATTTTTCAAGTTAAAAATAAATCTTTTGATCCACGCAGTAACTCTAAGTAATTTTGTAAAATTATTAATTTTACATATCTCCAATAAGTCCCTAGTATTTGACTCAATACAAATAGCTTGTAAAATTATGCATTTTTTCTTCTTCTTTTCCTCTTCAGCTATCTTCATTTCTGGGTCTGGATATGCTATAGGCCAATGGTTACGTTCCTCAGAAAGCCAATAAGGTCCATTGAACCATGCTCGATTTTCTTTCAACCTTAAAGAATTTTCACCTCTCGTTAAAACATCAGCAGGATTTTCTTCCCCTGGACAGTAGTTCCATGATGAGGGATCAGTGATGCCTTGAATTTCAATTATTTGGTTGCAAACAAATGGTTTCCATCTTTTAGCATCTCCTTTCACCCAATGAAGTACTATCGTAGAATCAGTCCAATAAAAGCAGTTATTTACTTCCAAATTAATTTTATGCAAGATATATTTCATTAACCTACAACCTATTACAGCACCCATTAACTCTAAACGCGGAAGAGTCATCTTTTTCAAGGGAACAACTCTAGATTTTGATGAAACAAATGTAGTTTTTATTTCATTATTCTCAATAAACCTAATATAAACGACAGCACCATAAGCTTTAATACTACTATCGCTGAAACAATGCAATTGAATGTCAGATATTCCCTTAATGCTGTTACTTTTAAAGTAATGTCTTTCGATTTGAATTTCCTTTAAATTAATTAAATCCTCACACCACCTTTTAAATCTTTTTTGAATGTCTGTGATGGTAATGGTTTATCCCACTCATATCCAGTAATCCAGCATTCCTGAACAAGGATTTTACACGTAACAGTAAATGGATTAATAAATCCTATAGGATCATAGAGTTTACCAATTACTTTTAATATAAATCTCTTTGTAATTTCTTCATCTGGATTCAGTATGGTAACCTCTGGTACTGGAATCTTTAATGTATCTTTTCTACTATCCCAATAATATCCTAAGACCTTGCTACAATCTGCTAATGGCACCAGACCAGGGTTTTCTTCTTCGTCCCATTTCTGTTGTAAGGAAACACAGTTTGTTTTCCATTTTCTCATGTTAAAACTAGCCTTTTGCAAAACCTTTTTCATGTCTTGTTTAATTTCTATGGCTTCTTTTTCACTGTCTGCACCACTTATTAAATCGTCAACATACATACAATTTTCAATTAAATCACTAACAACTGGATAATTATCTCTGAAACTTTCAGCATGATGCTTAAGTGTAGCTGCTAACAAAAATGGGCTACAAGTTGCTCCAAAAATAACTCGAGTCATTCTGAGAACTTTATATTCTTTTTCTAATTCCCCGTTTAACCAAAGAAATCGAACTGCATCTCGATCTTCAGGTGAAAGTAAGATCTGCAAAAACGCTTCTTCAATGTCCGCTGTAAACGCAATTCTATGTTGTCGAAAGTTAATTAATATTCCTAATAATTCTGGATTAAGATTTGGTCCAGCATCTAAGCATTCATTTAATGAAAGGGAATTTGTGGCATGAGCAGAGGCATCAAATACCACGCGGAGTTTTGTTGTAACCTTATCTTCTCTAAGTACTCCTTGATGTGGGAGATAAAATGATATTTTCTTGGGATTATCAGAAACTTCTTCTGCTATTCCTCTTTCAAGGTAACCATCGATAATTGTTTGATATCTTTTGAAGAATTCTGGATTTTTCTTAAATTTCTTAGTTAAACTATTTAGTCTGTTAAAAGCTATTTCATAGTTGTCTTTCAACTCCTCAACCTTTTCGTTAAAGGGTAGTTTAACTTGGTAACGGTTATCTTTTAAACTAATGGATTTTTTAAACTGATTTAAAATTTCGTTTTCCTTATCAGTATTATCACTTTCGTTTTTAATTCCAATTGATTCAATCTCCCAAAATTTACGCAATATCATGTTAGATTCAACATCTAGATTGCTTCCTATTGTATGAACAGCTACTTTCATAACGTTAGCAGATTGCTGTGTGATCATCCTATTTGATGTAGCAACTGAACCATTAATCGTCCAGCCGAACATTGTTTGACATGCAACTAAAGTTCCTGACAATCTACGAACTTTACCAGTCACAATTTTCCAGTAATAATCACTGCCTATTAACAGAGAAAGCTGTAAATGCCGTTCATTGAAGCTTTGATCCGCTATTTTTATTCTGTTTTTCTTACACTGTATAATTATATCTTTTGCAGGTGCACTTATATGAGCATTGCTAATATTCGGTGTTTCTAAAGCTTCGATAACTAAATGTTTTCGCATAAAGGGACAATTTATTTCAACTCTCACTTTATTTCTTTTTTCTATAACTGGTTCAGTAGAACCAAACGTATAAATTTTTAACTCTTCTTGTCCTACTATTTTTAAATTTAACTCTTTAGAAACCCGCTCAAGGATAAAAGATCGGCAACTACCATTATCTATCAAACATCGAAATTTCTTATTTCTATTATTTCCTACAATATTTACAGTTGCGGTTTGCAAATAAATATTATTAATTGTGTCCTCTTCTGAAACAGAAGTGACAGCAGTATCCGATTTCACATCAATTTTATTAATATATTCATGTAATAAACTATTATGTTTCCCCTTACAACTATTACATCGCATTTTCGAAAAACAGTTATACGCAGTGTGGTTTCGTTTAAAACATAAAAAACATTTCCCCTTCTGTTTTAAGGCGTTTTTCCTCTCGAGAATAGATTTAAGACATTCTTTACTAGTATGTTTATTTGAAGTGTCACTCTCGCAAAATTCGCATTCCCCCTCCTTTTCTGCGGTTCCAACATTTAACGCCAGCGCCGTCGCATTTTGTTGTTTGTATTTTTGTGTGGGGTGAAAAGAATTATGACCTTTCGCTGCGAAATACTTCGGGTATCCCTTTGAGTGCGACTGGTCTTTCACTTCATTCGTATCACGAAATAAAATTGTTTTTTCCCTATTTTCGATTTCATTTCTCAAAAATTCTAAAAGTTTTAAACAATCCCAATCATCATTTTTATTATATCTATTGTATTCTAAAACTATATTTTCTGGCAACAATTTTAATAAGATAGGAAATAACAAGCTACCATAATTATTCAATTGTATTCCAGCGGCTTCAAGTGAGCGAACTTGAACATAACATGTATCGCACAGCTGGCGTAATTCTTTCAACTGGCCGCATGATTTTACAGGACGCATATTTAACAACACATTTATATGAGCTCTAACAATGATATCTTTTTGCCCATATCTTTTCTTTAGTAACTCTACAGCAGTATAATAATTATTTTCTGTTAAAGTCAAACCCTGAATCGAAACTAAAGCTTCACCTTTCAAAAACGATTTTAAGTAGCTAAATTTATCCGTATTTGACAAATTCTTATTTTCATGTATCGATCCCTCAAACTGACTCCAAAATTCTTGCCAATTTTCGTATTTACCATAAAATGGTTCTATAGTTAATTTTGGTAGTCTTACATTAATTTCGTTTTTCGATGTTACGGGTACATTAGCTACTCCTAATAGTTTCGGTTCCGATTTCAAATAAGTATTTATTTTCGATTTAGTAGAAATTATCTTTTCTCTAATTTCCTGACTCGAAATTATATCCGATTCTAGCAGATCTAAATCATTGATATAATTTTCAATTTCTAGGTCTAATTCATAAATTAGCTCTGACTTTTCGCATAATTGTTGTAAAAGTTCGTTTAGAGTCGCTTTATCAACAATTTCTAATTCCAGCTGCTCATTAACCTTATTTAATATTCTTGTTAACAAACCTCTAATTGTTGAGCGTTTTCTTTTCAATTTATCAAGATTCAAAGCAACCGCTGTTTCGTTCGAATCGACCGACATATTTAATTTCAAATATATTGAGCAAACAATAAAATAATTAAATATATTTTCATACAAGCCAAAAAACAAATAATGAAATCAAATACTGCTGTATTCTGTTATTTATTTACATTAAGTACAAAATAAAAATCATAATCTAAATTCTAAAGGCTAGTTTCCCGGGTTTCGGCACCATGTTATATTTTTCTAATAAAACTTCTCTTATTGCTAATCATGTTTCTCAATTCATCTTAATAATAAATTCAAATTCTAAATAAGCTTACCTTGAGCAGGTTTTTAATTTCTTTATTAACATAGGACATACTTAAAACAGGACAAGACATGGAAAAAGAACAAAACATAGAACAAAAAACATCTACATCGCTCGGCGCAGAATCTTATTCTGTTTGTAAACAAAGATTTTCGTGCGGTGCGCCCTCTATAGACATATAGTTGCAACAGATGATCCTTCATGTTCATCTCGTGAAGAAGAAACTCGGTTTTTAAAATTTGAGGCGATAAACCATCTATCTTTTATTGAAGCAAGAAGACAATTTAAAAGCTCTAAAACCAATTTTGCTACAATTGTAAAGTCTAATCAACCATCAGAAATTACTAATGCTAAAATAAATGATATATTCACCTCAATACTTACGAAATTTGAAGAGTCCGTAGATAAATAAATCTTAGCTATTCAAACCCAACAAGAAGCCATTCTTAATACTATTTTCCAAAAATTTGAAGAAACTATAAGCAAAAATTTTGAAACTAGAACTTGTCGTCCCCAGCTAAATGGAAAACTCGGAAAAGTAGTCGAATCCAAAATGCCGAGCTGGCATCCGAATGGTTAGCGCTCTTGCCTTTGGTTCATCAATTCGTGGGTTCGAATCCCACCTTGGGCATGGATGTTTATAGTGGTTCGGAATCCACTTTAAGCCGTAGGTCCCGATCTAATTAGCCCTCGTGTGCAAAAAATTGTGTGAAAAGCCTCAAATTTTAAAAACAGATCACGTATCCTGTGGTCAGATTTCTTTGCTTCCATCAATTCTGATCATAAAATTTCTAATCTCCACTCTCCATGGTGGTCTTCTAGATGTGGTTATCTCCTGGGCCAAAAAAGACGTCTTTGGCGTAAAGCTAAACATACATGTGATAAGTACGTTTGGATCGCATATAAAAGAACTGCAGCAGAACTACATCGGCTACTCGTATATCTGTCTCGAAAATATTGGGACGAAATAATAATTTCAGCTGGAACATCAAAAAATATTTTCAGCTTATTAAAAAATCTCCAAAATAGAGTTACAGACCGATGCTTTGGTCTTTACATAAGAAATCGTTATATTAACAAAAACAATTTCGACACTATTCTCAGACATTCGATGGTGAATTTCGCCTTGTTTGCTGCCACTTGAAGCATTTGATTTTAAGGCAGGTAGTAAATTCGTCGACAAGTCGGATTTACAACGTCTTTCAATACGATGTGACGTGGATGAAACATCATCTGACGTCATGGATAATTTAAACCAATGAGAATCGTAATAAAGTGGCGTACTCAGGATCTCAACTGTAACGGAAGAAACAACCACACTTTATGGTTAATAAATAAAAAAATCTCATGGAAATAAAACGAAAGGTTTTAAAGATACAATAGGCCAAAAATGTTATAGAATCACCAAAATGCCTTAAATTCGAACTGGAACCTATTTACGGAAGTATATTAAATACGAGTTGAAGCAAATCATACAATCGGAATTTGATAATCGCTTGCAATAATGTAAATTTTGATTGTATGCTTTTACGATGTCCGTAAAATTAAACAACGTAAAATTGCTATAATCACTTCTTCAGCGACCTTTAAAAAGCCCTCAGCCATTGGCTGATAAGCAAGTTGAAAGTGAAACTTATACGTATTCTGTGAAGAATAGAATCTTTCCTTTTTGTTTTTCCTTTCGATTTCTTTCAGGAAATTGAATCAGGAAATATATTTTACGAGAGGAAGTTAAGAATTGATTGCTGAATGTAAGCAATCAACCTTGTGAAGTGAGCAGAAAACTTCGTAATAATAGATTTCTTATAGACCTGAGACAAAAAAAAATTTCGCCATTGGACTTTTTCTCTTTGTCAAAGGTTTTAATTTTTTTGATTTTTAATTAATGTATGCTGTTTGAGATTTCTTTTTATGTTAATTAAGTCTACAATATTTGTTATATTTTTAATTTAGAAAATTTCTTTTCTGAAATATATTTTCTGGATGGCATCGTCATGCACACGCATATTAAAATTGATAAAGATTATTATTCGATGTTTTTAATTTCCCAGAAAAATTTAGTTTCGAATATAGAGATTGATTTTATAGCATAATTATGCATGTTTTCTACTTACGTTATTACTTTATATAAACTTAACTCTATTCCAAACACATTTTATTTAAAATTTTTTGTTGATTTCTTATTTGTTTGTCTTTTTACAAACTGTCTCATTATACTGAATGCCAACCTTAATGAGAAATATATTTCGTTAAGTGATTTTTCTAGCAAATTTTTTTCTCGAAGATAATTAATTTCCCTCTTTAAATGAGATAAAATTTTCCAGCATTTGGTTTCTTGAACCAAATACCATCCTTAGGATTTCATCCATTTACCTACGCAACTGAAAGGGAAATATATTCATTAGGACTAGGCACCACACCATGCTTTCCCATACTTAATCCTGAATTAGGCTCTACCAGTTACAGGCAGTAATGAAGTGGAAGTGTTCGTAATGAAGAAGCAGCGATTAAGAATAAGACCCCCTGTAACTTAACCTTCCACCTCAAATATATCATTTCACTTGGAGAACATTGCAATCACGACCTATTTATAAAGATCTAGCCTCTTTTAGAGAACACGACGAATCTTTGGTTAATATGGGATTCGAACTCACTACCTTCCGATAATGAGAACGTCGCCCTTACCAATCAGGCCACAGTGGCTTCACTCTGCATGTTGTAAAAATGTTGAAACAAGAACACCAACAAGTGTTCTTATCTTTGAATATGTGCATGCAATGTTTGATACAAAATCTCTGCTGTGCTGGGAAATTATAATTTTTTCCGCATCTCGTGTGGTTTTCGTGACAGGACCGTTGACTTGCGAGCTTGACCATTTAACCCTTTGGATGCACATTTATTCGAATAATTTTTTGCATTTGGAGCACATTTAACTTTTTGGGGTAGAGTAATTTGTAAGAACAGAATATTTTATGCAATTATTAGAATTTATTGGCTCCCACCTTTTGTTTCTTTTTTTTTTTTTTTCTAAAACCTTTTTCTATCACTTGTCTGGAATATCTATTTGTCTCTTCCACTATGCTATTCCAAAAATCTTCATTTAGGGCTTCATTCAAAACATCCAAAGGTTTAGGATTAGCACTTAACCTTCACAGGCACAAAGGATTTATTCCAGGCACTTCACGAAACCGTTTTACATTAGGTACATTGTCTTTTTCTTCCCAAATCCATTGATCTAATTTCTCAGGAGAAATTCACTATCACTGCTTGATCTTGTACGTCTTTTGCATTTTGGTTTTATCTCACTATCATTGTTACTTTGAAATAAACAAGAATGAACATGTTAAATATTGTCTCATTTTCAACGACGTATCAGAACGTCATGTGCGACTTTGGTCAAATTAATGCATGACGTTCTGATACGTCGAATGCGGTCAAAGGGTTAAGATGCGTTATTTTGTCCTATAACATATAGCCTTTTTTATATCATACCTCGAAACCTTTGTATGATAATAACTGTCAACATTCCAAATTTAAGGGGATTATGAGACAGGATATAACTGGGCACCCTGTACGTAAAACTTAAATCTTAATCTCAAGTCACTGATGACAATAATAAACTCTCTTACCTAGAAATCAGATATAATAAAAAATAAATAAAATGTGTTTCTAATAAACAAAACACAACTATGGTTTACAACTTAATAAATTTAAAATGTTCACCAGCCTTTTTTTTATGAAGCATATGAATAAATAAAATCGTTATCCCATCTAAGTGTCTCCAATTTGAAAGATACTTAGGGGGAGATGGATTGGAATAAAATGTGAGTTCTGACAAGAAGCACGGGATTACATAATTATGCGAAATAAAAATTGATCAATTCATCGTCGACAACTAGATGAAAAATGGCGTTGGAAATATAAAAAAAGTGTGAAAGTTATGCCTGTCACAAGTTTTTTTGACTAATTAAAATTTAATTACTAAGTTCCCTGACGTTTATTTAAAGATCATTTTATCTTTGGCTTGCTGAATAGAATTTCTACGTTTATAGGATTGATAAACTCTGAAAACCAGAGTAAAAAAGAAATTTTTCAGCAACAGAAGAACAAAATCAGCACATTGAAGTGAGTTAGTATTTCAAAAATATAAATTACATTAGCTATATTGAATAAAATTTGGCAGAATAAGGAATATATGACTAAAATGCATTTTATTAAAAACAAGTAGTTGAGATTATATAAGAAATATAAAGAGAAAAACAGAGGAAAATTTATATTTATTTATAGCACTCATAATAAAAGAAAAATAGTTATTTAAATAAATAACAAAACAACAGAAAAATCAGGTTTATGGAAAGAATATGATAAAAACGTTTTGAGGATTAGAAGACAAATAAAAAGGCGTTTCGATTACGCATATGCAGAGAGATAATAAGGAAAGACATAACATAACAAAGACAGTCATAAAACAGAGATAATAAGGAAAGACACAGTAATTCCCAATGCCTTAGAAAAATAAGAATAATTATGAATATATATGAAACAAAAAAATGATAAAATTTAAATAATTAAAAATAAGATTTTAAAGTTGGAAAAATTAAAACTCATCAATGTACGGAAATAATAAATAGATAAAATATAATGTGCGAATAAAGAAAAAAGTGAGAAAAACTGATTTAAAAAAATAACGATATTTATTTACTAACGTTAAAGTGTTCTGTTAAATTTTCAGTAATTGTTTCTTTCATTCCAATTGAGATTATGACTACATTAATTTATTGCAATTCTCATTGGTTTAAAATATCCATGACGTCATATAACATTTCATCTATGCCACATCGTATTTAGACGGCGTCGTAAGTCGGTTTAGTTGACGAATTTGCTGCCTGCCTTTAAATCACATACGAGAGACAGCAAACAAGGCGAAATTCATCATCGAATGTCTGAGGGTCGTCGTCGATGAGAAAAAATCCATTCATTATTTTTTCTAATAATAAAAGAAGTATTTTTTAGTTATAATTGTTTCCGTTTGTAAAAGCTTTCAAAGTTATGAAAATTACCTGTTGTTTTAAATGATAAGTTTTCAAATTCTCAAACTTCAGCGATATTGCTTCCAAAATTGAACACATTGACAATAGAGCAGAAGAAAAAGCAAAATGAAAATGACAAGACAAAACATCCACTTTAAAGTTAACTTAAATCGGCAAAGACGAAGCAATTAAAATTAATATAGACACACATATGTGTGTCTACCAAGCAGCTTAACTTTAAGGCGATGACATTTTAGTCATAAAAACGATGTCAAAAGTATAGAAAGTGGCTACACGGTGAGCTTTATGGCAGCGCACTTGGTGATAAAATTTGGAAGTTAGTAATTTTTGTCTCGTTTATAAACAAGATCAATAACACCACAGGAAAAAATATCAACTACAAATTAGTAGAGGTTCAATAATTTAATATCCAACGACAATTTATACAACAAACACATGAAAGAAAGGTTTCTTACAGTCTGCGAGTTCCAACAGAATTACATCATGAATGTGCCAGAAAGTAGGTATAATACTTTGCCCTTCAGCAAAACAAACCGACGGTGACAGGGTAATACGGTAAATCAGATCCGACTAAAATGTGTCTAGAAACAAATATAACTCTGTGAATTATTTTGTTTATATAATTGCGTTGGATTTTCCGCGTACACCAATGTGCATTTTACATATTCCTTTCTTCACACTCCTGTTGTTGTTTCTCATCCCCGTGACCAACAATGCTACATCAGGTCCATGAGTACATTCATCCTGAAGAAATCCAGTACTAATAAGGAGTCTTGAACCAGATCTGGCCTGGTAAGTCCAAGATAAAATGTGACCAAAAGCTTATGTAGAAGAGCACTTAGTACAGATTTCGGAATACAATGTGTGGTCCACAATTCTTCTGTATATCTTGTCATTGTTTTTATGACTATAACCATCGACGTTCAAATAACAGGAATTCATGGACATCGTATATAAAATTCATAATGTAAATGCATGCATACGATGTTTTATTTCATATTTTAAATTTACTTCAAAAAATAGTTTTTTTTCAGTTGAAATATTATATAAGCTATGCCGAGTTTTTTACATATTTTTTGATCGATTTCAACATTATTTCATATAAAAAAATGTGTATATTTAAAATATAGAAATTAAACATTTAAGAATTTATTCTGAAACACATTGCACATAATATATTTTTAAAATTCAATCATTAAATATAATTGAAATTTTTATTTTCATTCAATTTTAATTATATTATATAATTTTTAAGATTCATTATAAAGTTTTATAAATATCCATTTTATACAATATCTTTCATATTAAATAATAATAATTTCAATGTTTTTTTTAAGAAAATCTTATTTAAATAACAACTGTTTCATACGTGGAGAATATTACAGTTATTCGAAGAATCTATAACAAAAGCAGAAAAAAAACTGAATACTTCGATTTCAGTCTGAAATCACATTGTAATTTGACCTTGATTTAATGTGAGTCAACACTGTCTGACATTTGCATCTATAACGCCATTTCAATAAAAGATGAATTTATTATTCTGTAATCTCTATTTCAAAGTAAATGCACAAATATGAATATAGAGACAGAGAAAATTAAATATTTAATAAAAGCTTCTTAATTGAAAAAATGAGTAGTTTTATAGTCAGATATATAATCACTTTCAATCTCAGAAGTTATCTATTAGTAATAATCTATATAAATAAGATTTTTATTCTGTTTGTCAGCCAAAGATTTGTCTGGGGTTGAATTGAGAACTGGAGCAAAGACTGGAATGTGAAACTTGCAACAGGATGCTGATCTCTTGCTACTTTAAAACAAAGGAGGCGTTTAGTCTGAAAATTTTGATAACAATGTTTATAATTAAACTTAACGGTAATTATCGCTGATCTAAGTTTATTGTAAAGCTTTTTATGCCACGATGGACATTAATCCAAAACTGTGCTTGCTTCAAAGATGGAGATTTAAATCTTTTCACACTTTTAAAATGCCGACCGATAGCTGAGTGGTTAGCGTTCCTGACTCCTGAGTTGTGGGTCGTGGGTTCGAATCCCGATTCGGGTATAGATGTTACTTTCTCTCAGTATTTCTCTGTCCTTTCTACTGAGATGATGTATGAAGGAGGCCCACCCTATAAACGAGCTTGTGGTGGTATGACGTAGGTAATGCTGCTCACTGGGTAACAACAAATGAGTAGAAGTTTCCTACTTTGTTGTGGCGAAGGGTTAGTCACCCAAGTTCCCGCCATTATTAAAAAAAAACACTTTTAAAATTGCCGTATGTGTGTAACCACGGGGGATAGAGAAAAAAATCTACTATATATAAAACTAAACTCTGTGGTACGCGGCAGCCCATTTGAGCCAAGACCTACAGTGCCCATCTCTGTTTTCTTGACCGAAAGGCCCTGGGGTGCGAAGCATATGTCCCGATTAGATGGTCAGCCTAACACGAAACCCCCAGTGTTTAGTTCCCAAGCATGCTTGGTACTCAGTTTATTGACCCACTAAAGGATTGAAAAACTGAGTCGACCTTGTCCAACCCGAGGATCGAACCTCGGGGAAAAAATCTACAAAGAAACGAATTAGCCTTCTTTCTTACATTTCCAAAGTATAATTCTTTAAAAAAAATTTTTAATATTTTTGAAAAAAAATTTTATTTTTATTTTTGTTCCCATTGCTGCTAGCTTTGTCTTTCCCAATTCGCTTCCGATCGAAAATACATTGAAAAGCAGATGAAAGAATTCTGACTGCAATATTTGATATAACTTCACATAATTAAATAAAATTTTCAAACATTACACGCGTAATTCTATTTTATTTTAACTGATCTATAATTCCATGGTGCAGAGATAGGAATAAAGTAATAAGTAATTATTGTTAAAAATAGTGTTGTTGTTGTTTATGACACTTGGACAAGCCAAGCTCGCTTTGCCGTTGGCTATGCGAATTTAAGTCATTAGAGAGCGTCTTCCGTTTTGGATCAGAGCACCACGAAAATGAAAGTACGACTTTGCTTTTTAAGGTGCCTCGTAATTTTGAACCACGGTCAGGTGACGAGGCCACACCTGAGCTGGCACTCTCTGCTCCACATCCACGCCACACCAGTGGAAGGACTTTGGACGTCACTGATTAACGTGGACACGTCCCCAATCCACGGAGTTCCAGCAACCCAGTGAAAGAGAATACACCGTGGTCACCCTCCCAACCACTGCCCACGACAAATGATGCTTCACTTTGCACACACACACACACACACACACACACACACACACACACACACACACACCACACACACACACACACACACACACACACACACACACACACACACACACACACACACACACACACACACACACACACACACACGTTTTAAACTGGAAAATATAATCTTCGTAAACTAGCAGCTTCATTTGATGATGTTACTATGTACATTGCAAATTTATAGCGTGTCTTGTAAACATTGTTTCAAAATTTGTCAATCTTGTAAACATTTGCAAATCTTATAAACATTGTTTCAAAATTTGTCAAGATTAAGCCAGATGTCTGCAGTTATTTGTAAGTTGAAGATACTTTATCTGTATCTCAGCATTTTGTTCTTGTATCAAGAACATAAGGATTAAAGAACATCAAGAACATAAGAATTAAACTGATACTTCTACTGATGACACTATAAACGTAACAAAATATAATCCTATGCATTTTAAGATGATTATCTAAGACATCTGTGTTAGCATTATACTAAAGACAGTAAATGAAAAATAAATATATGATAATTATAAATATTGATAAATTATATATGATCATTGTAAATATTGATCATGTAAATCATCCCTTTACATGATTTCTAACAGCTTAAATTTACACATGCTTATTATAAGAATTACACAGTTTGAATTTCAATCATTTTTAAACTTCAGATGGTTTTTTATATAAGAGATTAATACTTCTAATGCATTTTATGTCTATCGTCGTAAAAATACCTACATTTAGAATATTATGATTCATACAAAATATTTTTATGCCTACCATCGTAAAAATATCCACATTTGGAACATTATGATTCATACAAAATATTTTTATGTCTATTTGTCGTAAAAATATCCACATTTGGAATGTGATACATACAAAATATTTTTAAGTCTATCGTCGTAAAAATATCCACATTTGGAATATGATCCATACAAAATATTTTCATGTCTATTCGTCGTAAAAATATTCACATTTCGAACATTATGATTCATACAAAATATTTTTATGTCTATTCGTCGTAAAAATATCCACATTTGGAACATTATTATCCATACAAAATATTTTTATGTCTGTCATCCTAAAAATATCCCCATTTGGAACATTATGATTCATACAAAATATTTTTATGTCTATCGTCGTAAAAATATCCACATTTGGAATATGATCCATACAAAATATTTTCATGTCTATTCATAGTAAAAATATCCACATTTGGAACATTATGATTCATACAAAATATATTTATGTCTATTCGTCGTAAAAATATCCACAGTTGGAATATGATCCATACAAAATATTTTTATGTCTGTCGTCGTATTCTCATTTGGAACATTATGATTCATACAAGTCATTAGGATGTTATTAAGACGTAAAGCTTTTAATGGAAATATAATTTTTTGAAAAGTATACGCCATAAAAATCATCTTATGACGAGTTTTGGGGCATTTTGCCGCAAAAAATTACAGCGGAAGTACTTTAGATAGAACCTTATAAATACCTCTTTATATCGCTATAACCAATGTGTCATGATCATACATTGCTAATTGCTTACTTCTTGTAAAATAGTATTTTAAAATTTTGAAGTAAAATAAAATACAGTGAAATCAATTTAAACTCAAACTTTACTTTTTTCTGAACCGAATTAATTGGTAGAAATTTGGAAATAACATTTAATTAAGTTATTGTTACGAAAATTATTTCAGTATTATAATTAATAATTGTTTTATTAATATGTTTATTAGAGTAGCTCATAAAATAAATTCCTAAAATATAGACTTTATTAAGCGAAATACATTCATAGATTTATAATTAATATTGAAATCGTATGCTAGAGATAAGTTATTTCTTTCTATTATCCAGTTTCAAATTCTTTTGTCAAAAAGAATGCTTCTTTAACCACTTAAAATTTCAGAGTATTTTCCCCGTGAGTTTGAAATAAAATAAGGAAGTTCGAATATTCAACAGATGAGCCAGAAAAAAAATTTGAGGTCAAAAAACACTTCAGAATGTTTAAGCCATCTGTGGCCTTTCAAAAAGTGACATATCTGGGGCTCTACTTCTAACGCTTTTTCCTTCTGGTGAAAACAGCGACAGAGTAAATAAGCCAGTTTCTGTCCAATAAATATTCGTGAAGTTACCATGGAAACGACTAGCACCCAGTCAATAAACATTGCATTTTTCGGATATCGACTGCTGAGAAATTAAATTGAAAATCTGTCAAGTTTTCCTGCAAAAGCAAAACTGACAAAAATGTTTTAAAAAAAGGAGAAAATAGCTGAAATTTCTAATAATAGCTCCATTTTCTTCGAGAAGGTCGGATAGTTCTAAAAATATATCAGATATAAGAACATAGTGGTTTAAAAATTCAACCATAAAAAATATTGATTCTTCATTTGAATCAGTAATTTTAATAACTGATCCATAAAATGTCACAAACCGGAGGCAATTGACAAAACTTTTGACATAATGTATCACTGGATAAAATCGAAGACTTTATGTGACATTTAAAAACTGAATATAAGTTTACTTTTCCTGGAGGATATTTACCAATTAATAATTTTAGGCTCACCATGAGACCTAGTGATAGAATAATCGTCTTTGGAATGAAAGGTTCTGGGTTCGATTTTAGGCACTGTTGAATAACGTAAGACGAATATTGCATTTCAGCCTTCTGAATATAGGTCTATCGGAGTGGGTGTTTGAGAGTCTACCGGTTTTTCTCCCTTGCAATACATAAATACGATCCTGAATCTGTGAAAAATTTTCCCTGAAAGCTATTTACAAAATGGATGTTAAGTTACACTTAATTGTCCACTAGCGGTGTCAAAATTAGTAATTTAAACATTCGACAGAAAACTTGTTTGGACTCCGGATACATATGAAAAAGGATTCTTTGATCATTTTTCATATGTGTGAGTTTGACACGTATTAAATATAAAAAAAAAGCTCTAATCTCTTAGTGTTTTGCTTCATTTCATTTTTTCTAAAAAATTATTTTCATTGTAATATTTCAATAAATGATGCTCTTTCAATTTTAACGTATAAAATAACGTATAGTGATATCGTATTATATTACAGTTCATTTAATTTCATTTTTAACTTATGGCTTTAGAAATAATGAAGCCCGGTGGCTTAGTGGCAGCGTTTCACGCTCCCATGACACAGGTCCGAGGTTCGATCCTCGGGCTGGGCAAGGTTGAATCAGCCTTTCATCCCTTCAGTGGGTCGATTAACTGAGTAACAAGCATGCTTGGGAACTAAACACTGGAGGTCTTACGTTAGGCTGACCACCTAACTGGGACATATGTTTCGCACCCCAGGGTCCTCGGTCATGTAAACAGTTATGGGCACTGTAAGTCTTGGCCCCCATGGGCTGTCGTGCCATGGAGTTTAGCTTGGAAATGAAAATATATTTTTATATGTATACAAAAATACAAATTCTACATTGAAGACCAATTTTAATGAGTGTTCATAAGGTTTTTAAAGTCAAATTCATTTTTGTGCAGCCGATACATCATGTAAATTCAATATCGCAAATCTTTCAAAAAAAAATTTTTTGAAAACGACTTTTATCGAAAATTAATATTTGTCTCGCAATTCAATTTGCTTTGTGTATGGATTGCAATTTCATACAAATCTGATGAAAAAAAATTCAGGAACAACAGACAGATGTAAGCGTTTTTTAATTTGAAAATATTGTGAATGAACTACCCTTTTCAAAATTATATGCATTTACGAAAGTTATCTATTGGATATTTGTGCATGTTTAATGAAAGGACCGCATTCCTCGGAGCTTAAGATCCTGCTTCGAACCCAGAAACTGTTGAACAGCAAGTGATGGATGTTCACTTTTGTTTTTTTATATTTCCAATTATTATTCATTATATTATTATTACTTATTTGTACGATATGATATAGAGGATCTTCCAAGTTTTCTCTTTTGTAACAGGTTAATTTCCTATTATGTATGAAAAATCTTTCCTAAAGATATTGAATGATTGATATTGCAAAAAGATTTGTGGGACACCTAAATTTATTTTGTCGTTTTGATCATATAAATACGGTCATAATTTAGAAGTGAAAAAAGTTGACATGTTTTCTCTGAAAAATTATATATATATATATATATATATATATATATATATATAAATATATATATATATATATATATATATATATATATATATATATATATATATATATATATATACAGTATGTCCACTAAAGTCCCTTGCCACTCTCTTGACTTCGGAACGGCTGCTGCTATATTCATAAAAGTGATGTCTAGGTATAGTAAAGTAGCCATGCGCTACTGAATGAAACCAACTACCGCGCCACCTGGTGGAAAACTGTGGAGTTAGCATTCGTATCTCGAAAACGGAACGAGATAGGTAAAAAAAGTGATTAACAAAGTTGTAGAGCATCCTCGATTTACTACGAAAAGATACCTTGATAGGCATTAATGTGAAGAATACAACGGTTAAAACGCGCATTTGTTGTTTCGTGCTGTGACGTGGCACATCGTACGTGTGCATATTTGAAAAAACAAAAAATCATTTTCTTTCACCGCTAGCCGTGAAAGAAAACGATTTACATTTTCGTGATTAGATTTTTCTCTTTTATTTCGAAATGGGAAAAACCGAAGTATTAAAAATAATTCCAACAATTTGTATGCAGTATGCAAATACGTAAGAAACGTCATGCCTGTTCACCTGAAACAGCTATAAAAGAGACATCTTCTTGGTAATACCCGATTTTGTGGAGAGCCTGCCGTTGTTTAATCTTAAGAATCTATGGTTTCAACATGACGGCGCGCCTGCTCACTAGACATCTCCAGTGAAGCAGTACTTCGTCAAGGAATTTGGCAATCAAATACTATGATAAAGCGGTTTCGAAGAGTGGCCTCCACGTTCTCCTGATCTGACTCCACTGGACGTTTTCCTGAGGGGATATTTGAAACAGCAGGTGTATGCGACTCCTCCACAAAAATTGCAGGACCTTAAACGACACATTACGGTCACGTGTTCCAACGTGTGCAACGTAATCGTCAAGCGAGGATCCAAATGTGCATTGCAGCTGACGGTGAGAGAAGTTTGAAAATCTTAAATAAAGTATATTGCTATAACTATTTTTTTCCCTTTCTTAGATCGTTTTGTCACGTCACAGCACGAAACAACAAATGCGCGTTTTGACCGTTGTATTCTTCATATTAATGCCTACAAGGTATCTTTTCGTAGTAAATTGAGGATGCTCTACAACTTTGTAAATCACTTTTTCTCTCTATGTTGTTCCGTTTTCGAGATAGGAATGCTAACTCCGCAGTTTCACACTAGGTGGCGCAGTAGTCTGTTTAATTCAGTAGCGCATGGCTACTTTACTATATCTAGACACCACTTTTATTAATATAGTAGCAGCAGTTCCAAAGTTAAGAGGTTGGCAAGGGACTTTAGTGGATATACTGTATATATATGTGTGTGTGTATGTATATACATACATTATACATACCACTACCGTAATATCCATAGAATCATAAATTAACATTCAACTATTTTTGATAGGGATGTCTGTAGTGGTTCGTTACTCACATTAAATTATAGGTTTCGATCAAATAAGCCTTGGAGTGGAAAAGTATCTATAGAACCATACACCACCGTAAAACTGTATACCACCACCGTAATATCCATAGAATCACAAATTAACATTCAACTTATTTTGGACATGGATGTCTGTGGCGGTTCGGTACCCACATTAAGTTACAGGTCCCGATCAAATAAACCTTGGAGTGAAAAAGTATCCGTAGAACTTACGCAGCTTACCTCTACTTTTATACTTATAGGAGTTCCTTGTCAAACCGATATTGGTCCAATTCACCAAAATTGACCGTTGAGTAAAAATTGAATCAAATAATATATATATATATATATATATATATATATATATATATATATATATATATATATATATATATATATATATATATATATATATATATATATAAGTTCAATGTGCTTTGGATAAATACAGTATATCAGAAATTTCGATTTCTGAATTGTCAAATAATAGAGTCTTGAGAAAAATCTCCATTATAATTTTAACTGTATTATGAGCGATAAGTTATTATATAATCAAGTATTACGTTGAGATGTGAAATATTGTTTTATGTTGCATTATGGTATGTAGTATCAATTATAGAGGTTTAATTAATGAAGAAGTTGCAAATTGTCTTGTTTTTTTTAATAATGTTTTTGTTAAATTATACTCAATCATTTTACTTTCAACGCAAAAAATCACATGATAGCATCAAAATCGGTAAATTACATTCAATGTTTTATGTTATATATTTGAATTCTCCTTAGAACAATTCAAACCTATTAATTAACATAATAAGTTGTTTGGTTGATGATAATTTTAAACGCGTATCATTAAATCCTAGAAGTCTGCAGGTTACGCGTTTAATTGATATTTTTGGCAAGAAGAATTAACTTCTCAAGCTGTGCTTGCATTGTTCTCAATTTATTGATGTAAAGAGTTCGCACCGAAGCAAATCTGAAAATAAATCTTTCTTATCTGGCTAATTTACAGAGCAATTCAGCAGTAACAATACTGCAATCTGTGTTCCTGAAATAAATTATTTCTTGGAACCTTGTATATTAAGTGGTACAAAACTTTGAAAATATAACCTTTAAGCTTTTGTCATAGATAATGAAATTTTTTTTAACTTGAATTGCGCGCAAAATTCTTAAACGAATGATGCTTATGTTAACATAAACTTTGATAGATTTGAAATAAATTTAGGCGCACACACATATATGCCGTATTATCCAGGATACCAAATTCTGAGTTTGGTGATTTTTAAGATAATTTTCTTATGTATCTACCAACCTGGTTTTCCTTACGTCATAGATATGGAGACCTATAAAAATTATGCAGAAAATTCTATTTTGGCAACCCTAGTATTTATGTCATCGCCCACGTCTTCATGGCAACATTTCTTCTTCGCCAAAAAAATTCAGAATTTGGAATTCTGGATTATATGGCAATTGTGCTTAAATTTTATTTAAATATTGCCATGAATTATAATAAGTATAAATAGTTTTACTTTGGTTAGACTATTAGAAAAAGTTTCTGATTATATATTTCTGTTGATTTAGTACAAGCAGCCACCTCTTAATTTTGAGCAAAAGGACAAAGTCGACACTTGAGTTGGCATGTTTTACTTCCTTAAAGTTTACGAAAAAGAAATTATGACTGACTACAGCCTGTTTAAATTACAAACAAATAATGTGCGTAAGATAAGTTAATAAATTCTGTGGACACGTTATCTTATTTTGTAATCAACATATTTCAAGGTTATTTCTATTTCCTAAACTTTTATAGACTGAGGTTGGCATCAGGCATGATCAGACAACTCTCGCGAGAATTCACTCGTATACAATGTCATGTGTCGTGCCATAAAATATATCCCCCTGTATCCAAAATGCAATGCGACTCAAGTTACTTCTGCAAACATTTTGGCCTTCATTGGTTTAAATGAATGCCAGTTATTTTCGAGCCCTGAAGCTATGCTCCATTGTTTGAAGGCGTTCAGACTCATGCATTTGGTTTGATGTTGCTGTCAATCAGGAGGGATAAGACACCACAACAAACTTTTATCATGTAATGTGTTGGCAAAAAAGTTGTACCATTTTCAAGGGAAAAAGATAAAATGTTTCTGTAAATTAAGTTTCTCCGAAAATAATCTCAACACATTTCTACATAAGCCCCTTAAATATTAAAAACATAATTCAAAATATCTTAGTTTACTAATATTTTATTGCATTAACATATAAATATATGTAGAAAAATATTTTCCAACACGTTTTTTATTGACTCATTAGTCATATAAGATAAATATAATACTATTAATTTATATGTCATGTTATTTCTTAGTCAGTGCAGTTTTTTTAATAGAGTATAATTTATATCACAGTAAAACATCCAGAAAACAAATTTGAATTTACCTTGAAAGAAGCCGAGTAAAGTCATTCAAAGAAAGTGATAATAAATAAAAGCACTTAAGTGAGGGAATAAAAGGAAATCACATTTGATTCCAAGTCATTCTTATAAATTTTATTACGAAAAATTCAAGGAAATCTAGAAATAAAATAATTCAAGGTGAAGTGAAATCTTCCTAGAAAGTAATATTGATAAAAAATGATCTGTAAATTATGATATTAACGCTTAATATAACAAAACGTATGTTAGTAAAAAATTTTTATAGAATTATTACAAATTTTATGACTGTTTATGTTTTGTTTATGGTTATTTTGAATGTCGCAAAACTGGATTAGAGTCATACAAACTGAATTAGTCAAGATATTTATTATTTCTCTAATCTTATTATGAAAAACTTTCTAAATTCACAAAAATAGAAATTTCTATAATTATATTTTACAATATAATATACCTGTATGTCTGTTATATAACAACAAAGAGTTGTACAAATACATGTGCCCTATAATTTTTATACGAATTCATAAGGACACAATAATTATTCTTATGCTAATTATATAGCACATTATGCAACATAAAGAAAAATAAAATAGAAGTTTATAGTAAATGTTCGAAATGTCCTAATTTTTCTTAGGTTTCCTCTAAACTATTCTGAAATTCTAAAATTATTTTGCCTGCATATAATATGTTAAAACGTTACAAAAATACTCAAATATCCGATGTTTTTGAAAATGCAACGATTCTCATCAAAGAATGTATTGCCATTTATTTTTGTCCAAATACGTGAGATTTTGTATGATCACATAACCATTTAAACGCTTCACAGGAAACAAATTTTTTGTCCTTAATATTGATATAGTAGCGTGTCACTTCTCAAGAAGCAATGACAATAAATGTTACCTTTTTGCATGGAGTTTCTTCGAAACAAATTTCAAGAGAAACATTCATTCTTTGAGAAAGTATCAATCTTTTTTTTAACATGAAAAAAGATATTGCATTTTCTTACTCTACAGTTTTAACTCCATGAATAATAAACAGGCAGTAAAAGTTACATTATTAATAAAAAAAAAAAAGAAAGCCAATGATAAAATTCAAGTATTAAAGAAAAATTCGTAAAATAATTTATTTTTGGATTGAAGTTACATGAAACCTTTTAGAATATATTAGCATTATTTCAATTGGTGTTTGTAAAATCATCAATGAAAAGAAAGTGCCATATTCAAATTATCGTTTGGTAAAAAGAAACACCTGTAATTAGATTTTTCTAGACCCATCTCTGTAATGAATTGAAAACTTATCATTGAGGAATAATCTTCTTGAAGGACATATCATCTTCACAAAATATGCTATTTCATCTATTGTACTAATTAGCTACATTGTTAATATTATTTATGTGATTGAAATAGGAACGAGTAAATAATGCTTATTATTTATTTTATTGAATTTATATCCTTATGCTTTCTATTAATTCCATCATTATTTTTTAATTTATTTATGCATAATTCTTTTCATATGGACATTGTAAATTCAGTTAGAGAATTTTTTTGAACTTACGCCTTTGAAAAATAAACAAAAATGTCAAAAAGAAATATTTTTTTCTATTTATATATTTTTTAAATATTGTGCAATAGAAAGTTATTTAAGATAAATGACTTTATCTTCAAAAACTTTCTTACTAACAGTATATCTCAAATTTTTCCCACTGAATCCCAAATTAAATCAAGTAATCCACCCGATGCTATTCAATAAAATATATTATTCTTACCATTATAAATTTTAGCGCTATATTTTAAAGCAATTTATATGCATACAGCATGTTCGCATTGATTCTGGTAGAGATAAAAATTCATTAAAACTATATAATCGCAAAAAATTGTAAGTGTACATAAAATGAATGCGTTTTAATACTAAAATAAATAATTTTGAAAGATAATGGTACAAAAGAATTGAACTTGAGCTGATTTTTGGGTCAGATTAACTAAACAAGATTAATATGTCAAGAAAATAACGTGATCGATATTAGCCTCTGTCGAAGATGTTCGCACAGAGAGACTTAATGCATGTACAATAATCTCACGATCTTATATCCATTCAATAATTTGGTGTAGATGGTTTAAAAAAATGCCCTTTTAAATGATTTTTAATAAATGTTACTGTTATATAATTCCCCGCTACTAGGATTTTCATCTAGTACCAGGGAATTACTACCTACTAGAATTATCACCTAATGCCTGGCTACTAGCAGTACAAGGAGTGATATAGTAGGTAAGTATATACTGGAATTGAGAAGTGATGGCACCTTATATAGTGGAATATCCAGAGTATCGTAGCCCCACAAATGAGTCTTCGAAGTTTTAAAAACAGGGACCAAATAGAAGAGCCCTAGAGGTATCATTTCTCATGGAGGACATTGCGACAACGATATATTCAAAATGCCACTGCTGTGATTAGCGAACGCGACGAATCTTCAATTGAATTGAATCGAAGTCACTAGCTTCCGATAACGACTGCCCTAACTAACCAAGATACAGCGTCCATCTTTAATAAGTTGCGACTTATATTTTTCACATGGAATTAACTTTCACTGCTTTATAAGATTATCTGCTGGAAAAACAGTTTTACATATGTTTGTTTATGTTACTTCTTCAATATTTGTTTTGTATATTATAGAATTATTTAACAAATTTAATTTAAAATTTAAATTTACCGATAACTCCTCGAACGTGTAAAAATAAAGAGAGAGAGAGTACAATTTATATGATTATTAAAATAACTGAATAAATGATAGAAGGTTAAATTTTCAAAATCTATTCAGCGTTCACAAAATTTCATTTACATTTTTTAAAAATTACCTTAAATTTACCATTTTTTAAAATTTACTATTCTGCTGCCATCCTATCAGACGAATGGTTAATGCTCTTGCCTTTGGTTCAACAGTTCATGGAATCGAATCTCATTTTGGATATGGTTGTTTATAGTCGTTTGGAATCCACTTTAAACCGTAGATCCTGGTCTAATTATCCTTCGTGTGAAAAAATGACCATTGAGCGTCAAACAAATTACCTTAAAACTAACAAAATGTTACCCTTAGTGTAAAATTGAAATAGAAAAGTTTTAAATACAGTTCTTACGCAATACTTGTTCTTAATAATTGTTCTTAATAAATGTTCGTAATAATTGTTCTTGATACTTGATCTTAATTGAAAAAAATTTCCGCAACACTCATAAGAATTTATCTAATATTATTGCATTTAAATTGAATAATGTTCAAATAACATAACAGAAGAGTTCATATTTTTGTAATACCCGGTAGTACTAAAAATAATCGTGTTCATTTATATGGCTCTATATCAATACTGAAATCTTTTAGTAATTGGTAGGGACAGTTATGTTCTGAAAAGTAGAGATGTAACCAATATTTTTTTATTTACTGTTGAGTAAAAAGCTTAGGAAATAATGGTTTCAATCATTTCTTTTATCAAAACAAATCAGAAGTAAGGATTAATTTTATTATTTTTTTGTACGAAAAATAACAGGTACAAGGTTATAAGATACGGAAAAGCAATGAGATTAGTTAAAGAACTATATAACAATACTAAAAAATTTTCTTAGTTGTGATGAATTATTACATTCTAAAAATATAAGAAGTTTTTTTTAACTTTTAAGATTTTTTTAACTAAATGATAAGGTAAGTAATGGATTCATCAATGGAAATCAGAAGTAACAGGATAAGATATAATACTGAGTCTTTTAAATAAAGGGTAACTGGATCAGTAATAAGATATTGCCTGGTGACTGTAAGTTAACTGGATCAGTCACAGAGCTGTTCCAAGTGAAAGGTGACAATCATATGACTGTTTTGAGATTGAAAGTTAATGGGATCAGTAACAGAACTGATCTGAGTGAAAGGTGACAATCATATGACTGTTTTGAGATTGAAAGTTAATTGGATCAATCAAAGAACAATCTGAGTGAAAGATAACAAACATATGACTGTTTTGTGACTGAAAGATAATTGGATCAGTCACAGAACTGTTCCAAGTGAAAGGTGACAATCATATGACTGTTTTGTGACTGAAAGATAATTGGATCAGTCACAGAACTGTTCCAAGTAAAAGGTGACAATCATATGACTGTTTTGTGACTGAAAGATAATTGGATCAGTCACAGAACTGATTTAAGTGAAAAGTTACAATCATATGACTGTTTTGAGATTGAAAGATAATTAGATCAATCACAGAACTGATCTGAGAGTGAAAATTAACAATCATATGACTGAACTGTGACTGAAAAAGTAATAGGAAGAGATCAGAATTGAGTTAGGCATTAAGAGCATTATAAAATTTCAAAATGCAGCATATGAATATATATTTAGAAAATCATAGAAGATTTCTGATGAAGAATTAAAAGTTATTGCATGACTTACATTACGATTATTAGAGTCAGTTTCTGAAGTGCTTATCAGAACCTAAGAGTTTGAACTGGTTTGAAGGAGAAAACTCCTAATTTGATTCTCTTACTAGAGTTGAAGAAAAATGGATGTTACTTTTTTTATTTCTCCCCCACATCTATTGGAATAGTTACTCCGGAGTTTTCTTGTCCTAAATAATATACATTTTTTCATATATTTTGATATATTAACCAGTTAATTGATATTTAATCTTGAACTTCAACAAAGTCGTCAGTTATTGATAACATCATGTTATCATACATTATATTCATATGAAGATTAATCTGAAAATTTGGAGAACCTCTAGGATTTAAAAATTATATTTTGTCACCGAGTAGTAGACAGCCTTACGACACGACCATCACCAGGCATTTAACATGCACCGCTTAAATTGCCTCCCGGGAAGACTTTTCATAGATTGTGGGTGTTTCACGAGTCGCGAGGAAGGAAACCTGGAAAGTTACTACGGCCAAGAAGTGATTGCAGAGTACAGAAGCATAGCATTCATTTCCCTTTGTTTATCAGTGGATCGAACCCATGATCTGAAAATCCTAAGAACAATATCCTGCCACTAAGCCACGACGAGTCTCTTTAAAATCATCTTTACGAAATTTCAGGAAATGCTGAATATAGTCTGTTTTAAAATCATTCCATTTTTGTAAGTGAAATTTTTCTTTTAGGATATGTGTGAGCATAATGATTTTCTCCCCCAGGTTTCTGTGGCAACAGTACACACATACATAACGGGGCAGGCGAGTCCCGGACTGTACCTTTAGGTTAACGGGTTTGGAATGCTTGCCCATCATCAAGTGCCACGTAATTTTGAACCACGGTCAAGTGACGAAATCACACCTGAGCTGGCATCCTCCTCTCCACATCAACGCCACTCCAGTGGAAAGACTTTTGATGTCACATATTAATGTGGACACGTCCCCAACCCACGGAACTCCTGCAACCCAGTGAGGGAGAGTACGTGGTCACCCTGCCAATCACTGCCCGTGGCAAATGATGCTTCACTTTGCTGATGTTAACGAGAAGCGGCGTGAAGATACTGAGCTCTAGGGGCAGGAGTAGCGAAACTTTTCCGTGGTTACTTGGATTTTCGTTAACTATCTTGGTTAGAATAAGCAAAATTTGATCAGAATTAAATATCATCATCATACTTAAAAACTATTTTTCTAACATAATACTTATTAACATAATGAAATGTATTATTAAACTTATATAAAACTAAAAACATCCCACAATTATGATTCGTTTAATTTATAACTGTTACGATTATACTAAAGGTCAATCCAGATCACTAACTTTGTGCTGTTACTTTGTGTGCTTCTTATTTTGTATATATTTATATAAATCTTACTGTGTGCTAAGAATTTTCTTCAAAACTCTATTTGCAGAATCACCGAATTGGGAGCTGATTGGTCGGCATTGTAGTTTTATATTTAAACTTTGGGGACTCAACTCTCATCTAGGGTGTGGATGTTTTTGATGGTTTGTAATACTTCTTGTGCAAAAATAACTGTGCAGTGACTAGCAAATCTATTTCCGGAACCACTTCTTCTAAGGCTTAAATATCTACTAGTATTTCAATTTAAATATTAATAATCCAGTCCTTAACAGTGTTAATAACATTGCAAATATTTTATCAGAATAAAAAGGAGCTTGGCTTATTAAGGACTCTGCAATTTTAGGAAAAATTGCAAATAAATTAATTTTTAAAAAAAGATAAAATAAAAAATCTTGTCAATTTTCTTATCTATTATATATGCCAGCCTCCTATTGACAGAGAGGAATTCATAATTGCTTTCATTTTATTCTCTTTCCTTTTTTAAGATAGTCATGCTGATTCCAACCATTTGAAATTTTAACTCTAATGTTTTTAATTCTATCAATTTTTAACGTACATAGAATATTTTAAAAGATTTTAATGAATTCCAATTCTATTTAAATCTAAATTTTTACGAATCAATAGTGTTAATAATTACCTATCTAATGTTTAAAATATACAGAGAGTGAAAACCAAGAACAGAAGGAATAAAAATATATATGATACCTATATGTCGTAATTTATCAAAAATTAAAAATTAAATAAAATCTGTTTTGTGTAGAAGGAATTCAAGGACAAATTTGTGTAAATTATTGCATACTAAAACACTTATATTAAAATTCGAATAATGCTATATATTTTTCTCAAAAATTTTTTTATGGGCATATTACTTTAAAACTCCAAACTTTACTTATAAAAGCATTCGGTATAGAGCATCTCTTTAGGATCATATTTAAGGATGCTTATTTACATCCTGCGGAAATCCAAAAATAAGTATTACTCAATATTAAATGTCAAAGGTAGCTTCCTCGCTGCTCAATTATGGAATGAATTGAAAAAAAGGTTTTATTTATCTGGGAAAGTTCTAAATATTTTTTCAACGGTCACCAGCACAAAATTCCCCTACTAATTGTTTTCATAAAACTCCGATGTGAGACCATTTTTCAGGGGATAATTTTGAGATCATAGCAGTTCTATATTTTCAGCTTTTATGAGTCATATGCACTCAATAACACCTCCTTTATTGTAAAGACAAAAATAATCCACATGTTTGGTAGGGAAAAAAGGCACGATGAGAAATCCCTCGTAGGGAAAACCGTTTGCGTGTTTGGGATCCTGGGTGTATCAAACGACCTTTCAGGGTGGAAAAACAGCTGTTCCTGACGTCGTGAAGGGACTCCTGTGTTATTTTCATCTTTGTTTCAGAGGGAAGTCTGCTTTGGTACTACTTGAGCGCGATCTTAGTTTCTGAAACATTTTTTGGAATTTTCGAACACGGCATGTGAAATCGTCAGGTGCCTCGGGCTCTGCTTCGGGAGCACAACCAATCAAAATAATACACAGGTAGGTGAAGCGAGTATTGTTTGTTTGCCTTTTTCTGCCTGGATACCGAATTAAGATGAATCATCTGATTGTGACATCTTCACTCGTTGACACAGCCTCATTTGCGACAGCGTGACGACTCTGATTTGCTGATCGTTGCAGAATCTATGTTGTCACTGGAATGCCGTGTCAATAAAACACTTCGTATCATTATTAATTTGTACTAATATGGGGAAAACATTAATGGGCAATAAATTGTGAAAATGTCGCTTAAAATATGTTGGTTTGTTTCTTTGATACCTATAATATTTCATATATAATGTGTAATATTAATTGTAAAATTTTTATTTCTGTCTAATGAAAGATATTTTAGTATAAGAATTTGTCATATTATAAATTGAATTGCACATTTATTGACAGTTTATATCATTTTATATCTCCTTAGTATTATTTGTTATAGTTATTATACAAATATTTAATAAATAAAATAATTTATTTCGTCATAAGCAATATTTTTTGTAGATATTATTACCAACAACTTCTTTTTACAATTATCAAGACGAAAAAATTGTAATTTAAAAAAAATCCTCAATATTTTCGTAATAAAATATTTACAAATTAGAATAAAACAATAAGTTTTAATGAAGTTACAGAAATAGGATTATTTAGCTTAATTTTTTTATCCTTTTTCATATGTGCATTATCAAATCATAAATAATAAGAGAATTTTTTTAAAAAATATGTTTTACAAATTAGGTATTTAAATTCCTTTATTTTTTTAATTCTCATAGTAAATATAAAAAAATTCATATATTTAATTTACTTCCAATATATAAGACCAAATTTGCTACATTCTGCTACTTTAAGAAAGATATTATATCTTGATTTGTAATAAATTTCTTTTTTTTTTCGTTTTTAAAAGTTTTCTTATATGAAGTTAGGATTTATATGAAACAATCACCAGTAATTATTATGGGGAATTCCACAAAGTGATATGAAAGATATTACTTCATATGATAAGATTTAATTATTTTTCAATTTTTAACTTTTCTTTTAATGCAAAAAATTAACTGAAAATCATCTCTACTATTTTTTTACACTCAGCAAATTGATTAAAGATATCAATCCTAATGAAACGGAAGGTTCGAAATCTAGATGAATTATGATATTTAATTCTAAAATATAAACTCATGGCTATTGACTCACACTTTCTACCAGCTAGTAAATCAATCCATGTGAATTAATCTTCGTTCCGTTTTGAGATCTAATATTACTATAGCTTTTTATCGTGACCCAATGTTTCTTCGTTATTGTGGTGTGGATATTTTAAGCGGAAAGTTCAGAGTGATATTATGTGTATCTCACTTTCATTAATAATTTTTGGGTGTGCTTCATAAAATATTTAGTTTTGTCAATAATTTATACATAGCTCATGGGAAAAGGTAAAAAAATAAAATACAAATGAGTTATGCGGGAATTAAGTTTCTTTCAATTTGATCAAACAAATTATTTTTAAAGCAAATTTTTAAAATACAACTTTATTTCTGAATCATTTTCATTAATTTTTTTGTAATGATTTTTACTGGAAGAATTTCACTTGCCCTTTGAATCTATATTTTAACTATTGATTGAATTGATCTAAGATGTATAATATAAGTAACGATAAAATGATTTATGATAATAATAAGTATCACAATTATATTTTAAAAATGTTAAAATCTTAGCTGAAAAACAGTAAATATAGTAAAAAGGGAAAGAAATGATAAAAATTAAAATTTCAGCGAATTCCATTTTGTCATATATCATTGTTTTTTGTAGAAGATAAAAATATAGTTAATTATAAAGACGAGAGATATATAAAATAAAGACATAAAATATACGATATATTTTATGCGATACATAAATTACGAAATTATAAAAGTTACTTAAAAAATTATCTTTATTATTTAATTCACTAGAATGAACACATTTTGAATTTATAATATTGAAAAATTTGGGTTTTGTTAGTCTGTAAGAGAACCTCGTTTTCATGTCCGTAATGAATATATATTCTACAGAAGACCAACATGTTGAAAAGACCAATGGAATTTAAAAAAATCTAATGTTTTCTAAGTGGTATGCAGGTTTGAAAAGGTGGAAATTATCAGTCATCGACCTAAACATTTTACAGTGGTTTAAAAGTAAGAGGTAATAAGCAACGTTAAATTGTTTCGATCGACAATCGAATGTGTATCCAATGAGGTAATCAGACTTGAAAAGCTTCACATTTAGTTTGAATATTAAATTATATAACTCAAAAAATTAAAAAAAATTGTCACTGACAGTAACACTTGTAATAATGGCATCACAGTTTTAACAGGTAAGTACCAGATTCAGTTTAATACTGAAGATGATTGAGCCGAAACATCCATAAATATACCTGATAAATCTATCGGGCTTAATATTGTTTCATCGATTGATATAACTTCATTAAGAGAGGGAGGTGACTTAGATGTCAACCTCCTTACTCAATAATGATTCGAAAACACGAAGGGCTGTCCATGCGTAGGCAGTTTATTATATTCTACACTAGAGGTCAGTAACCTTACAGCTGCGGAGGGCCAAACTAATCTACTAATGTGATATAGGATTGCGCACAGCAAAATATATTTTAAGCAATTCGATTTTCTCAACTGTGCACGCAGATTTAAAAATAGAATCAAAAATATGGAGATAGAGTTTTATTATATATTAAATATATGCCTCATATATATTTACACATGTTTATTTACGAAACTAATAATGTAAAATATAATTATTTCTCCAATGTAAATAAAAAATTAAAACTGTACACATATTATGTATTATGCATCTTTTAATCATATTTATTGCCGCCCGCCCTGTCCAGTGGTCAGAGTCCCTGACTACGGATAGGGAGGTCCTGGGTTCGAATCCCAGTTCGGGCATGGATGTACTAACTCTCTCTATCTATCCTGTCTTTGTTCTTTCTGAGTATGAATGTGTTGTAAATGGTTGCCTACCCTATAAACGGGTCCCTATGTGTACTGAAGAAGTCGGACTCCACACCAAAATATGGTTCAGTTGAAAAAGTGGAGCAGCGCACCCCATATTGCCAGCCTAGCTGGCACACGACAACAACAACAACAGTCATATTTATTAACATAAAAAGTAAGTAACATAAAATAGAAGTAGTCATTCAAAGAAAGCTCTTAAAAATATCGAGTGGAATTCTACACAAAAAGAGTGATTTTGTATATTTTTTTTTTATTTCTTAAAACTTAACCAATCTTTAAGGATGAAAAATAACTTTTAAAAAAGACTTGATTGAATTTAATCTCTTTTTCACTCAATTAAATATTTAAAAAGATTTGTTGTCTGTCATAAAAGTGTTTAGCAAATCTGGTTTTCATCTAGTGTTGGAAAGCACTGGATATTTTTAGATTAAATAAAAATTAAAATTTTAACGTGAATCTCTTATCCCTACACCAATTTAGTACTTAATGTCGCTGTATTAAGTACAGTGGTCTATGGAGTGGTGTAAATTGCCACAAACCATTTGACAATTCTGGCACGCGAGTGCTTTAGGCTGCCAACACCTCCCCAAAATTATTGATAAGGGATTTAATAATAATCGATAAGGATTTTTATCAGTTGTGGAATAAAAATATATAAACGCAAATTCAATAAAAATAATTTTGATGAAAATATTATTGATAATTTAGTAATTTCTTCTTTTAAATATGGGTTTATGCATACTATTAATGTAATTCGGAATTAAAATTTATAACTCTGATTATTGTTGTTGTCTTGTGCCAGCTAGGCTGACATTATGGGGTGCGCTTCTTCACTTTTCCAACTGAACCATATTATGTGGTTCCGACTTCCTCAGTACATACATGCCATAGGGACCCGTTTATAGGGTAGGCAACCATTCACAACCCATTCATATAAGGAAAGGACAAAGACAGGATAGACAGAGAAAGTACATCCATGCCCGAACTGGGATCCGAACCCAGGACCTTCCTATTCGCAGTCAGGCACGCTGACCACTAGACAAGTTGAGCGGCATAACTCTGATTATAATATGAGGAATTTAATATTGTTAAATAAAAAACAAATGCATGATATTTTAGTATGTTTCTATTAGCAGAAATCAAGCTATAGCAAGTTATACAAAGTTATCTATATTTTACAAATTATTTTGACATTGTACAGTAGACAGCTTATCAGCTGAGAACTTCTCTATGCACCTTTTATCCCATTTACAACATTTTAATATCAAGAAAAACTAATTATAAATGATAGATTATTCAGTTGTCCTTAAGGAAAAAAATCAAAAAACCACTAAGAATTTACTCCTGACCTGTGACACGCAGAAATCTGCATCAAAATTACATTTAACGTGGTGAACATCTGATTCGATCTCAGCCATTGTTGAACTACGGAAGGCGGCTGTTCCTTTTCTACTCTGTGCATGCAAATCTGTAAGATTAGTTTTTTGGAGATTTTTCTGTGCTATTTCCCATGCGTCATATGAATTTCTTAGGCACTCAGTTTTTATTGAAAGGTGGTTAAAAATTCCTTCCGTAAAGTAAATACGCATTCTATGTTTAAAAGCACTTTACAATGGCTCACAGCTGTTAAATTGTCTACTATGTAGTGTCATAAACGCCGAGGATGAAGCTAAAATATTTTGGAATGGTTTTCAGCTGTTGTTTCCTGCTTTGAGTCCAGGTGGAAGATCTCATGTTACAGGTGCTGTTGAATTACGGAAGATGAGTTATGTGTTTCTGCTTTCCATATATATTTCCTGGGGACTATTTCGGTTCCATCTCTTACGCATGTAAATATTGCCTTCTATCTATAAAGAAGTCTTTATGCGAACGATTTTTAAATACCCTCTTTCGTTAGGCTATCCACTGCATGGTTTCAACAAGTGCGTAACCTAGTAATAGAACCATGCTGTTTGAACTAGATGATCTAGGTTAATAGTAGCAATCCATCCTTTACTGTTCGACAGTAAGGCCTGGTTCGTTAGGGCGTCGTTCTCATTATCGAAAGGCAGTGAGTTGCAGCCCCGGCTTAACCAAAGATCCGTTGTGTTCACTCATTTCGGCCGGGGTACTTTAAACTGGGCGTGGTCTCATTGTTCTACAAGCGAAATGATACCTCTGGGGGTGGCAGGCCAAGTATTGGGAGTCTTCTGATTGGTCCCTTCTTCAAAATCACGAAGACTCCATCCGGCAGCTTCTATCTAACTGGTAGAGCCCAACTCAGGGTTAGGTACAGGAAAGCATGCTGGTACGACAATTGTTCGACAGTTGTTGGAATCAAATCTGTGATTACTAATTCAAATTCAGATTTCCAGTTGGACTATATCCAATTTGAGATAGTTTATAATAGTTAATATTGGACCAGTTTTCAATAGTATTTAATATCAAATAGTTGCTTTTTCTGCATCTGCATACTTTTCTGTTCCTAGTTCTGAGATGGGCTTTACTAGTTAGTGGAAGCAACCGAATAGAAGTCTTCATAACTTTGTAGCAGAGACGATGCAAAAGACATGCCAATATTTAAATTGCCACCCAAGAGATATTATTTCCCATGGAAGACATTGAGACCACGAGCTACTTAACATGCCCCAGCCACTTTTAGCAAATACGACGTTGGCACATCTTTAGTTTAGCTGGAATACGAACTCACTTTATCAATAAGGACGAAATCCTATCCAGTCGGTCCAACGCTGCCTCTGACAGCACAAAGGGATTAACTTAACAATTTAAAGTTGTTGTGAGGATATTTTTAATATCTGTTGCCCTTTCTACTCTCAGGAGGACTTTTAAGTTAATTTTTTACTTCGTATTCATGTGTCTCAAAGAAGAAAAATTACCAATCATCCACCTTAACAAATATGTATACAAAAAGTTAAAATGTAGAACTCTGAATCATGTTGAATTCTAGCTGGAAAGTATGTTTGGATGTAAACTTATATATATATATATATATATATATATATATATATATATATATATATATATATATATATATATATATATATATACACTACTGGGCATTAAAATTGCTACACCAGGAAAGCGGCACACCACACACGTGAAATTTGCATGACAGGTAGAACTTGCTGTGATATGCAAATGGTTAGATTTTCAGCGCATTCATATAAATCAGGCGACAGTAGCGACATCTACAATGTGTATAAAACCAGATATTTGACAGCAGTTTTCTCATACTTAATTTCCGTTTCAACGTTGTTTTCGGCATAGAAAGTTGTTGTAATGCCTCGTGTAAGAAGAAGAAATGCCTACCAGCACGTGTCTGACTTTGATCGAGGAAGGATTATAGCCTACCGGGATTGCGGTTTATCGTACTGCAATATTGCTGCTCGCGTCGGTTGAGACCCCATGACTGTTAGTATAATATGGAATCGATGGGTTCAGGACAATCATACGGAACGTCATGCAGGATCTCAGCGACCCCCCATCACTAACAGCAGAGAAGACAGACATCTTATCCTCATGGTCACAAGGGATCATACAGCCACGTCACGAATCCTGAGTCGAGAAATGGAGTCATTTGCAAGGCAACAAGTTTCTACTCGAACAATTTGACGACGCTTGCTGCAGCATGGATTGTCTGCACGGCAATCATGGCTTCGACTACCATTGACGCTGCGTCACAGACAGGAGCGCCTTCAATGGTGTTATCAGCGACGAACCTGGACGTGGGAATGGCATCACGTCATCTTTACAGATGAATCTCGGTTCTGTATACAGGACCATGATGGCCGCATCCGTGTTTGGAGGCATCGTGGAGAACGCGCATTGCCAGCTTGCATTGGACATCGCCATACTGGCCCATCTGCTGGAGTGATGGTATGGGATGCCATTGGATAAACGTCTCGATCACCTCTTGTTCGCATTACAGGCACTTTGAACAACAACCGTTACATTTCTGATGTGTTAAGGCCCGTGGCTCTGCCCTATCTTCGAGACCTCCCTAATGCTTTGTTTCAACAGGATAATGCACGATCATATGTTGCCCGTACGGTTCTGAACTTCCTTGATACAGAATAGGTTTGACTGTTACCCTGGCCAGCACGTTCTCCTGATCTGTCACCAATTGAGAACGTGTGGTCAATGGTTGCCGAGCGATTGGCACGCCATCACTCACCATCCACTACTGTCGATGAACTGCGGCATAGTGTTGAAACTGCATGGACTGAGATCCCCGTACATGCCATACAATCTCTGTTTGACTCCATGCCTAGGCGGATAAATGCTGTTATTGCAGCCAGAGGTGGCTGCTCTCGGTACTGATTTCTCAAGATCTATTCATTCTAATTTCCCGTAAATCTAATCACTTGTTCTTTCCACTATAATGTATGTGTCTAATAAATATCGTTCTGTTATTTGCATTCCTTCTTGGTGTAGCAAATATATATATATATATATATATATATATATATATATATATATATATATATATATATATGTTCAAGGTTTCTTTGTGCACTTTCAGACAAGCTTTCAACTGTTTTAACAATCACAAAATTATTTTAAGATTATATAATTTAAACAAATTATAAATTTTGTATAAGTTTAATTCAGATCTGTTCTGGAAAGTAAATATATCCTATAAGCGATAAATGCTGGACCATTAATTTGACAATGTTACGACAGATTTCGCGAAAAGATTCAGCTGTAAAAAGAAACTGTTTGTACGCATAGTAATCATTGTTTGTAAACATTAATTTCATTGTTTGTATACACCGTAAGCACGTGTAAATATCTATTGGCAAACATTTCTTGTTTGCAAACTCTTGCTCTTAGATATAGTAGATATGATAACAGCTTCTAAACAAATAAAAAGATATGAGTGTATACTCTTTTGAGTATATTAGCAGTAGTTAAGATAAAACTATAACTGAAGAGTTCTTAATTTTGCAACAATTTAATGAGTAATGACTTGGCATTTTCTCGATGAACTTTAAACTGTAGTGATTACATGAACATATGGGTGAAATGACGTAATCAAGGATAGTGGTAGTTGTTTGAATGTTTGTGACATATCAATAAAGATATTTTCTCAAGAAGTTTGCAAAATTTTCGTGAAACATTAAAAAGCACCGAAATAAACAGAATCTCTCTGTTTATCAGATGTGAAAGACATAGTCTTTAAAATGTTGAAATGTGAACAGAAGTTATCATTCGTAAGATTCACACATGTTTCAATATTCCCTTTGTGCATCACCTTATTATTCCAGACGCTTGTCAAATTCTGTCTGAAAACTAAAGATTGTTTGTAAAAAATATTAGAGATGTTATCTTTGTTTTTGGCGGTTACAAAATAATATGTTTAAAAATTAAGTGCTAATATAAATGGAAGGAGCACAATGAAATTAAAAATATTTATTTAACAAATATCTTCGTGGTTAGTAAGATATAACCCGGCTTATTACTTCATAGAACGGACAGCAATTCTTAAAAAATGTAAGGTGTAATGTTTTGCACTTGTGCTGATATGATGAATTAAAGAGCACCAGCTCAGGTGAAGACTGCATCGTTGATCCGGTTTAGAATGACGAAGCATTTGGTAATGTTACTTTAATCTTTTAACTACATTACTAATGTTACTTAAATTATTGAGGAATTAATCCATTTATCAATTGCGGCTGGATACTCTTCCCATTGCAGAATGCAACATAAAATTAAACTCTTAGTGTTACGTCTCCCAAGTCCTTTTGATACAATTTCCTATTTACCAAATTAATTATTTTTATCTCTCATTTAATTCGATGTTTCTAAAGAATTAGAGTAAATTAAGTGAATGAAAATGTAACTTCCAAAACTAAATGAGTATTTATTTATCATTTAAAATAAAAATTTTAAAACAAGAATATGGACAAAAAATATTTCAGTACGAGAATTAATTGATGCATTTAATTACTGGCCAAAATGCATTGGTTTTTACTTATTAATATTTGATTCATAATAATTGTGATCTGTACACGTATTCTGATACTTTTCATTCTATTTATTCAAATCAATTTTACGTTAAATTAATTCATTCAATTTATCAAATTAATTAATCTAAGACTAGATAAATTATTGCGTATAACCAGTCAAAACATTCAAATATTATAAAATTTCTGCGCAAGTTATAAAAAATACAATTAAATGATATTAATTAATGCTTCGTATAATTTATCTTCAGGATTTTTTTTGTAATAAATTGGCGTAATGTAAAATTCGAAAACACTACAAACAATTGATATGAATATCAAATTTCTATCCAAATCAACTAATTTGAACTCAAATTAAATTGATAACATTTACATGATAATCGATTAAAATGTCAATTTTTTAATACTTTCAAAAGATTGTCTCCTGTGACGTTATTAAACCAAAAATCAAATTCATTCATATTAAAATATTTATATCGATACATTTTTATGGAAATTTCTCGAATTTTACTCATTAATTTTGTTGAAGTATCCTGGATTGTGAGATAAAATGTTATATCATTTATTTATATTATATAAAACCCATTATTATTATATATTTGTAAATAAAAGTGACGATACATTGAAAATTTTTAATTTTAAAAAGATTTCTTTCAGGAAGATACTGTATTGTTTTTAAGTAGTAATCGAATTTCCTTTTATTTTGAGTATTTATTAAATTTTAGAAGTGTTTTGAAAATAATTAAATAAACTATTTTATAATAAACCTGTATCATCTTTATATATACAATGCTATATATACAAATATTATAAATAATAAATAGAATATTTTAGTTTTTTTACTATAATAATTTTTCATGTTTGCAAATATAATTAATTCTAAGTGAATTATTTGAATGCTAACTATTACATGGAAATATTTTTGCCGTAAAATATATAATACAGATGGGAAATAACGAATAAATGTGTTTCATTCAAAATAAATGTGTTTCATTCGCCGTTAAAATCAGCAAAGTGAAGCATGATTTGTCATGGGCAGTGGTTGGGGGGGTGATCACATACATTGGGCTGATGGAGCTCCGTGGGTTGGAAACATGTTCACGTTGATATGTGACATCCAAAAATCCTTTCACTGGTTTGACGTGGATGTGGAGAGGAGGATGCCAGCTCAGGTGTAACCTCGTCACTTGACCGTGGAGCCAAATTACGAGGCACTTGGTGATGGGCGATTATTTCAAAACCGTTAACCTAAAGGCATAGTCCGGGGCTCGCCTGCACCGCTATGAATGTAGGTATACGTGTACCCCGTGTTATACAAGTATATGCTAAAATATATGTCTAGAACTTTAAAGAAATTATTATAATAAAAAAATTTGCTTTTCGTTTAAATGCTTTATTTAATATTTATGCTTTATTTACGTTAAATGCTTTATTTACGTCCTTTCTCAAAAAAAGAAAGGACAACTTCCCAAGAAGCCAAGAAATTCCTACTAATAATCTTGGTGTTATGCGGCTCTTACCTGAGGTTATAATGTCCTAATGGAGCTTCAAATGTGTCTGCCGAGATTCTCACACAGCATAGCCTAAGCAACTGAATAAGGTAAGAGTATCTTATCTTAGTGGTTTTGACAGCGAGTAGGGGATAGACAAACGACCGAATGCCGTTGTATGGCATTTTAGTATTCAATGCTTCAGTTGCCTTCTGGGAGTATTATTCATAGATAATGAGCAATATTTACTTGTTAAAAAGGGAAAAACTCGAAGAAAACACAAGCAGCAATCCCTACAGTCCTGAATGCAGCAGGTTTAAGACTGGCATCCGTTTCCCGTTATTCAATGATGGCAAGGATCGAACCTGGCACTTCATGCCCCTAAAATCCCGGCCCTACCACTAGGCTACAGCAAGTGACAAAAAAGCAGCGTTGATCACTGTAACTGTAATTTCCAAAGGCAAATCAATCGAGAAAACGGATCTATTGCCTTTGATCGAAATCAAATCATTGAGACCGGTATATGGTTTACTTCACCTCAAAAATATCGAGAATGCTTTCTCAACTCTGTTTCAATATCGTGAGATGAAACTAAACCAACAAGAATAAATTAGTACGGTCAATTAAGTATGGATGGACATGATTTGATAGGGGTAACATGCTTCATAACAGAGGATAATTGGACCATCATGAAACAAACTTCATGATGGCCCGTTCATCGTTATATAGTTTGTTTCAATCTAAAAATACCGATAACACAATCTATACTGATCCATATCATCAAATAATAGCCTATCACATTACGAAAAATTCTCGTATTAACAATACAAATGAGAATTAAAAAGAAACTCATGGTACCAGAAAAACGACAAGCATGGATACAGGAAAACCACCAATGGGACTTCCAGATACGAAAAAATGTTACTTAAAATGAAGAAATGAAGTTGCCTTGATCTTGGTATAGTCTTGTGGGGAAAAAATGGCATACGAAGCAAGTCGCATGAAATAATGAATTTTTTAGACAACCAATGAACTCTTTAGGTTGTTGAAAGTGCTATTCTCTTTTGAAAATTGTTCATTCTGTAACGAAAAGAAACTCTTAGAGCATGTAATATAATCTCTTACTGGTAAACATTACCAAGGCATCATGAATGATTAGTTCATTCCATGCCCAAGCTTTGAACACAACCAAAAAACATCACCTATCAATAAGATAATTTATTGTACCATTATTCACAATTATTTATTGGCTGGTTGGAGGATCATTTCATTGATTGTCGTGTTATCTCATGACTATCAAAATTAAACAGCCTCAATCATATCTAGTTCTAAAACCAATGAGTAAATAGTTCGAGCTTCAAATCTCCTCACATCGAATCTTCGTGAATCATGGCTGATTGTATAAAGCTCATGAATTCGCATGCCTAGTCATTACATCCAGTATTTTATCAAAATCATGATAAGAAGAATTACACAAATATGTGACAAGACTTTGATACAAATTAAATAACAAAAGGATTCTGCTTCCTAAATTGTATAATCTTTATAATCTGTTCCATTAAAGTTGAGATCATTCCCATCTCATCAACTAAAAGTTGTAAAAAAGTTAAGACAGCTATTTGAAAAAACCATGAAAATATTTTAAATGTCGTTTGAACAAAACCAATATAATCATTTAAATCAAAATTTCAATTCACAGCTTATTCAATGGACGAGTAGTTCTTATTAATCATTAATAATTAATTTCCTGTGAATGTTATTTTCCATATCTATATTCATTATCTTAGTTTTTTTTCCTTAACGTAATTTCAACATATAAATCTCAATTTTTAAATATATTTAATATTTTGATTTTATATTTTAAGGAAAAGAATAAATTAGTAAAAGAAAATTACGTTTTCTCAGTTTATTTTAATTTCCGTGTCACAAAAATAATTCCTATGCGACTAAATTGAAATTTTATTTATTTTCTCTATATCTATATCTATATCTATATATATATATATATATATATATATATATATATATATATATATATATATATATATATATATATATATATATATATATATATATATATACAAGCTGACCCAGCCACGCGTTGCAGTGGCTGAGTTTTTAAGATACATTGAATCACTAATTCTTGGGTACAATCAAATTAATATTTTCTAAAAAAATTTAAAATAGGTTCATTCATATGAGATTAAAAGTAAAACGTTTCGCAAAAATTTAAAAGTAATAGGTAAAGTATCGAAATTTTGAAATTAAGCACAAATCAACATATACTTTCTGAATTTACATTTTATTCATCTTATATTAAATTATAGTTAGTAATCAGTGACTTAATTATAAAATATACTATATAAATTAAAAACATCTAAAAATAAATTGTTATAAATGAGGTAGATAACATTGACATCGAACTATTATTTTTTCAATTTTTAATTATTAAAACTAAAAAATTTTTCCGCGGCATTATACTGAAATAAAAAAAATTAAAAGAATTTATCATTTGAATAAATAAATTAGATCAAAATGTTCTACTGAATAAATTAATAATTATCAAATTATAAAATAAAAATAAAAAAAATAAAAGGCTGTCAAGAAATACTTATATGTTTTGGAGGTGGTATGAAAATTAGTAGAGAAAAATAGCAATAAATAAAATTTTATTTTACTATTTATAATATTAAAAATATTCAAACTGAAAACGCACAATAATAACACAATACAAAGTATAATTATGAAAGTGATTCACAAAAAATTGTTATATATATATATATATATATATATATATATATATATATATATATATATATATATATATATATATATATATATATATATATATATATATATATATAAAGGCAATCTTTTTGGCAATCATGTTTTAAGAATTTTACACTTTCAACACATAAATTTTCCTTTTAAATAATCCACAATCTAGAGTGTTACATCAGAATATTTCATCAACAAGCTGGTTGTGTAAATGTTTTAGCGCACTAAAGAATAACAATTATTTCATTGAAACTGCGTACTTGTTTTGTCTTGGTGATATTTTGCCTGTGTTTTTGTCGTAATCCTAGTCAGTACTTTAATTTTCTATTTTTTGATAAAGTTTTTATAATTTTTTTTATGATAGACAATTTAATGTTATGGTATAAGAATTCACAAAATCAACATTGCAAAATTTTGTTATTATAATTTGAGATAAATATAGTTATATTATTTTTGTGGTTTTGATTTGGTTTTTTTTTAAATATAACTTCGCTAAAATACTTAAGCTATAATTTAAAGTTATAATAATAATAACTTTTTATAAATGCCATGCAATTCTGAACAACAAGTTTTATTTGCAGTGAGTTTCCTTTATATTTAAGCAAAAGGAATTCTCCAACTATTTATTTTAAGTATATTTAAATTAAAAACAAACTAAACTCAGAGTCATGACAACCCCGTAACGATGCAGCCTGCTCCATTACGAAACAGAGAAGGCCTGCAGTGCCCATATCTGTTTTCGTAATGGAGCAGGGCCCAACTTAGTCTAATTGAGGCCCGGGGCAAAAACTTCTTTGGGGACCCCCATTGCTTCATAACAACAAACTTTGTATTCGATTTGGCAAACGATTCTATTTGACTTACAACGTAAAAAATACTTTACTTTTGCTTTGGGGGCTTCTCTGATGTGGGGGGCCAGGGCAACTGCCCCGTATGCCCCTGCTTTTATTAGACTCTGTAATCGAGGGCTTTGGAGTGAGAAGTATATGTTTTGGTGGGGTGGTCAGTCTAACGCGATTAAGAATATTTATCTTATTGAAATAATTAATCAATTTAATGTATACATTTAACAAAATTTCTTATAGAAAAATTATTTTAATTCTATCGTGAGTTATATATGTTAATATAGATATATATTGTTTTCAGCATTTATGTTTGCTCCTTTTTTAATAATAAAAACTAATTATTTATTTGCTTAATTCATTATTGTTAATACTTTTATAGCTCAATGTTGATAAATTATCGTTATTTAAATTGTTAATGAATGTCCAACTGATTTTAAAAATGTCTTCTTTTAATGATCTTTACTAATACATTATTTTAAATTTCATTCTTTCGCTAAATTATGAATGGAATAAATTTTTTTACAGAAATTTATCTTTATAAGTTATTAAAGTGAGTGATAAATGGATAAAGAAAGAGGGAAAAAGAATCGGATATTAGAATTTTAAAGCAATTTTTTTTATGTCTGCATACACAAAAACAGTTTTGCAAATACAACTCATAATATATGCAGGAGAACTGTGACGTATGATTTAGCAAAATGGTGAGGCATAAATTATAATTTTAATTTTAGTATATATTTTTTCTTACTAATATCTAAAATATTAAAAATATAGAGATTTTTATAATTCATAAAAAATTAAGATTTTTTTCTTTACTAAAAGAATATTTTAAGCGAATAGCAACAATTTAAACTTCAGAGAGAATATTAGTTCTCAGTTACACTTGAATTCCTATTTGTGATTCAGAATACACGTTAAGCTGCAGATCTTAGTCGGATTGATCCTCATAATCAACAATTCTTTGTAAAGCAACTAACAAATTAAATCAGTGCATTTTACTAAATTACATACATTAATATCCACCCCTGTTTTTGCTTTTGTAGCATCTCATTCCACTTTTCATTTGTTCTCAAATCTTGGTCTATTTGATGTATTCAATAATATACTGAAATTTGATAAATATTTTCGCTTTAAGCAAACTGGAAACTAAACTAGAAGGGAAAAATCTAGTTCAGTTATGCTATTTTAAAGTGCTATGTCATATGTAAATTAGCACGAATATTTTTGTTTGATGATGCTTTTACAAAATATTCACCAAATAATTCCTTCTGAAAACATTTACATGTTTAACAAAAATTGAACACAATGGAAAATTGTCCAAACTCGATGCGAAATGGTAAAAGAATAGTATATATAATTCTAAACTTAAAAATACTTGATTCCATGTTTTCTTTGAATAACTGAAAAAAGAAACTCAAACGATCTTTGAAAGACAGCAAATGGATCAATGAAAATCACTATCAAACATATCACGAGTTTTGAAGAATAGAAAGATTGAATCATATGTTTCTTTGTTCAGACTCTTAATTCAGTTCATCAAATCTTGACGCTTAATAAATTACAAGCTTGAATTACATTTGCACTTCTGTGAATCTTTTGCTAATAAAAGTGCCCATAGAATTGACAATGGTTTGGGAACGAATTTGTGGAAGTATTTGATATTTTCATACAGCTTGGCAAAACTAAATAGAAATAAGAAATCGAATCACCAAAATAAAGCATTTTCATGGATATATCTTATTTTCTTTGCGAAAAATAGAATTTTATTTTCTTTAGCTATTTCACATATGTTTACATTCAAAGGAAAAAATTTTATTACGTATAATCGTATAATCCATGAAGCTTAATGATACGGTATAGATATTGAAATGGATTGAACAAATCTGTATATATAACTTTGAGGAAAAAACTCGTATATACACGTACTCCTATTGAAAATAAACACTATCCAGAAAAAACCTTATAGGGCTGTGAAAAAAATGCACAAAATAAGAAAAATACCGTATTACAGAACAGGCATAAAAAGGCATAGATTTCATATAATACTGTAAAAAGTGATTCTAAATACCTTGTGTGTGTGTGGGTGACTTATACAATAAATCAAAATGATAATGGTGTGAATTATATATAAAAGCTCAAAATTTCCAGCAAATAGATGAAAGAACGATTTATTAACAAATCGATTATGATTAAGATAATTCGATTTGTTTGAAAATATCGAATAAAAACTTAGTAAAAGTGCAGAAAACTCAAATTTTAAATTAAACAGACTTTCACGTATAATAATTTCTTAAACATGAAAATTTTTTATATTTTTATAAATTATTATTTCTTACAAATATTATGAATCGTGCTTTTTATGGTTAATATTTATCATAAGATTTCTTTTTCATTCCTTCATTCATTCACTTTCGTGTGCCAGCCAGGCTGGCAATATGGGGTGCGCTGCTCCACTTTTTCAACTGAACCATATTTTGGTGTGGAGTCCGACTTCCTCAGTACATACATGCCTTAGGAACCCATTTATAGGTTAAGCAACCATTCAACCCTCATTCATACAAGGAAAGGACAAAGACAGAATAGATAGAGAGAGAAAGTACATCCAATAGGACCTCCTTATCCGCAGTCAGGCACGCTGACCACTAGACAAGTTGGTCGGCAAGATTTCTTTTAAAAAGAGTTGTTGGTGAGGAAACTGACCACAAAAAATTTTCATTCTGAAAAAAATGGCCGAGCTGGCAGCCGAATGGTTAGCGCTCTTGCTTTCGGTTCAACAGTTCGTGGGTTCGAATCACACCTTGGGCATGGATGTTTGTAGTGGTTTGGAATCCACTTTAAACCGTAAGTCCCGGTTTAATTAGCCCTCGCGTGCAAAAATGGACCTTTGAGCAACAAACAAACCAAACCTGAAAAAAATGTCTTCAATTTATTTGTTTTTCTTTCTATTCTGGTCTTAATAAATATAATCACACATTATTCCTTCATAAATAATCAAAATTATGAATTAGTAATATATTAATCTACCAGGTTGCTCAGCCAATTTGTATTTTTATGTCTCAAATTGTCTTATAATTTAAAAAAATAATAAATATTTTTTGTGAAATTAACTGTGAACTATATAATTTATCTCGAAAACTCACATTTCAAACCCTTATGAAGAAATACTTGAAATGAACTATTTTTGTATCTACTGAAAAAACATATTGCTTAAAACTTGGACATTGACATTTTCATTTTTAACTTAAACGTTGAAGTGTTTAAAATATTGCCTAAATGTTATTTGAATATTATCACTAAAATCCTGACTGAAACATCCACAGAATTTTTTTTTTAACTATGATGGACACACTTGTTTGATATCAATAAATTTCAATATTGTTTTAATGCAGAAGGCGTTAACAAGGATGTTTCAGTGAAATTAAGATTCATAAAAGGATGTAGCTTATCTTAAAATTAAATTCAAGGCCAGGTTATAGTTGGCAATGAATATAGACTTTTAACAGACTGCGTAAACAATTATGCCGTCTTCAAATTATTTGCCCACGTGATTTATTTATGTGTTTATTTTATGGTTCATTTATTTGATGCTGTTCTGTCGAGGAAGTGTATTTTCTTAAAAGGAAATAGAATTAGGGAAGTAAAATGATTCATTTTCTTAAGTAACATGAGACAGTTAACGGAACAAAATTCATGAACACTGGAGTAATATGTTCTACACAAAATAATGGAACAATCCCTTTGAATATATATATATATATATATATATATATATATATATATATATATATATATATATATATATATATATATATATATATATATATATATATATATATATATATATATATATATATATATATATATATATATATATATATATATATATATATATATATATGTGTATGTGTATATATATATATATATTCAAAACTTAAAATAGTATTTCTGTGTGAATTTTAAAAAAAATTATATTTAAAAATTTTTTTCTAAATATTGAATTTTTAAAAATTCTGTATTAGTGTATTAGATCTCATCTTAATATTAACAGCAAGGAAATTCTTCATTGCATCTTAATAAAAATTTTAACTTTTATATTAGAAATTTTATTTGAAATACCAAAAAACATGAATGCATTCATTTTAGTATCAGTAAATTTAAATTGATCAGCATTACTATCAGTTGCTCTGTTTAAGTCTTCTCTTTTTTTAAGAGAGCTTCACGTTCTAAGGACGAGTCTTAAAAATAGTTTTGATATATTGTAATGGTTATACGATATGTTGAACTTTCATTTATCAGTAAAAGTAAAACGATCTGAAAAAAAATGAATCTGTTTAATGTAAATTTAGGTACTTATTACAGTAATATAAATATTTTTAATTTTAACAAAGCGAATTTTCTTTCTTTTTTTACTAGAGATTGATTACTAGAGATGACTCTTTTTTTTACTACAGATTGATTACAAACAACCCAGTTTCAGTATTAAAAAATAATTTGCAGTTCCTATGTATGTGTATATATAAGAATGATATTTTCCAAGAATAATTGCCAATTTTTATAAAAATGCAAAAAAAAAAAAAAACTATGAGCTTTTCTAATATTTCCTGCAAACCTTGGCAAAGAAAAGCACCCAATTGCTGTCAAAAGGGGACATTGATGAAGTAATTCATATGCCATTCCATCTGCGATTGAGAGGACTAACTGCCGTTTCACGCTTTTGACATGTGATTCTCACCAGCTGCAAGGCCCTCAGAGTTTCGACGCGTAGTTTTCGCATTACGTAACAAATCGGTGCTAAGAGAAAATATAAGTATTTTTTCTTTCATTTCCACTATACCATTGCGTTTTCAGTCCTATAAAAGACATAAACATCTGTCTAATATTAGATAAAATAGATGACAATATTTATACATTTGGTGTTTATTTCGTAGTCTAATAAATGATGATTACTAAAATATGAATGGTTATTTTTTTCCATTAACAGAATAAAATCAGACATTCTTTTAGCTAATTATATTTCACATTTTTTTCATCTTTACAGATTTATATGAAGCAAAATATTAACTTTATTCGTAAACCACGTCTGATTTTCACAGTAGATTTTAATCATAATATTTAAAATGTATTAGCGTCAAAATTTGTCATTTGCAAACAATAATTTAATGATTCATTTAAAGCTTATAATTATTACAAGTACTGGGGTTTCTGATTGAAATATGTTACAGGAAATTTTTTGTCGACAAGACACGTAAAGTTGCTTTCAAGAATCTTAATTGTACCTGTATTATAAGTATTAAATTTGCTTATGTAATCATTAAAACATTAAAAAACTATGTAATTTAATATCCTTTAGAAGCAGTTTCTGGTATGCAAAAGATCTTTCCGAATTTGATGTTCAATTGTACAAATGTGAAAGGTGTTTCAAAACTTAATTTTTTTTATTTTGCGCATAAAATGGAAAATTTTCTCAAGTTCAGTCTCTATTTTTCTCTGACTTTCAATACTTTAAAATAATTTAATATTACACTCGCAACTCTTTCATAAATGTGAAAAAATCAATGAACACGTCTGTAAACATTTCTACGAAACATATATTTAATTACTGCCAACGCTAGATGTTAATTTGCTTTGCGAAATATTAAAATGAAGATTTATATTTTTAAAAATAAAATAGAATAAAAGTCGAATGACTTTACTCAATTTATTGCATTAAAAATATGCAGTTGAAATAGATCGTAAATATATAATTAAAAATTGTACTCAATTTTCCCATGAAGAGAATGAAAAACATGCTCACAATTCAATCAAAAGTTACGTACAAGAATTTTAATTTTACATTAATTTTCCAAAAAATTAGAAAAATCTCAATACTAGCGATAACGCTTTCAAAAATACTTCAATCTTTTTATAATTTGAATATGCTATTAATTAACAGTGAGATACTTAAAGAAAATAGACAAAATAAAGACGCTACAATTGAAATACATTATCTGCCGAAATAATAAAAGTGTACACCTAAGAGGCTACATAAATAAGTACATATAATAAAATATAATATAAAATAAGTATATATAATAAAAAATAAGTATATAATAAAAGTGTACACCAAAGAGTAAGGCTGCTTATTTCTCTATCAGACAGCGTTAAAAAATCTGAGGTAGCCAACATATAGCAATGAGCTTCAAGCACCATTTGACCGAAGAACTATGATGAAGAGTGATTGGAATAATGGAGGCAAGACAAAGTCATACAGAAGTTTCCAGATGGGTATATATGGGTCCTTTCTGTAGTTCATAGTTCGCCAATAGTTTCTAACCACCGACTCAACAGACAGGAGAGTTCGCCAAGGATGGCCACATGATAAGATAATGATCGATAAACAATATTTGCATGAAGACATGGAATTGATTGTAATTCAGATCGTTTACGAAGGTGATCTGTACGTGAGGTGATTAGTCGTTTGCCTCTTGCTCAAGTCACTCCATAAGAAAGATATGTTTGAGGTAGGTATTTTTCAACATATCTACTGAATAACCGATCAATGAAAGCCTTTTTTTACGGATGAGTCCTGGCTTAGAATTCAAAACGGTAGCAGGCATTCTTTGCTTCAAAGAGAATTTGAAATCTTTTATTATCCATCACATATCAGTGAAAGATATTCATATGGATTAATCAGTGCTTGTGTTTGGGGTGGTATCTCTTTAGTTGAGACTACAAAACTCCATGTGTTTCAAGGTGCAACCATGAATGCTCACATCTATAAAGATAACATCTTTGATGCTCCTTTGAACCTTTATTACGGGACAATAGATAATTATTTTCTGATGACAACGCAACATCGCACAACATTCGTATCCTATGAGCTTGTCTTGAGTAAAAAATAAATCAGTATGTGGAATGGCCAGTTCAAACACCGAACATATATAATATCGAGAACGTTTGGGATGATTTAAGAAGACGTAGGGCACATCTCTCATTCCTCCACCAGACTTCAGCACAATTACGATTTCTTCTGATTTGATAGACAGCATAATTCATTCACAACATCACACATCGTCGTTGTATATTGTTTCTTGTAGATTATACACTATATTAAAGATACTTAACCTATAACAAATTATGTATCAGACTATTTCATTTTATGTATATGGTAACTTTATAGCACCATAATTGTTTGGTAATTTCCCCTTTCATGCTATTTAATACATACTTAATTATGTGTTGTATTCTATGAGTAAGTTTCTCTAAATGCTACATGTAATTGCGTAAGTCTTGCCATTTTTTGTGATTTTTTCCCAATTCTTGTAAGCTAGTGTTGTTGACATGTCATATCAACTAATTAAAGAATATGAGCATAAAGTTCCTAATCAAAATAAATAACCATCACACTTCAATAATATGAAGAAAATCTTCGAGAAATCAGAAATAAGCATTGTACACAAATAACTTAAGAAACTTTTCTTACAAAGCATTTAATTTTCATATTATAGGAGAGAAAAAAATGACGTAGAAATGAATTTACACGCGATTGTCGTGGGAAATTTATTGAACAGAATTTATACGTTATAGTTTGTGGAAAATATCAATCCGCAGCAATCCACTTGGTCCTGCCTGAACGCCAGAGGGCGTTCTTTGCAACTTATATTTATTATATAGTTTTTTAGTCGCACTTTTGTTTTTGCTCGCTTTTGTAAGAGAGCTATGTTTCTCAGCTCGGGTCGATTTAATCGGCCAAAAGTATTTGTTATTTTTTTGTGTTATTAAATATTTGTTACGTTTCCAATTGCGTATTTATTTAGTGTACTTCTGCAGTGCCTTCACCGGATCTATTTAGTTTTTAGTTTGGTATTTTTTTTTTCGTAGTTAAACGTATAAAAATTCTGTTGAATAAAAGTTAGAGTACACAATATCTTTCCATTATTAAAGTGCTATGTTACTTTTAGAATTAAGCACTATTTTCTTGGACTTTTACGAAAGCCATATCCGAAATAATCATGAATGTTTTATTAAAAATCACAAAGTATAAACAACTGTTAAATTAGTCTGAGGTTCGTTAAGTTTAAAAATATATTCAAACCATAATTCTTCCTTTTTTATGATTGCTGAGTTATTTCTTAACATTTCTCCTGCAACTCAAATCATTCTATCGTGTGATTTGTGAGATTGAAAACTATTTGGATTATAGGACTAAAAAATATTAAATAATTTAGCTCATTTTCTAAGCATAAGTGGTTTTAGATCAAATTAATTTTCATGTGTGCTCTTGTCATCAAAAACAGCGAAAATAATTTTATCGCCATCAATCTTTGGCAAGTCATTTATCGCCATTACTTTTCGTGCTTCTTGTAATAAAACGACAGGAGCAAGTTTATCATCATTGATCGTCGACGAAATTTGAACAATTGATTTTCATGTCTCTTGTATTCAAAAGACTATTTCTATTGATCAAGACTATTTCTAGTGAGAAATCTATTTCTATTGATCGTAGACAATATTATCATGCTGGGTTTTCATGCCATTTTAATCAAATGACCGGAACAAATTTATCACCATCAATCGCTGACAAAATAATCGCCATTAATTCTTATAGTTTCCATTATCAAAAAGTTGTCGCCTAGATTATTGTTAAATTCAAATTACTTACATATAGTGCATGCGATATATTTAAGAAATTTTAGTATCAAAAATACAGTCTTTCTAATTGGGCAAAGACCTTCTAATGAATCTTTTTATTGAGACAAGATATTTAACTCACTTTGATTTAACTTAAATTATTAACCATAAAGTGGTTGTTTCCATCATTCCAGTTGAGATTATGTCTACATCACACACTTTATTACAATTCTCATTGGTTTAAAATATCCATGACGTTGGATGATATTTCATTTACGTCACATCGTATTGGGACGGCTTTGTAAATCTGACTTTTCGACGAATTTGCTGCCTTCCTTCAAATCGCATTCTTCGAGGGGCAGCTAACAAGGCGAAGTTCAAAATCGAATATCTGAGAATAGTGTCGAAGTTCAATTTGTTTGCAAAACGATTTCTTATATAAAAACCAAAGCATCGGCTTGGGAAACTGTTTTACATTGATTCAAGCCGTTAACACGTTGACAATAGAACAAAAGAAAAAGTAAAGTGAAAAAGACAAGACAAAACATCCACTTTATGGTTAGCTTAAATCAGGGAAAGGATGATTTAAATTTTTAAAGATTTCATTAATTAATATAATTTTAAATTAATAAATGTAATGGTAAACTTTTACCGTACGTTCTCCCTTGGCGAAATTTTTAAAAAGTCGCCAAGGGTGAGGAATTTCCAATCGGAAAAACGGCGGGAGAAAAATGGCTGAAATAGAGACAAATATTTCATACATTGTTGGTATCTAACAATATGTTCGACTAATTTTACAAAATTAACAAAAAACGCAGATTTATGAATTTCAAACATCAATGGTAAAATAATAAAGTTTATATGTTAAATTATCCATAAAATTTTTTGATTAAATTTTATATTAATGAATTTAAATCTGTAAATATTCATGAGAAACTAATGACAAATAGGGTTGTCAAAATACTAGTTTGCCGGGTTTCCAGTAAAAATGTTCGCCAAATTTGGTATCAAAGTAAACGCGCCAAGGGTGACCGTACAGTAAATCTGATCCAATCTAATATTTATAATGTGTTCTTTTTTTCTGTGCACTTTTTATAAGTTTGTTCTTTTGAATGTAGTTTTTCTTAAGCTAAACTTAAATCTAAGATTTTGAACCACTTTTGTTGAATTATTTGAAGTGTTGAAAAGAATTCTTTCATTTTAGATTAGAATTTATTCTATAATATTTTTTTTCAAGATTTTCTCGAAAATTTGTTTTTATTTATATCTTCTATACACTTCCTGTGTTTCGTATATTACAAATTTTTATAATTTTATCCGCCATTTTTTAAAATCTTAATTTAACTTTCAATTTTTAGAAATTTATAAGTGCAGAAAATTTTATTTTTTGATCCGAATAACACTTAGTGTAAGAAAAGAATTTTTATAATTTTTCTGTTATTTTCAGTTAAAACAAAGGAAATGGGATGAATAAGAAATAAAATAAGTTTTAATATCTTATTAATAAATAAATATTTTTCACTGTTTCATAAATTAATTCAAATTATGAACTTTTTTACAGTAAGATTTATAAAATTGTAATGTATGTTATTAAGTATGATTTCACTTACTGAGTAGCTTAATCTTGAGTTTCAGTAAAACTTTGTAATACTTATTCACATAAAGACTATTCAGAAATAATGACCCTTATTTTATGACTCACAATAAGGAAAACTCAGAAATTTTTAACCATATATCAAGTCACATGAGCACAAAAATACAGAAAAAATGAACTAAATTTGGGCAGTGTTTGTAATTGAACCAAAGACCTTCCATTTCAGAGTGCAAACTTACCATTAAACCCACTGATCTCATAAAAAGTATTTAGGTAATGTTGAAGATAAAGACAAATTTTAGGTATGAAAAAGTAGCCAATATAACAATGCTTATAACTAAAAATCATCTATTGGTGATAAAGTTTTTACGTAATGACAAAAATGTTTTGAAAAAGAAACATTTTCTACGCAATGGTAATTGAAAAGAAAATAATAATTTGCTCGTAAAACTAAGCACCGATTTCTTAAAAATCAATTATAATGAAAACAATATTCAATTTCGTAGACATTTCTGAACTCCAGATTTCCAAGGAAAATATTGACGCAGATGTGTCCAATTTTATCTTATCAAAAGCTCATTCAGTCACTTTACAAAGAAAAATATCATTTCAACGTTTCTTCAAACAGCTGCGCATATTATCAAAAGAGTTCCATAACTGGAAAAAAAAATTCTATTGCCAACCTTGCCACTGAAGAGGAAATGTAACGTAAGATTAGAACGATCTGGAAGTTAGGCGCTCGCGTAAATATTGCATAACTATGACTTATGGTGGAAAAAGAAAGAAGTGTTTTGTTTTTCTCTGTTCAAGAAAATGTTCGAGTACGCGATGTCATTCCAAAGTCGTTATATATATTCAGAGATAAATGAATTTGAATAAACTGTATTCATAATACAACTAGATTGTGAATGTTAATAAATTAAGAGCTTTATATAAATCAATTTTCCTTAAATTCATATGAAAAGAATTATAAAGAATTAAAAGACATGCGCACGCACATACATTCAAATTAATTTATATGCATCCATTCTTAATTAAAACTAATAACTATATTTTAAATGGAACAAATATAAAGATGTTCTGTATATTATTCATTATATTTAATTTGATTTTTATATTCATTATTATTTTCACGTTCTATGCATTATTTATCAATCATTATTCATTTTATTGTTTCATTATATTTAATTTTATTTTATATGCATTATTATTCACGTTTTATTTATTATTTCCATTGTCATTCATTATTCTCTTTATAATTAGCATTATATCACCAATAACATTTGTACTTGTTTTATTATACACACTATTATTCACTTTCAATGGATTTAAATCAGATAGAGTAAAACTAGTCTGCATACGTTACATCATTAAACATTGTAACAATTTTTTTACCGTTAGAATATTAGATTTCGATTATTTTTTTAAACATTTTTTATTTGTTTAGCTGCTTTATGGTCAATTTTCGCACTCAAATATAAGATATACAATCTAAGTTGGTTCCGAAGCACCATAAACAACTCCAATTGAGTTAGAAATCGAATTTCTGAACTGTTAAGCATGTGCCAAAAGCCCCATTTTTTGCATATAAGGACACGTTTAAACGAAACCACATGCGATAATTTTTCTTAAATTTATGAATGACCGAAGAATGATTAATGGGTCAGCTTAGTCTGGTTAGATAGGGGATCATTCTCATTATTGAAAAACAATGAGTTCAAACACCTAACTGGAATAACCGTCGTGTTCACTAAAGTCGGTTGAAGCACGGTAAAAGGGTCGTACTGACAATGTCCTCCTAGTAAAATGATACTTCTGGGGTGTATCACAGTGTCTTTAGCTTGAACCCTACTACCAAATTACGAAGACTCACACCGACTGCTTCTAGTATCTAGTACAACCCACGATGTGCTAAATGCAAGTAAGCATGCTGATTCAATTACAACCAATCACATTGAAGAAAGAAAGAAAACCATTTTTATATAAATGCAATCATTTCAAAATTTTGGGAAAAAGTATTGATTTATTATGCAGTATAGACATAAACTTCCTACTTTGTAATTTTTTAATCATTATATTATAAACCAGATAAAATGATATCCTGTTATTATTGATAAAAACATAATTTTGAGCTCAGTTTTCTTGTCAGTTTTTATTTTAATCTATATACTTTCGCTTTCTGATGTTTTCTATAACCATGTGTTATTAAAAAAATTTAATGTGAAGTCTTTTCCATTGAAGTAAAATAAATTATTTACAACTCAAAATTTTTTTCCATAACTTAATACATTTTACTCTATAATTTACCACAACTTTTTCACAGTATATGTATACATGATACATAGAATTTAAACTAAATCAAAATAATATGTACTTTTTTTGATAAGATGCATCTCTTTTGATACAGTTTGAAATTTATTAACAATGTCCTATTGTTATTAAATTTCTTTGAAAACGCTTTCACTAAATTTGATTACAGATTTAAGGTGTGAAGACTTAATCACGTGTTGTCAAATCCGTTAAAGATTGTGCCCTGTAATTAGATTCTTCACTGCATACTGTAGACTCTTCTCAAGTCAGACTGAATATGAAATAGCTGATTATAGACAGTGAAAAATCTAAGATATTAATGGACAAATATAATCTTAAATACTCGCGATTTTACAAAATGGTTCACATAAATTACAATTGCCTCTCTTAATCGCTTGCATATTTGATTATAGATTGTACATTTAATCATGATTTTCCTTTAATTTTCTGAGAAATGTTCATAAGTAAGTGGGTTAATGCATGAAATGAATTCACACACTTGAATAATATATTTATATACATTATGTACACATTATTTTTCCATCCAAGAGAGAATTTGAAAATACATAAAAACTTGTAATTAAAAATAAGATAGGAAATTAAGAACGAAAATGATTTCAATTCAGATTTGATTAATTTTATTTCAATGTAATTTTTGTACGAAAAATTCTACTGTCTTTATAGATCTTAATCAGCGTTGCTTTAATTTTAAATCACACAAGTCAAACAGTCCCAAAATCTAAGTAAATCCGCAGTTTGATCTGCCAAAAGAATAAAAGTGTCTGTTGTCTCGAATTCAACATGCCTTAGAATCTGCAACTGAACTTGAAATAGTCCCTCTAACTGCTGATGTGGCAATTATCCAAGGAAAATATTTTCGAATTTCAGTGACTTCTGTTGGAGAGTTTCTCGAATTCAATACTACTGGAGTAAATAAGACTTTTATTTGAGTACTATTTGTGACTTGCACCCCACCGTAAGAAGAAGGATAATCTTCCAAAAATTTGGACAACGACACATTGTTCAGCGTTATAAAGCTTCTTTGATTTTACAAAATACGCAAATGAGTATCTTCAAATATTCAAATTTTATGAAAAAAAATATCAATACTATTTTCTGGATAAAGAATTTTTATTATCTCATCAAAATAATTTTTTTTTTTTTTCCCTACCTATACGAATATCAATATTTGTGTAAAATCATTTTGATTAAATGAAGAATCTGAGTTTATTTAAAAAACAAAAAACATGTTTTGTTATTATTTAAATTATTTAACAATTGTCAAGGGCCGTGGTAGCCTAGTGGTTAGGGCATCGGCCTTCCATCCGGAAGGGCGGGCTCCGATTCCCAATGCCGCCACAGACTCTCCGAGTACATGCGATATACGTGCTCGTTAAATCTGTGGAATCGAAAGCCCTCTGGTTGGTCGTTGAGTAGTTACTATGGATGTAATGGTTTGGAGAAAATCTCCTACCTTTCCATCAATCTCAAAATTGAGGAGTGGATCCTCTGTTGGTTCCATCTATAGGAGGATTTAAAAAAGAGCAAAGACGTGCTTTCACCTTCGTGGTGCTCTGATTAAAATGAAAGATTATTGACTTAAATTCGCATTGCCAAGGCATAGCGAGATTGGCTTGTCCAAGTGTCATAAATAACAACAATTGTCAAGTAGTATATATTTTCCTATATAAGTCGATAATGTTTGGAAAATTTTTCTAAAGCTAAATTTTAACGCAACTGGTGGGCTAGTTGTGTTAAAAATAAATAAACTAGGCAACAACCTTAGGACTAGGTACAGGGAAGCATGCTGGTGCAACAACAAGTTTTGCTCGCTTCAGGTTTACCAATTGCTATGGGAAAAATCAATTGTATGACACTCGATCCAGAAACTTAATCCTTATATCAATCAAGTTTTGAGAGTAAATAAATTTGTATAATCAATTCACAAAGAAGAGCTGCACCTTTTTCGGCAAAATTTTTGTTTGTTTATGAGAATCATTGACACTTTTGATGAATCTAATGAGTTGCTGTTTGAATATAAAGCTCTCTTCCTTCATAGTTTAAATGGGAAATATGCATTACGCTACACAAAAAAATATCCTCAGTAATTCACACAAATATTAACAAAACTTAACTTGATACTTGGGTAAAAGATTTTTGATAATTCTAGCATATATAAAAAAAAAGATCAAAATAAGAATTTCACATATGCAAATTATTATTTTTTTCCAACGGTGGGCACTAGGGTGACGAATCCTATGCCACAACAAGGCCAGAGAATGCTACTCATTTGTCGTTACCCAGCGGGCACCTGTGAAACAAGTCATGGTGGCGAGTAGCGTTGCGCGCGCTACACCATCACAAATCCGTTCATAGGGTGGGCCACATTCATGCATCATCACAGAAGTAAGGACAGAGAAACACAGAGAGAACAGAGAAAGAAAGTAACATCCATGCCTGAACCGGGATTCGAACCCGGGACCCACAGCTCATGAGTCAGGAACACTAACCATTCAACCATCGGTCTTCTCATTTATCCACTTTGTAATATTCTATAATTTCATTAGCAGACTCGAATACACAAACACTATCACATTGGATAACGTGTTTCGTTTAATGTTTCAAAATCCTAGAACGTGCAAATCCTGAAACATTCTAAAAATCCAATGCTGCGCTTGATTTCAAGAAGAAATATTTATATAAAATTTTATGTATTAGATTCAAGAATTAATTTATTCAAAGAAGAAATATAAAAAAGAAGAAAATATTTGTTTTACTCTGCAGAATAAAATTCACAATTCATTTAATATTTATTAATGTTAAATATTTTAAAATTTTAGAAAATTTAGAATTTCTGTGATCTTTGAACATTTTAAAATAACTTTTTGATATAGAAAAACATTTATTCTATAAAATTTTCGCTTTTGAGATTCCAGAATATCATTTATTCAGAAAATAGAGAAAATATTCTTTTTTCCCCCTTTGCCAAAATCTTACAATAATATTTCTATGACATTTCAAAATTCTAAAAGCCTTTTTAGATTTAGAAAGAAACGATGTTTTCTGTACCAATATTTTGTCTTTAAAATTCTAGAAATATATTCATTCTGCATTTTTATTTTACCTAGCATTTGATCTGCATAACAATTTTAAAATTTGAAAGATTATTGGTGTTCATTGCTTGATACTATATTAAAATTCTTTGAAAGACGATTGAGCATAAAGCACAATATCGTTCTAAATCGAATAAAAATGGAGTATCGGTCAGTACTATATATCCTCGTACAAAAAATTTAATAATGCTCAACAGTTTTATTAAGAAAAAAGGTTAATTTAAAATTTTAAAACCATTTTGAATGATGAAGATTATATTACCAAAAAGAACCATGAATTAAAACAACTCCAAAATCTTAATCTGGGTTATTCCCGTGTTGAGAAGTAAACATGTTTGAGGTAAAAAACTACATAATAAGTATCTATTTTTCCCATCAAGGTTATACAGCTGTCAATATAAGATCAAAAAGTTTAATTTAAAATTCTAAAATTGTTTTGAATGATGATTAAAATACCAAAATGAGCCATGAATTAAAACAAATTCAAATTCTCAAACTGGGTTATTCACGTGTAGAGAAGTAAACATGTTTGTGGTAAAAAATTACACTAATAAGTATTTATTCTTCCCGTTAAGGTTGCAGCTGTCAATATAAGATCAAAATTAAAGCTTTAAGAACTCGACAATAACAAAATTGAACAATATTCAGTGTTGCACAATTCCTTGTAATTATCGCTTTTTAAAAGCACAATAGATGCTATAAAACACTATATACATCACCATTTTCAAGACAATAAAAGTGAAATAAAATAAGAGAATTTAAACTATAATAGTTTTAGAAGCGATATTTATGTGTAATATTTTGCTTGTATGTCTTTTACAAGACAACAGTTATCTTACAAAATTAGATACCTGATTATGATGCTCAGTACTTCGTAATAGACCAAAATTATAAATCAAAAAAAGTCGTTGGTTAAAGGGATGATTTGATGTTAATTAATGCACATTTGTAAATAAAACAAAAAAGTGGAATATTTTCCAAAATTGTGTGAATCCAATATAATTTATGTAATAAAATAAATATCATTAGATCTTTCTGGTTAGATTTCTTCAAGCGGAAATATATTAGACACTACGAAAGATTAGTTTTTCGCTACAACAGTCTCTTGTATCGAACTCACTTCCTTTTAAGCACGAAAACAATTTCATCATTCGCACTGGGATACCATGGACATTGGTAAATGACTCTCAATAGAGAAATTTAATCATTTACTAGTATCGATAGTGTCCACTCGTGCATTTGTATATTCACTCATTTTTTGCATCTTTGCTCCTATAATTTCAATGTCTCTATTAGTATGTTTATATTAGTTATATCGGTGTGAAATCCATTTATAAAGTGAAATCTGCTTAAACATTTTAGTCTATAAACTTACATTCATTTTAATGATATATGTTTTGTTGATCATTTCTATAATGTTAAAGTCATTCGCGCAATAAGTATTTATTATTATAACACTATAAATTTCTTTAAGTACAGTAACCTAAAAATGAACATGAATTTTTCTTTTTATTATGCAATTATTGGCTACCATATAATAAGTATTTTTGTGTGAGTTTATATAAATGAAAACCTTCATTGATCTATATTAAAGAAAATGTATTTTTTCTGCAAACATCAATTTTAATATGTTTTATTTCTTTGTGAAATGATGTACTCATAAAAAAATTTTCTCAATCACTTATAAAGGTTTTTATAAAAAACTAATTAAATATTAATTTTCGTAGGTTGTACAGAAAAGAGCGAATGAGTACAAAGCATGTATTTAATATAAATTTACTGAACACTTATCTGTGTGTAAATTATCTGAATCTTCTTCTATAAATAACTTCCTTATAAGAATGCATGCCTTCATAATTACAGAGGAAATTTATTTCATTCACTATAAAAGTATACATTAAACGTCAAAAATATGCTTAAGTTGATAAAAGCTGAAGCTTTTCTAATGCAAGTTTTTATTCCAAACGTTATGTGATTGAGGACAACTTCTTTCATACGCAACGAAATCCATGAAACAGTTGCTATTTTTAGGACAACTCACTGAAGCTGTCAAATGAGTTGTTTCTTAAACATCGGGTCACTTGCCATCATAACGATTCGTTTACCCATTATTGCCTTGTATGAAATGTAGGCCAATTTTTTTTTCAAGTACTTCTTGCTGACGTTTTACATTCAAATTTGGGAAAAAAATGAGTTGAATTTCTTTTAAAACATATCTTATGTAAATATTGTTTTATACAAAAAATATATAAGTAAAGTGAATTTTCAATGTAATCTGGATAATTTTCTCTCTTCAGTTATATTATTCCTATGCAATACGTTTCCGGTCTCTTATTTTTATGGACCGAAGGCATTTAGCACAGCCTAGTTTTAAAACATGTTGAAGTGACGCTGTCGACTCCTGAACTGGCACCTTTTTCACGCTGCATTACACTTATGACATTGAACCCTATGAAACTGCTAACATGCCTTCCTAACACTATACTCGTTGGCTTCATTAGGTGTTGAATCTAATACCATCTAGATTAGGAGGTCACGGTGGCCTGGTTAGTTAGGGAATCGTTCTAACTTTCGGAAGGTAGTGAGTTCAAATCCAAGTTTAAGCGAAGATCCGTCGTGTTCGCTAATGGCGACTGGGGCATGTTAAAACTTGGGGTGGCCGCAATGTCCTCCAAGTGAAATGATACCATATTAGGATGACAGGCCAAGTATTGGGCATCTTCTGCGTGCTCCCTGCTTCAAAATCATGAAAACCTCACCCAGCTGCTTCGATCTCTAACTGGTAGAGCCTAACTCAGGGTTAGTTGCAGGAAAGCGTGCTGGTGTAACAGTATATACCATTCAAATTTCACAGAATCACCTCTTAACCATCAAACTACCGAGGCTCCTTCAATTTAAAGAAACTTGATGGTGTAAAAATTAATTTCCTTTATATGATGCTTTTCAGATATTTTGTGAATGAATCATATTTTCGCATGAAATTTTTCTCCAATATATTGTGTTTTGGAAACTGAAAAAAATGGTTGCTTGGCTAAATGTTGTTCTTGTCTTGAACATGAATCAAAAATATTCGCCGACTTAAAGTACTTAGTGGCTTTGAGTGACAAAAATAATTAATCAAAAATATAACACACAAATTTATAATACTATACATTACACTACCATGTAAAGTTTATGTTTCGCTTTTATAAAAAATGTACATTTTTAATACTTAATTACTTAATCTTAAAATAAAGTTATTCATTCTAAGAACTATACTATTTAACGTAAAACTACAATTATTGAAATTTTAATTGTACAATTCGTCGGTTCTCAAGATGATTGTATAGAGTAGAACTTGGTCATCTTACTGTCATTTAATATATATTTCGGTTTATCTGACAAGGGGTACGACAATATATACATACATGCATATATATATATATATATATATATATATATATATATATATATATATATATATATATATATATATATATATATATATATATATATATATATATATATATATATATATATATATATATATATATATATATATACTTGCATATTTACTGAACTTACGTAATGTTCAGTAAACAGTAACTGCACATGCTCTATCATAGCCAATCATTGATGAATTTGTTTATACTTTCCAGTATATGTGAATGTCTTCTAAGTCTCAGGTTCCTGTTCAATTTTCTATCATTTGTGGGCTAGTTATGGCTCAAAAAGAAGTTTGGCATTGCTTTAACATAGCAAACAAACTATGTGTAATTGTATGTGCTAAAGAACACATGGAACTCGGGACACTTCAAATGAGAAAAAGATAAAAAATCTTAGCGGAATTAAAAAAAGAGGATCCTAAAAAGCAACTCACATTCAATTTAAAAAAACGGAGACACAGTTGTTAAATCATTTAAGAAGTGTGGCATTAATAAAGCATTGGTTGGTACAGATGACAATTTGTTGTATGAGGACTCAGATGCTAAATGAAGAGCAAATGATGAGTCACTTGCATACAATTTGTTGTATGTAAGTGACTCTTCATTTAGCTGCGGAGATAAGAGTTTGGATTATATGTACAATGTATTACTTTGTATTTCTTGCATCTTGTACAAAGTATTACTTTGTATCACAATTTATAGTATTTTAAATGTAAAGTAATACAAATTATTACTTTGTATTACTTTACATTTAAAATACTGTAAATTGATAATAATAAAGAGTAATAAAATGTTATCGTTCAAAAGAGAGTACATTATACGCCAGCAAATGCAGTGCTAACACACACACATATATATTCTTATCTTAGCGATATATCACTTAAAAAGCAATGTTTTGGTTGGATAATTTTTGTCCTCAAATAGGTTAATAAGTCACCTAATATGTCTATAAGATGCCTATGAGACTTTAGATTTATCATTTTTCCTATAATATTATTGCCTTTAAATAGATTGATTAATGTCATTAATTAATTATTTTTATATGTTCTTATAAAAAATACTTAAAAACAAAAAGACAAAAATGCAGTGTTTTTCATTTGATTTTTAAAATAAAAAAATAAATAAAATAAGTGTTATACACCTGTTTCTATTTTTAAATGTTTCCAATAGTAATTTATTTTGAAAATTGTTCAAAATAATTTTATAAATTTTTTATCAAAAGAGAATAATGAACTTTATCATTCAGCAAATGATGCCAAGAGCAAATCGTAACATATGACTTAGTTCGTTAAAATGACCTTGTCTAATTTATTTAAATTTCAGCAGTAAAATTAAGAACCAGTTGCAACTGGAAGGGCAGTAAAACACTTAATCAAACACCTGAAATCAATCTAATACAGAGGAAACAATAAATATTTAAAGTCACATGCTAGAGAGTTTTATTTTCACTAGAAGCATTTATGTATGAAACAAAATGTGTGAATCTCATTAATCATAATGATATCTTGTGACTATCAATTAGAAGATAACCATTATCATTTAATAGTTAATTGAAAAAAGCATTTAGAAGAAACAAAAAAAAATTTTTTTTGATAATATTTTTAGATTTTAATGTTAAAACTTCATTTGCTTCCAGCTAAACGCTCTCTTTTTAAAACAGTGAACTAAGAAAAATGTTTTTTGACACCACAAAGTATATAACATATAAGATTTACTACTATTTCATTTACTTGAGAGATTTTTATGTGATTCAGCTTAGTTTCAATTTTAGAATGCTACATACAAACTAGGCTTACAAAATGTATAAGAAGAATACTGTCTATAAGTAAAATCTTAATATAAAAAAGAGCAGATATCTCATTTTTTAAATTTATTAATAAAATATTTTGCAGCCATTTTTTTAAAATAATATCAAAATTTTTCTATATACAGATGTGCCAATTAGTTGTCAAGTAATATATGCCACAAAAGTTTCAAAAAAATTTTGTTTCGTCATTATCCAATTGCACAAATAAATATTTTAAACTGTCAAAAGAAATGGAGCCTATGCTCATAGTGGATCGGATCATGAACTTTGAAATGACAGGTTCCAAGTTCGATCCTTGGCAATAATGAATAAAGAGAGATGAAAGTCGTGTTTCTCCATTCGGCATTCACGATAACCAAAGTGTGTATTAGCGAATTTTTCTGAATTTTTTACTTTGTAAAACATTAATATGGTTCTCTAATCTATTAGAAGTTCTCTCTGAACGAAAAATGCTACGGAAATCTGAATGCATTAAGGCGATTTTCAACAGTCATATATTTCGTGGCTTCTAATGTATAACAAAGACACAACGTGATCCGACTGTAAGATTAGAGATTTCTCCTATTTGGAGAGGAAAATTCTAGGTTCGATCTAATCTACAAATGAACAACAGAAGACTGATGTGATTTTGCTTCCTGCAGGCATACCTTTCGAGAAGCATATTGGATTTTTTCTGGGTTTTCTCTTTTGCAATATATGAACTTGAATATAAAAATAACTCTTTTAAGATATATTTGGTCTTTTAGCTGCTAATCTATTCATTATGGGATAAGGAATGATGTGTAAAAATATCACCAAGTATGCCATAATTATAGAGCAGTGTTCCACGGCTTGAAAATCCCACACTTGAGCTCAACGACTCTTAAAATAACATGGATAGATTATTTTCTTTCCTAATTTCTACATGATCTGTTTTTATTAATAAATTTCTTAGGTTTCCAACCTTTTGACAAATTAATTTGTCTCCGTTTTGTGATAAGCTCTCCCGAGAATAAGTCCTGCTTAGCGACTATTCAAATGAATTACAACAACCTTTAGCTTCCAGATTAGCCATTAAGAGATATCAAATCATCATAAACCTCTGGGAAAACATATTTATTGCATATTAATTAGTACAATTTAAATTGAAGACAGTCCACCAGTTTGAATATTTCTGAAATAATAATCGAATTTTTTTATGAAAGACATTTGTGATTAAACACATTTATTTCTGAGAGCCTACCAAATATTATAAAACTAAAAAACAGTTGAATTACGTGGATAGTAACACGGAATCTTTTTCATTATATGACTCATTCGCGATAACTATTACGAAATTTCAACTTTTTATACCAACTCTACAGGTTGACAGACGAAACTTGGCAAACCGCCACCCTCCAGGCTTTCCATTAGCAGTAACATTATAGTGTTGTTCCCATAATTATATCTCTAATTTAGAATAAAAAAGGTTCCAATCGCTGTAGAAAAAATAAACAAATAAAAGAATAGTTCAGAAAGTGCAAACCGCAAAGCTGATTGCAAGACAGTGGTAATTTCCCTGAAAATTTCGATGCAACTGGTTTCTCGTCTTTCAGTGGAACGTCAGAGGGATTTTTCTTTTGTAACGGGCTCTCTCTCGACTTCTTTTTCATTTAAAACACAGTTCCCATTCATGAAACAACCAGACGGCACGTCGGATTATTTTGGTTTGACATTTGCATCCCGTCCTTTCGGTTCTCGAAGGCAGTCTGTCATAAAGTGAAATTAAAAGTCCCTGCGTTTTCTCAGTCCTTTTTTTATCGCAGCTTTTGTTTTTCGAAGGATGTTCTTGATTTTTCAAGGTGAGAAAATTTACAGTTTTATTCATGGTCCTTTGCAGGGAGCGAAGAATTAAGAGATATTTAGTTGACAAAAAACAAATTATGACGCTTTGAACGTTCTTCTACGTTTATCATATTTACCTTCATATAGGAATTACTTTCTTTCTTGAAAAGCACAAGCATAGTAGATATAACATAAGAATTCAGCTGTGGAATATTTCTTCAGATTCAGATCCCAGATGGGAAAACTGCAAAAGAAAACATTGAACAAGGTAAAAATTTGTGATTATATATATGTATGTACAGATAAACATGTATATATGCTCAAGAATAATCATTTCTCTGATAAATGCATGAAACTAAAATAATTCCATAATATAAAAAAATAATATCATTAATTAAAAATAAAAAATAATGTAATTCAAAATTCATAAATTAAGTATGAATGCTACATTTTTACTATAATCATTACATTACATTTATAAATCATGATTTTTCAAGAAATTTAAAATTTAATTGAATTTGTTATTTAGAAAAATCGAATTATAAGGTACAAGAAATTTTCTCACGGAGCTAATTTATTTAAACTTATTGTGATGTTGAGTTTATCTTTGTATTTGAAGTATATTTATGTGTAAATGGTATACATTAAAATATTTGATATTTGTATATGCTTTATATAGTTTACAATTGAATGATTTTGCTAATATTTTACAATACAAAGTCATCAAAACATTAAATGTATATGTTCAATATGGTTGTCCGAGAATTTAATTCATATAATAATGTGGAAATATTTATGAAGCCTGTTTTCATTAAAAGTAGCAAAAAAATTTATAAGCTTTTCAAATCAGGTAATTTATTTATACAATAAATTAAACTCTATGAATAAAATACCGAATATACATTTATTAATAAAATATTATCAAAACATATGATGTTTTACTGATAAATATTATTTTATTAATAAAACATCAAGTTTTAATTTGTTTCTTTTGTATATAATAATAATGTGTTTTTATTCATGAGACTTCAAATGTACATTTAATATTTGAGATAAAATTCATTTTTAATAAAAAAATTATTTTTTAAATGAATAAAAATATCAACTGATAAATTTTCGAATAATAATACATTTCATAATGTTTGTATAAATAATATACAAAAATATGTGTTTATTTGGTTCAAATAAATATTTTATTTAATAAATTGTGTAAAAATTTTATATAAAAAATGAAACAATATTTTTATTTAAAAAACAACTTGTCTCATTCAGAATAAAATTACGATAAGAGCACACATATGCATTTGTTTATTATTCTTTGTAAAATTATGCGATATTTTTATGCAATAATCATGAAACTATAACTTATGAATTTAAATTAATCAAAAAAGTACTTTATAAAGAATTTCAAATTTTATCAAAAGCATTCTGTAAATACATTTCCCGTTTGTTAACAAAGTATTAAGAATACAAATGCTTTTTAAAAAATGGCATTAATTGTGTGTGAATAATTAAAGTACTCTGTGAAAACCCTGACATGAATTTAACAAACTTGAGGTCAGAAAAACGAGAGTGTTTTGCATGTTAAACACTTATTTAAAGGCTTAAGATAATAATTTGCATATTTAAAAGCTTATAAATCTTTCTATTTTTCCTTCCTCTTTTATTACTTTTTTAAAAACATTTTTTACAATTCTTTCCTTTTCACGATCAATTTTATGAAAAGGGCTTATGAACATTTTTAGGAATATTTTTCTTTTGCAATGAAAGTAAACAAATAGCATACACATTTGCATACATAAATTCTTCAGTTGAAATGTGAGGAAATGTAAGCAAAAAATAAAATATTCATACTTATTCCTTATGTAAAAACACATTTTAAATTTCTTAGGTAGTAAAACATTTAAGAGACTGGTTTAAAATTGTATATTAAAATTGCCCATTGACTGAGGAAATTATAGTATCATGAATATTGTTTTTTTTTAAATTTAAAATTACATTTAGTTCAAATAGTCAAAAAGCAGGAATTACAGAGTAGATTTGTGCTAGAATTTCCTGTGATTTTATGAAATCTATAGTTTAAATTCTAAAAAAGTTATTATTTTAAATTTTTACAAAACTATTAATAATAAATTATGTCAATTATTCAAGTTGTAAATTCCTCAAAAAGTTTTTATTTTTTTAAGTAAAAAAGTTTCTACACTAAAAGAGTGACATTTTGTTTTAATAAATTTAATAATTTTTTTATGTATTTATGAGAAGAGTTTAGAAGATCATAATGAGAGTAAATTAATTATTTCATGTGAAAGTAAATATTTCTTGAGCAATTAGCAAAGGCAAATTGTATAACTCATATATGTATACGTTTGTTTTATTTAGTGTATAATAAGCTTTTTATATATTGTTAAATCAAGCCCATTTGAAAAATTTTCCAAAAAACGAAATAGTTTTTAATATTTTTACCGGATATATTATAATTTATACTCCTTTAACTTTTTTAATATTAAACAATATCTAAAAACGGAGATTTTCTGAAGTTTAATGGAATATAATTAACAGAAATATTTATTTGTTAATGCAAAGTGTTAAAAATAGATGTAAATGTTATGACAGTGCTAATAATTAATAATATAAAGGTTTCTATATATATCATACAATTATAAGAATTATTTGGTTCACATAATCTTCAATCACGTGTACAAAATCTTGTTGATAACATTTTTAAAGTACTGCTTGCAAGCAATATAAGTTCGAAAATTTTTGATTATATATAACTCTAGTTTAAGACTTAATTATTTTGATAAAATAATTATGTATCACTTCGCTTCATTACATATGACTTAGTAATTTATCGATAAACTACTTCCTTGTTATATCTATATTTATTAGTGAACATTGTTATTAATTATTATGGAAGGTAAATTCATTTTTTGTACCGTAAAACTCCGTTTGAATTAACTAAGTATGATACAACAAATTTATAATTTTCCACAATAATTAATTTGATTGGGAGTAAGGTAGGAAGTAAAATTATGGATTTTATTTTCTTAAAAATGAATTTCATCAACTTTAAATTAATCACCTGTAATGCACCTGAGTTACAAAGTGGTTAAAATTATTAATTTCGTTTGAAAGCAAAGAAGAAGTAAATGAATGAGTTAAAATTGTTAAAAATTAATTTTACCAGTTTTCGATCAACCATAGATAATTTAACTAAATTACAAATTGTTCACAATTTTTATATGATTGTAAGTAATTTTAAAGTAAGAAAATATTTTAAAATTGCTGAAAAATAAATTTCTCCAACTTTAAATAAATAAATAATCTAAATGCTTTCAAAATTTTCCGTATTTATTTGATTGGAAATAATGTAATAATTAGAAATACATTAAATTTTTAAAAAATAAATTTCATGCTAATAAATTCAAATATCGTATGGATCTAGAAAGCTTTAAATGAGTAAAAATTATGAAATGATAGTAGGTTTTTAAATGTTCCATTTTTAACAGAAGTAATTCGATAAAGAATTCAAGTAAAATTCATGAGTCTCTCTCGGAAGACAAATAATTCAGCTTGTTCACATTATCATTTTACTTTTTTGTGAATGATTTCCTAAGCGATATCATTTTTTAGTATTTCTACAGTTAAATTCTAAATTAACTTCTTATCACTGTTCTTATTTATAGTAAATGATTTTTCTAATAATATTTTCACTATATAAAATTTATTTCGCAGTTTGAAGATTTTTTGTTTCGAAAAAATAAATAAATAAATAAACCCGCACGTACACACACACAAATATTATAATCTATTTAACAGTTTTATTTTTCTTTCTATAAAAAAATTTAGATCAACCAAATGACTTGTATCTAATTTAAAAGCTTTTTACAATTTAGTAATATTTAGCTTGGCTTGATGAGCAGTTAATAATGTTTATTAGTTTCTCTATTTGGCAATTTCAAAACATCTTTATTTGCGCAGCTTATCATCGAAAATGTAATACCAAAAAAGAATAATCCATAACACATTAATTTTTCATCGTGTCCATAAGGCGATGGTTTGTTTCACGCTAGAAGATCATTTTTGCAAATGAGGTTAATTAGACCAGGACCTACAGTTTAAAGTGGATTCCAAACCACTACAATCCGAGCTCAAAACCATAAACTTTGAACCAAAGGCCATCATAGTGCTAACCGTTTGACTGCTATTTTAGTTATTCGGCAATGGATGTGCAAAGGATTACCATTTTAGGGCTTCCATACATCATGGATGACTACCACATACAATGTAAATTCTATATAAAGCGAAGAGATATTGCCAAAATGAAGAATTGAATTATTTTCTCGTGCGATAAATTGCTTGTGCAACATTAGTAATCTCTTAGATATCATTCGAAAAGGCTTCTTTGTTTCACCGAGGAAGGATTATTGCCTATTTACATTACCATTATCCTTCCAAAAATCGGTTATCGTGTCGAAAGTAGTCAACCATGCCGACAAGTATAGAATCGATGGTTCAGAAGAGATGATTAAAAGAAAACGATTGCAATTGTCACGTTTCATTAATACAAATGAAGAAAGGTATCTTGTGCATAGCACTCATACATAAATAAATAGATAGATAACGATGTAAAGGAGCACCGGTCTTACCTATCGGTTATCCGTATAACTCCTTTAACATCACTGGAGCAATCGACACCTTCTAAGTGATGTCATGCGCATCGGCCGAGAACCTCATTCAATTATTATTCGAAAAGTAATATTTGCAGTGGTATCCTATGCAATAGGAGCTGCATCACAGTTCTTCAAGAGAATATAAATAGAAGTGGATTTTCTACCACATCCACAAATTCGCCTTAACAAATAAATTAAATTTAATACAAAAGTTACGTTACCCCATAAATTAAGGTCCATAGAAACCATTTGTCATCAACTGCAACACAGTAGAATATCTATATAAGACATAGTATAAGTTATTTTAATGATACAAATAGTTACGAATAGCGGTGGAGATGGATATTTAAATATCATTATGCAGTGATTTTGAAAAATGAGCTGATCTCTGTAACGATTCTTTGGTCGAATTAGGACACAGAATTACTGGACTACAAAGCTGCTAAATTGCTGCACTATGCAAAGCTATGCAATTTTTGTACACTGTATAATTTTTGCTGTCGTATTAAAATTAACCTCTCTCGCGTTAGAATCTATTACACTATCCAATACTATGACCAGTAAGTATGTTTCTGAGATTTTTGACATTGATCTCTTTCTTGCTTATGAGAAACTGTTATTCACACATCAGATGTCAGATTTAAGATTTCTTGGTAGCCCATCGTATCCTGGCTTTCCTGTGTACCATATCAACCCTTATCTAAAATATCCACCCATTTATTGGAGTATCACAATACTTCATGGTTCATAAAATCAAATTTAGATAGATCTGAAGTATGAGCTGCTCAATAACACATCCAAATAATTTTTAATTCAATTCCGTTTTATTTAGATTATTGCCATTTCTCAGAAGCCACATCAATCATTCTCATCTCACAAACGACTGCATATTTAATTAATAAAATTTTTTATGATTGTAAACTCAGAAAGGAATATAATTTTAATATCTTTTTTTGTAGCATTTTTGGTGATCTACAATGCATTTATTAGTTTTTGGAAAGTAATTTACACGATTTCGTTTCTTTAATAGTTTTCCAGCATAATTATCAAAAATGTTTTACAATTTTACGAAGTAATCCAAAATATATTCCAATTATACTTCAGAGTTACAATGTCATTTTAACAATCAGAATCATTTCATCATTTATTTTTCAGAACATTCACTAAAGAATCAAATATCGAATTAATTTATTTCGATATTATTTTCGACTAATTAAAAAATTTCGATTTCGATGAAAAGTTTCGAATAATTAACATCGGTTATTTAAATAACACACAAGTGCGTTTTATATAAATATCTTTCTAAGAAAAATGAAAGAAAACCATACAAAAACAATAGCTATCGGTACTTAGTGATCTAATATTAGTTGAGCTAATATTTTACTCTTGAAATAAACATTTGCTGAACTGACAGGAGAAAGAGGACGGATTTTATTGGCCATTAAAATCGTTTGGAAATATGACTAGCGAAGCCGAACGTATCATCACTTCGTCATTTTGTAAACACGAATCGTTATATCTATCAGTCTTGCAGCTACTTTTGTCAACAGAATTCGGAATACTGTATTCCTGCTCTGCAGCGCGAATAAGACAGCTGAGTTGGTGTGACAGTTGGGATCGCTATTTTTTTTATTTTTCTACGTTTCAGTGAATTTTGTATGGAATGAAATACAAGCGAGAGGTAAAAAGAGAATATTTGTTTATAAATGTTCTATCCATTTTGTCGAATAATCTTTTTCTTTATTTATAAAAATGATTTTTTTTAAAATTATAATGAGTAAAATTTTAAAAAATAAACTTTTTCAAACCTTACTTAATGTGAGTGTTGTGTTATCATATGAGTAAAATGAATAAAATATATTTGGAGGCTTTAATATATTTTTAGTTGACCTCTTGCAACCAGAATTAAACATTATAAACATTTACTTTAAGACAGGAAAATGTTAGACTAAATTAGTAATAATTTTTAAAATTTCTATCATATGCAAAACTAGATTTAATTAAACAATATGATTCCTAATATTTCATTAATTTACCAGTTGATATCGTTCGTAAAGTAAAAAAAAATTAGTTACTTTAATTAAGGAATAATTAATATTTTTTCTTCAAATAGGTTTTTTTTAAAAAATAAGTTCGATTAAATTATTAAATTTTCATAGCAGTTCTTTGATATGTTGAATTAGTAAGTGCTGGCATGTTTATTATATCATTTTGAGTTAAATTAATTTATTGTTTTTAAAGTAATGCAATAAAACTTATAATTATTTGAAATATAAAATATTTTATTATGTTTATGAAATAATATAACCAATAATATTACAAAAAATTCTATTTTCAATTAAGGAGATGTCTTTTATTATTTATAACCATTATGCTTGTCCAGTTAACACTTTAATCTCAATAATTTAATTTAGTATAAAATCTCTAATAATAATTAGGAATATTAATTATTTTGGATGTATAATTGTTATACGAAACAGCTTAATAAAACTTATTCAATTGAAAATCCGTTGTCATAATGATGCATACTTTTATGTTTAATTATTAAAAATTTGTATACATACATATTGAGAATATATTAATTATTAAAAATGCTCACTATATATAAAGTCATTAATAATTTTTTGAAATATTAACTATTTAATACATTTATGATAGAAACTAAAATTTTCTTGTTATTCAAGGAAATGTTGCTTCACCTATTAGGATATAAACCTATGTACTATAATTTTTCTAATTAAATTATTTCTATATAGCTTAAATAATGTACATACATTGTTTACATTAATAACTAAATGTGGAGACTCTTCAAAAAGTATATTTTGTTCAATTATGTAATTAAATAAAGCTCATTTTTTTAACCGAATTTAAAACATCTTAAAATGCCTTTAAAAGAGTTATAACACATAAGGAAATTTAATAATGAAAGTAAAAACAGAATACGTCATATTGTGTTGTACAAAATACATTTTCGACTAAACAATATGATTTATTTGGATACATAATAAATGCATAATAATAAAAGATAAACTAATATGTTTAATCTAATACATTTTACTGCACATTTTGAAGCATCATATTACACGCACACACACACGCATATATATATGTGTGTGTGTGTGTGTGTGTGTGTGTGTGTGTGTGTGTGTGTGTGTGTGTGTGTGTGTGTGTGTGTGTGTGTGTGTGTGTGTGTGTGTGTGTGTGTGTGTGTGTGTGTGTGTGTGTGTGTGTGTGTGTGTGTGTGTGTGTGTGTGTGTGTGTGTGTGTGTGTGTGTGTGTGTGTGTGTGTGTGTGTGTGTGTGTGTGTGTGTGTGTGTGTGTGTGTGTGTGTGTGTGTGTGTGTGTGTGTGTGTGTGTGTGTGTGTGTGTGTGTGTGTGTGTGTGTGTGTGTGTGTGTGTGTGTGTGTGTGTGTGTGTGTGTGTGTGTGTGTGTGTGTGTGTGTGTGTGTGTGTGTGTGTGTGTGTGTGTGTGTGTGTGTGTGTGTGTGTGTGTGTGTGTGTGTGTGTGTGTGTGTGTGTGTGTGTGTGTGTGTGTGTGTGTGTGTGTGTGTGTGTGTGTGTGTGTGTGTGTGTGTGTGTGTGTGTGTGTGTGTGTGTGTGTGTGTGTGTGTGTGTGTGTGTGTGTGTGTGTGTGTGTGTGTGTAAAATTTCACAGAGTCATATGAGAATACTTATTTAGTTAAACGTGATCCAGTGGTTATACAATGGTCTTCGTGGGGGGTCAGTACTGTATGGTTTTTGCACACGAACTCGACATTTTTTAATTTTAAGAGGATTTCACTGAAAATATGTGATGAGAATTGAACCCACGAACTGTTGAATTGAAAATTAGAGGTTTTATATTTCAGTTACCAGATCAAATGGTGCTCTTTAAAATGGAAGGTTCTAATTTCGATCGTAAATACGGTTGAACAAACGTGATAAGAATCTTTTTTCTGCTTTCCGCATGGACATATGTGGAGTGAGTGCTTGTAAATTACCAGTGTTGGAAATTTTTTTCAGGCTTCATCTGCTATACAATATGAATATAGCCATCGATGAGAAGTCATGCCGGAAAGGTTATGCTCGTAAACTTTGGATTCTCGGTTCTCAAGCTATTCTCGGTACTCAATACTACTAAATATTTCAAATTTATTCCTTTCTGCTACAGAATGCTGGTTATATATTTTCCGCAATATTTTTGTAGATATAATTCCTACTTTCCTTTTAATAAATACATACTTCTTTTTAAATATAGAGTTTTTTTCATTATTTCTCGTAATAAAAATTTTAAAATATATTGCATTTGTTTTGAATATTAAAGTCAATATTGAATTATAATTAACATTTCATTTTATTAAAATTGGATTATACATATACAAACATACACCAATTAATTTTATATACTCCTTTATGTAACCATTACATATTTTTAGTTTAATATTTATTTTTCGAAATTAATTACTCTTTGTTTTGGCTTCACGTTAAAAACTTTTTTTTATAAATCTTTAATTCTTTATCAGACATCACTTCAATGCAGCAGTTATTTGTTATTACGAACTCGTTAATTTCCTGGGGAAAAGAAAACATCCAAACAGTTTTTTCGACATTTATCTTTGATAAACATTACATCAATTAACAAGCAGCTGCAACTGCTTACCAATGATCGCGGCATGATTTTGTCACAAACAGGATATCTAATTTTCATGAAAGAGAGACGGAATGTCTAGTAACTTTTATTGTCATGGGCATAACCTTCGGGCAAATGAGTGGCATAATTTATGACTGTTTGACTCATGTGTTCAAGACCAGATTCCTTCACGGAAACCTCCACTCGATGACCTCCAAGTGGAGTTGACTAGATATCGGACCTTCCATTTGTTGTTCTGTGTTTGTGTTCGTAAATTCTCGATAGACATTGATTGCACTTTGAGTGCCATCACTACTTCCGGCACACCCGATACTATAAATTGTCAACGGTCTCTACATGTAAAATTGTAGGTAGTTCATCCAGGATGCAATATCTTTACACAGAGCCAAAAAAAAAATTGGCTATGAGTTGTTTTTTTTTTTGTTAGAATTATTTTTATCAACTTAATTTGTACCTTTGCATTTTAACATTAGTATGCTGTTTATTACAGCTGTTATTTCTTGTAAGTTTGCAATAATGCTTAAGCATTCTGCCAATAATTTCATTACTCTGGTCTAAACATTATGAATTTTTTTTTCTATTTTATAAATTACATTTATTTTTTTGTTTCTACGTAATGTTTAGTGTGTTTTGTTTTTGATAAAAAATAAATATTATTTAAATTTAAAAATAAAATTATGTATGCTTTTTAATGCTAAAAATGTGTAATAAAATGTTATATACGTGTTTAAAATGTTCTTAATTTTATTGTTTAAGAATTAATATTATAAAAGTAATTGAAGCTTAAATTCATCAATGATTATTTTAGGTAGTTTTTATACTTCGCTTAAGTGGAATCGTGATAATATAATGCAAAGTAATAAATAACTATCGTAATTTATCTTAGTTTTTCAAAAAATAATTAATTCCGTTCAGAAAATAATTCCTTCAATCACAAAAAAATAATTTTTTATGACTGAATTAATTCTTATTGATTCCGTCACAAAAATAATTTATTCAGTCAGTTCAATTCTTTATTTCTCAGTTTAAAAATACATATCTTTTATTACATAAATCTTATTAAAAATTTTTATTCGTTTATTACCTTTTTTTATTTTATTTATTCCTTTTATGTATTTGCTTGAATGCAACATTTTACTTTGAAACAAAACTATATAATAAAACATAAAATTAATATTCTAAAAAAAATAAATCTTTAAGAAATACATATAACAATGTAGTTATCATAATTATAAGCACAAAGTTCATTGATGAAATCGATATAGAAATGTAAATTATTTTAATCATGCTTATGGAATTTCTTTAACTTATTATTTTCATAAAAAGTCCATTTCGTCTACAGTTAAGAAAAATATTAGAGACGTGAGATAAATATACAAACATTTAATAACTTTTGCTGATTATTATTCGATATTTCAATAGTTTTTTCTGATCTAAAATTGATAATATACTTTCTGTCATAAATATTCTAATCAATCATTTTATACTTTAAATGTATACAAATGTTTTAAAAATTCTTTTTCTAGAGAATAAAGGCTTTTGTATTAAAAAAATATTTAATGTAATGAGGTTTTGTGGTATATTTTTAATAAGAATATTGTTGTTTGTTTATGTTTAATAAATTTAAGTTTTAGAAACATTGCATTTAAATAGCACGAAAACATCTCTTTCGCATCTAAAATAATTTTTACCTATTTTTATTACATGAATATTGTAATCAGTAGTTTTTCAAATTTATGCAACTGTTTTTAAAAATTTTGATTTTAAGACTTCATGTAAAAGCACTGTATTGTATTCATTAAAACTATTAAAATATTAAGAATTTATTTAACGCGTTAAAATAAATTCCATTCTTAGAGAATTTGTACCATTCATATTAAAATTTTTTATTATAATGTATGTTTGAGAAAATATTAAATTTTGAAGATTATGAATAAATATATAGTCTGATGTAAAGAACAATATAGATAGTCGTATCAATTCGCACTCAAATTCAGTATTGAATATTTTATTTAAGATAAAATCGTGCTTAGTTGTATAATTCTTCACTCACATGTTTATGTGAAATACATTCTTACAAAAATTATTAAATTCTTACGTGATAAATGCCATTCTTGTTTAAAAATAAATTCATTTAGATTTGACTGTAACTAAGATATTATTTGTTATTAATATCCTAAAATTTAATTTTCTCAATTATTTTTTCGATTTCAATAATCGCATCAAATTATGACAACGTTTATATTTTACCCTTTAGTCCAATTCAAGTTACAAATATTTATTAATTTACGAATGTACACCAGTCATTAAAAATAGTTATGAGGTTTCTACAAGATTCAAAAGAGCTTCCTACTACACTCAATTCGGCCTTGTAAGGTTTTATCCGTTCGGTTACCGCGTACCAACAGCAGTGGGGAAAATAACTCTGCCATCGAGGCTACCCCTCCATCGATCTTCTTTTCCAAAAGAGTTCTTACCGAGCTTCGTGGAACACCAGATCGTCTGCTCCTTTGATTGTGTTCTAGAAGGTAAAAAAAGTTTCGAAATCCTTTTTATAAGTTATAATTTTCTTTTTCTGGAAACAGAATTTTTTTTAGACACACGTGGCCCCAAAACATCCTGTTTATCATCTGAGTTTTTAACTATTTGGCTGACGTAAGTTTTTGCCAGTATTCCGTGTTCTTCTCTCTCCAGACTTTTATTTATACTTTTCATCCAACTCTGATGCGCGGATGAGAATATTTTGGGGAGAATGGTTTGGTTGTAAAGTTTGTTACATTTTGTCAGGATTTCCGCTATATGCATAGCAACAAAATTAGCTGCGAATTTAATAATTTTTAGTTCTGACTACTCATTGATTTTAAAATTCATTCTAATTTTGATTATTCAAACACATATTAAATAATATATATTTTTGATAATATTTCATGATTCATTATATAGTACACTTCATTTCAATGGTTATAAATCCAATGATTCTACAAACTTGTGAAATAATTTATATACTTTATACTTTCCTGTGAAAATATTCAAACTTATTTAAAAATCACTATTATATTTTTTATTTAACTATTTGGATGAAATTGATTAATTAATGATTATATATCGCTGTGTACTTATTTGAAATCATATGCGTTTTGTGTAGTAAGTGTACATTTTGAGAGTAATTTTCCGGTTAAAATGACTCTTTACCATATTTATGAATTTATAGATCAATCATATAAACCTAAAAATTCATAAATAATAAACTGGAATATTTTATAAAATAAGTTCAAATCATTACTTCTTAAATTTATTTGTATTTTCTCTATTAAAAGTTATGACAAGCAATTCTAAAAAATGTATAAAATATTACAAGATAAGATTTATTATTTTTTTATTAACTTCTTAACTGATCATTATTTTTTCCAATTTTTTCTTCATTTTTTATGAAAAAATTGTTTAATAAATTATCATATATTAAGCATCAAAAATCATCATATATTTCTTTGAATAAATTATACGAATGCCATAAAATTCTTAAGTAGCCAATATATCACGTAAGCAAAATTTACTTTTTAAGGAAAAAAAGAGAAGAATTCAAATATTTTTATAAATAATGTATCAGAAATAAGATTATTCTGAACACTAAAATATATTTGATATTTAGTAAAACACTAAAAAAAATAAAAAATTTCAGTAAGAATAGTGAAAAAGGAAAAGAATTAATGCATTAACAGTAATAAGGTCAGTGTTTTTCGCTTTAATTGTTCCTTGTTATATGTCATTAAAAATGTTAAAATTAAATTAAATTATTTTCTATGTATTGTTGTTTTTTTAAACTTTAATTTATATAGTTTTTATAAATCAAATATATTTTGATATTTCAATTCTTTTCACAATTCATTTTAATATACATATTTCTCTTTTTTGATTGTTCAAATTTAAACTAGCAGAGCGAATATGTATAATGAATATGCATATAAATTACTCCAACACTGTATGATGCATCATCATCTGTTAAAGTTTTTGATAAATTTTGAATTTTATATTGGGTTGACAATACTTTTAATATTAAATTTTTTAAGTTAGAAAAATTGTGTAGAGTAGATTAAAACTGCATTTTTTATTTTTTTTACTATTTGCGAATTATAAATGTATAATAAATTTTTGCTAGTAGTTTTATAACCAATGATAAATTGAAGTTTTTATACCTTTTAACAATGAAGTTTATTTAAGTAAAAAAAAAGTAATTTGTGTTTCTAAAGCATATCTAAAATTAAGGAATTTGAAAAGATATATATTGTTATAAGTGTTATTAAACTGAAGCTATAGAATCGTATATGGTACTTTCGCCACCAATTTTTAGTCATAATTTATAAAATTTGAAAGCAATTTATATGCATGGATTAAATTTACTGTTTATGTTTAGATAAAATGTTTTTAATATAAATGTATCGAATATTTCGGCCTCATCTTTACTCAAATTCTTTTTTTACCGTAAAAGTAAAAGTTTAAGGCATTTTTAGGGCTTATTGCAAAATCTGATATTTTACAAATTAACCACATAATTGGTGACACTATATTTTCCCACAGTTAATTTAACAATAATTAAATAATAATTGAGATTTCAGAATTGCGAGGAAATTAAATTAATAATAATTAATTTAATGGTAATTAAATGCTGTTGATAATAACTTAATATCAGCGTGTATAAAAAAGTAAAATTGATACTTTATTTTTTAAAATATTTTTTGACTGTCGCTTTGGTATAAAATATGTTAATAAAGTTACGATAATTATATTCAAGAAACTTCTTCTCTGTCAATTGTGTAGCTAAACTTTATATTGATACGAATATTAATTCTTTTAGCTGTTTTATTAAAATTCATGTTTTTTGCCTGTTTTTTTAAAGCAAAAAAGTTTGCATGTCTTTTAAGTTGTCATTTCTTTTTAGCTTGTATGTAAAAATGTGTAATTTCAGTATTTTCTAATTTACTTGTTGGCTTACTTCAGCCAAAATACACTAAATAAATAAAATGACGAAAATAATTTGTACGCTTTGTTGAATAAAAAAATCTTTGAATTTCTAGTTCTCCCACCTTAAAGTTTGATCCTGTATATTAATAAATAATTTTTCAAGTATAACTTATAGCATTATTGTATACATCTCTATTACTGTGCAACAAATTTTGTTGTAGAATTTTTGTTTTATAATATAGTTCATGTAAAAACCCTTCAAAACAAGCTATTATATTTAAATCAAACACAATTCAATGCAAAAAATGCCTGATAAATTAGAAATCTTTCCCACATTCGCACCATTTGTAACGCTTAAAAACGTTATGTAACGTGTAACATTTCAAGTATAACTTGAAATATTATCAACATATCAAACGCAATATTGTATAAATGAAAGCATTTGAGAAAAGTGTCCATTTGCTTTCTTTTATTTTGATACATTCTTATGTGCTATCATTTCTACTTCATACAAGAGGTGTGAAAGTGGAAAAAAAATTTTGTTTTATCAGAAATTCTTTCTAGATCGAATTGTATTTACTTTAAACATAATAGTTTCTTTTGAAGTGGTTTTGCAGATACTATATTTTGAAATGAAAAAAAAATTCTACAGTAAAATCTCGTGCACAATAATTGAGGTGAGTGCAAATTCTTTGGAACTAAACAATTGATAAAAGTTTGTTTAGTTTTTCTAGAATATACGATACTTTTATTCTTTTTTAAACAATTTTAATGGAAAAGGAATTAGATTACTTTTTATATGTGAGACTTTATTTCTGAAATTCTTAACTTAATAATTTCTAATAGCAGCATTAAACATTGTAAGATCAAGATTAATTGCATTAGTTTTAAGAAAATAATAAAAAAAAATCTGTTATTTGATTTATAAAAAGTTTTAGCCGTGCCCTAGTTTATAATAGCGTTTTTCTGAATGAAAGTACCAAGTTAGATATCATTCACTGCATGTAATGAAAAATGAAAATTGGATACTACATTTTAGTTTCCAGTATACACATCCGTTGAAATGAATACTTTTTCACCTTTTTCGACTAATAAATAGGTGTAATATAAATACAAACATGGTAAAAATGTTTAAATAACCCAACAATCACTTTCAGCTGTTTAGCTATTCTTCTTGCGATATTAATCTAATTTATAACAAATTTATTTGCATGTTTATGCTTTCACATAACTTATAAACAGTGAAGAAAATACAAGAACAAATTTTCTCTCAAACTATGTACATAAATATTAATTTCGTGATTAAATATTTCTTCAATAAATATAATTTTAAAAACAAAATTCATTCGACAAATGAGTTTGGTTATACGTAAAATAACAAAACTCAGATATGTTTTTTTTCTCCGTGTGATTTTTTAGAACATGATAAGTAAATTTCAGCCTTACAAAGACCATCTATTATATAATAGTCTGCATCAATATTTAGGAATTATTTCATTATTAATTTTTATCAAATTATGTATTGAATTTCAAAAAACGCTTGGATGAAGCTTTTTATTATTTTTTTTTTTGTATTTATACATAATGACACATTATGTACATTTGTTTTTAATAGTATATTAAATTATAATTAGTTGCAAACAAACAAATTTTTAATGTAAAGTAATTCAAGAATAAAATAAAGTGCCATATATTAAAAGTCTTATAACATAATTTCTTACATTAAATCTTCAACCGACGAATAATGGGTGAATTTAAATACTGATTAAAATACGTCATTTTTTTAGCAAATATAATTCCAGATATACATGACTAATGGAAAAAATAACATTATGTTACATAAAATTAAATAAATTTGTTTAATTATTTTTTACTGAAATATAATCATGTTATTATAGCTATAAATTTTACATAACTTTTTTCATTTGCTAAATCTTTGCATAGTTTATATTTACTAAAAGATAACATTAAATAGTCAACAGGAAGGAATGTTGTGATTTACTAGTTTCCTTGATTTATATAGAAACTTAATATGAACAGTATTTTTTTTTATATTTAGTCTTCAATTTTTAAAATGGATTTTCTGTTCTTATTTTTGGAATTAAATGTGGAATCCGTAAAGCATTATATTACTTTAAAATAAAATGATAATTATATAAAAAAATTTTAATTGTTTAAGAGCTATAATTTTATTTCTGTTATCAAATTTGTGAAATATTTCTAAAGAAAGAACCACTTTTCTCATCAATTGTCCAAATTTAAGTAAATTTTAATATTTGATAAAAAACATTACTTTTATTGAAAATTCATTTTTAGTATTTATTTACTTATATTTAAAAAAATTACATTTTTAATGAAATATAATTTTTTAATAAAATTGAATCATGAGGAAAATGTATTTTATTGAATAGCCTAACAGCTGTTATAAAACTGTCTTAAAAATTTTTGCTCATTTTGCCTCCTTTTGCACTACAAATAATTAACATTATTTAGAATTCGCGTGGATAAAGTAAAAACTTTCAGGATCTATCTTGATTACTGTACACGCAGAAATCTATTTTAGTTATCCTACAGTGGGTAGAATCGAACCTGAGATCTTTTACTTTATAGAGTGCTATCCTACCAACAACAACACAAACTAGCGGTTGGATGCAATACAACTTTTTATCATTAACAGGAGTTAGAAATATGTGTGCATTTTTTTAAACATGATTTAATAAATTTTAATATAACAGTGGCAATAAAGAGGATCAGTTTTCTAACACCAACATTTTTGTAATTCAATAAACTTCCACTATACTTGGAAAGTACTCTCATTGTAGTAAATGAGATATTTAATTTATATTCTACATAGTTTATAAATAACAACATAGTTTTTCTTAGAGAAATGATTTAATTATTTGCAATATTCATAGCTTTCTATTTGATAAGGGCTCTATCAATATTTTTTAATTTAAAAATTGGTAAAACATATATAAATTATTATATTTATCAATTACTAATGTTTTTACCTATTATCTCGCTCTTTTTGATAAAAAAAATATTTACTTAAGTAATAATAATTTTTAATACTATTGTTTTAACAGGTTGTAAATTTATGAAATTAACATTTTAATGTCTATTCTTGGAATAAACTGAATGCCTGCTAGCTCCAAAAATTATTTATTAAAACATTCTCAAGAACAATTAAAAAATTATACGAAAGAAAACAGAACACAACTATTAATATTAAATAGGGGATCATAATATTTTAACAGCTAACATAGTGGTAGCTGGAATTCGACTACCTATTTATCTGTTATTGTTGCCATTTGATAATTCCTAAATATTTGTCGCCATTCTGATAAAAAGAGTTCCGTTACTTTATTAATTTGCACTTACGTTCATGAATATATAACTTAAGTAAAAATATATACATTTTTTATGTTTTTAAGGAAAGAAATGAAAATAATACTTGAAAAAAAGAACAAAATTATAAAATTGTTAATTAAATTTAAACTTTTTACTATACATATTTTGTAATTTATTTTTCAAAATATTTTCGAAGTTCCTATTTTTTTCCTATTTACGTAGTTTATTTTTTGCAAATATTTATATATAATAAAAAAAGTCTTATTTTGTGCAATTTTACTTTAATCTTCATTTATTGTAAACATATCCTAATAACACGCACAGACGCTTACTTGTTAATTATTTATTCACTTTTTTACTTTATAATATGAATAAAATATTGTTATTATTTTATTCATATTATAAAGTAAAAAAGTTTTGAAAGAAAACAAAAAGCCACATAATTTACTACATTAATTTCTCATTTTGGACAGTCAAATCAGTACAGTGTGAAAACTGTTAAAATTCTTTTATTTCTGTAGAGTTTAATTTCTTGATGAACATAAGCCAATATATATGAATCGAACTTTAAATGAAAAGATAATTCGGAATAAAAAATTTATCAACTGAAGTTTTCGAGTTGAAGCACATTTATTACGCCATTCAAACAATTTTAAGTTCTTGGCGACAAATGTTTCGATTCTCTAGGGGTGCAGTGACCATTCATCGTCTATTTTTAGGAGGGATTACCGTCATAAAAAAACTATTTTTACCTGTACAGTCGTTCTCGTTAAGTGGAAAGGGTTGTACTATCTACCTGTGTTGTGAACATTTCCTATTGAAAAGTGCTTTTTAGTCACTTGTGAAAAATATTTAATCTCCGTAAAATAAAAGTCGATACAACGAATTTTTAAATTAAACTTAGAATTCTGTGTTGTGAAAATTTTCTAACTTTTTGTTACTTTGGACGAATCACACGCTGATTGATTACTTTTTTCTAATTTTAATAGAGTGGAAGAAAAGTTTTTCACTTAGCTAAAAAAATATTTTAGAAAGAATTTCTTTTATTTCTAAGTATTTTGTGAATTAAAATATTAATTTGTTATTCAAAAGTATAACAGTAAAAGAAAATATTGAGTTTAAAAATTTCTTAGAAGATTTCCCTAACAATAGACAAAATGATAGCATGAAGATATTACATTTCCATCGAAGTTTAACTTTATATCATTTATGTAAAATTCTTAAAAATCTTATTAGGATATATCAAAAAAATTTGTTATAAAAACAATAGAAATAACTGAGATTCTATTTAAAATCAAAGTATTATGATTTTCTTCCTTTAAAAAACTACTCTACGTATTTTTATTCGTAGAGAGATCAGTATAAAAGTATAATTTCAAAATTGCATTACTTTTTGAAATATCATATGCCATTTATAACAACTTTCTCCAATTTATTTACATTTTACTGTAAGAACAAATGATTATTCCAATCAGGAATCAATTCAAAATAATTTACTTTAATTTAAAATTTTAAACGTTACACATTATTGTTATAAATACAGTGTCACAAAATATATTTATTCTTAATAGTGATTAAATTAAATATAACCGTATATATATATATATATATATATATATATATATATATATATATATATATATATATATATATATATATATATATATATATATATATATATATATATATATATATATATATATATATATATATATATATATTATTATTATTATTATTATTATTATTATGTATTAGTTTTAGTTCAATTGTATGCAAACATTTAAGGATAATTTAATAATTAAAAATAAATCAGCTTATTTAAAAGTAATATTATAGAATTGTTGTATAATTAAATCTGTGTTAATTTATTATGTATTGTAATATTTAAAAAATTAGACACAATTTTTTGAAGTATTTAGTTTAATTGCATCGTAAATGTCTTAAAAATGTATTGTTCAAGTGCGCATGAAATCTTAAAACTTAGTAGCATAATAACAAATGAATTTTTTTGGCGGTCTATTTCTTTTGACTTTAGTCCTATTATTTATTAATCAACAGAATTTTATACTGTTGTTCTTTCTTAATTGGTATATGTAAGACAATAAAGAAGATATTGTTAAGAACAGAAAATATTAAAACTTCGCATTATTTCATGATGAATACCTCTGAATTTAAATATAACTGAGAAAATTCCACCTTTTCACACAGACTAATAACATGATTCGAAAATACATTTCGTTTGTAAAGATTATTGGCTTATTTTATTTGCTAAAAAATTGGCACATTTAAAATATTATTAATGTTTTATAAGAATAGTAATAAGCGAAGTTTTCTTAGAATTGAACTTTCCGATTTTCAGGAAAATTCAACGAGGACAATGTTTATATTATTACCATTATTCATTTTTTCCACACTGAATATCCTCAAAAAGGATTTTTATCTCACAATACTTTATTTTAACGATAACTCACTCGCAATATTTTTTTTTCCTTTTATATAACTCTAGTAATGAAATCCATAAAAAGAATATTCTAGAATTCTAAAACAAAGATTTGATATTTTTAGATTCTAGACTGAAGGAAAGTTTATCAGAGGGATAGCAAAATATTTTTGTAGGTGGAGAGATAAAAATATGCATTCTTGTTTAAATTAAAACTTTCATATATGCGTTCATATATGCGTCTTATGCAAATGTTGTATTATGCATTTATTAGATGGTGAAACACATTTAAATCAATACAATCAAGATTGCACGCGAAAGACTAACTGGGGTTTTTCATGTGAATAAATGTCAAAATTCATATGAATTATATATCATACGTTCATTGTTAATTTGAAATTATCTCTTATCAATCACTGTGGGAGCAACTAAATGCTGATTAATACCATAATGTGAACAAGGATTTCGAAAATTAAATGAATTTTATATTGCGCCTTTAGTTAGTATATAAGAATAACAGAATAATAGTTTGATTATCATTCTTCAGTTTACACAAAATACAGATTTTTGAGGAATGCTAGATATTCCGTTGAAATTTAAAATTCCTCACAACATTTAATGTAAATTCGAAATGCATTTTCTCCATGTGGAAATACTTAATCATTTCTTATTTATATTGTAAATAAATCATTGGTTATATTTTATGATCTTTAGTTTCTAATTTAGCAATTTGAAATTTTAGACCATGGCCAAATAATCTGAATTGAATTATCCCTGAACATTCATACCACACCAGAAAAACGAGACTTTAGATGAAGTTTAATATAAATCGGTCCGCTTAGAACATCTATTTTCGGCAAAATTAGGTAGTGAGTTATTGCTGCATCAGCATGCTTACCTCTACTTAGCCCTAAGTTGGGCTCTACCAATAATATAAGCAGCCAGATGGATTTTTCGTAATTTTGAAGCAGGGACCAAACAGAAGACCTCCATTACTTGGCCTGTAACCACCAGATGTATCATTTCACTTGGAGGACATTGCACAATCACGCTGATCCTGATTATTATTTTAATGCATAACTGTTCTAATGGTTATAATCGTGGTTTTCAGAATAAAAGGTTACAAGTACGATTCTAACAATGCTGAAAACGGAAAATGAATGATGCGTTTCACCTTTTCACATGTACGCCTTGGATATTTGAGATTTTGCTTTCTTCCTTCGCAATTCACAAATATAGCCCACTTTCTAAGTAATGTCCTTACGCTTTTCATGTTCCAAAAAACCTTGCAACAATTTTCTGCTGTTAAAGATATCCACTATAAATGCGCAACTGTATATGTTCAAACAAACACATGTTATATTTTATCAGAAAAATAAACAATTTTCAATAATGCTTATTTTTTAAATTGACAGCAGAAACCGAAACTCAAAGATTCATCTATATTTCGAAAGATATCTTGTATTTATTGACATTAAAATCACTTTCATATTTGGTTTGATTTTTTTGCATGCAATCAGAGCTGTTAGAATTAGATAAAAAAAATTCAAAGACTAAAGTTCATTCACTTTGACATTTCTCTTCCTTATCAAAGGTTCTCGAATCCAACTGCCAGTTGCAGATAGAGATCAATCGTCACTGTGTATTCTACTTGTCTTTTTATAGGTGTGAACGATAATGGTAATCGCGAATTCAGGTCAATGCCAAACAGTTGTGAAAGAGTTCCAGTGGCGATGAATAAATTTTCACCTTTGCTTTTTTTCCACAAAGCACATTCATAATCTTATCTCTCTAAAATACGAGAAGTCTACGCTTAGTGAAAAGTCTAGAGTACTCTTACAAGAGAAAATATTTACTTTACAATTGATCTTGTAATCTCTATTTCCATTAACCTTTTGACTTTCAGTTGAATAAAATAGCGCAGCAGCGTTGGAAAACATTTTAGTGTCATCAATGTGCATCAATCGAATGTGTGCGAATAGGGTTGATATTGAAATGGGAAAAAACAATTTTATAGTGAAGGTGTTTTTTTATTTTAATGAAGGAAATTATCTAGGAGTATTGTACTGTATTTACCCGTAGCATTGAAACGTGGGTGAATATTATCAGGTATTAATTTTAATTAAGTTACGTATAATAATAAGCCATCATTTCGACCTAGTTTTTAAAATTAAATTTCTAATGAAAATTAAAGTTTTATTTGAATTAAATAAATTATTGCAAATTAAAAATTTAATATCCATTTATATAATAATCAGTGTCATTAGCTATAGTAAAATTCGTATACATATATAAATCTCTCTCTCTCTCTCTCTCTCGTCCATTAAATGAATCATTAAATTAGTTGTTATAAAAAATTTTCTAATCAATTACAACGGAATGTTTATGGTATCCTTTTATTAATTTTTCTAATCATAGTAAAACTTTTATTTGATATCCACTAATTAACTAGCTTATTATTAATAATAAAACGCTTATTCTATACTCTAAATAATTAGTTTACTTAATTAAAATTAACTCCTATATACATTTCCTTTCACCTAATAATCAAATAATGCTTTCTTCTGAATAATTAATTTAATTAAATGTAACAAAATTCTTTTACTATCAAATAAATGAATGGCCTAATTAGTCATATTAAAATTTCTGTACTATCTAATAAAAGATTGTTCTAACAAACCATTACAAAATTCTTGTATTATTAGTTTAATAACTAATTATTATAAAGTTCTCAAATTTCTTCTATTAAATAAATAGGCTGTTTAACTATAACGAAATTTCTTGCTATTTATTCAATTAGTCTTTAAATTTATTCAATCCTTCACACTTAATAAATAGCAACAGTAAATTACATTAGAACGATTTATAAATTTATTTCCAATGTTTTCTGTATCAATTAATTAATTGTTCAAATATAATTTAGCTGTTAAATTGTGTCCATTTATAAACAATAAATTCTATGGTATATTAATATAAAAAAATATTGCTTACAAAATGTCTGTAATTATAGAGCAATAAATAACAAAATTAATATGACACATTGTTCGCTATATAAGGAAATAATATGTTTAAATAATGTACTTAATTTCAAAAATATTCTGTCAAATTTTATGTGAAAAGGTAATCTTAAAGTCTTTATTGATCTTACTATTTCACATTTTTTGTTATATATATAATAATTTATAGTTAGTCGCGACATTGAATACTGTGACTTACCACCGATAATCCACAAAAACTATGAAAAAGGGAAAGAAATCAATACAAATATTAATTTTTAAACAGTTAAACATTCAATAATTAACAAAAAAACACTTTTTATGTGAGGAATGATAAAATTATAGGATATTTACAAATTTGTAAGTTTATTTTTTTAGAATATCAGATGAAAGCTTTTTTGTATTAAAATACTTTTTTGATTAAATATTGAAGTTTTTAGGATTTAGAAATCACGGATGACATACAAAGTATTATAACCCGCTTATAATAATCAGAATTTTAATGTATATCAAAATTTTATTCTTTTATGGAAAGTTTTTTAAAGATAGGAAGATAGCAAAATCATCCCTATAATCTTTAAATACAAAATGGAAAATTTTATGAAACTCAATATCACACAAATCTCACTTATAAAGAGGAAAAATATTGTAAAAAACGTTTATGCTATAGTGAGTAAAACGATATTAATTTCTTTTAAAACCTATGGGGAAAAACTCTTGATTATTTTCATTCAGTATATATTCAGTATGTATAACTTCTTCACAGTTTGTGCACATGCATGAGAAAAAACTCTTTTAAGGAATAAAATGTCATACGACACACACATACATATAATGATCTATGAATATTTGTGCGTAAGCTAGGGGGAGCTGTTGTTCTGTTTAACCAGGTTACTCAGACAAATGCAGCTAATAGATATTAAAAAATTAAAAAACAAAGAAAGGTAATAAAAATATTTTAATAAAACTTTTTTGTGCCTAATTAAACCTGTAATGTGTGTGTTGAATTTTATTTTGTTATTCATCATAGCAATTACTTAAAGAAAAATAAATAAACTCAATTTTTTTTTAAATTGAACTTTATCCATCTAAAGAATGAAAAACAAAATTGATAAATCTAAATTCTTAGATTATGTTCTTTGTCCTTGTGTATTTTCAGTGTTGCCAATTCATACATACAATTACAATATCGATATTTTACTTTGTCTAATATCTAATACACCTGTTTTCCGAAGAATCAAACTCACTATTCATACTTTGTTATTAGAACAAGTCCATTTAAATTTGCTTGTGGTTACTGATTCCTTGAAATGTGACGATTGATTGTTCTTTTTTGTAAAATCGGGCTATTCTTCATTTTGATGTGTCATTGGCAAAGATATCACTGTCTGCATTCATAATATTTACCGCTATATTCTTTTATTCCCATATTTTTCTTGTAGTTTAAATACAAATTTATATTTTTAAATATTAAGTGTTTAATATTCAAATTATGAAAACATTTTATAAAATTAAACTTTAAGGCTTAGTCATAGATAAGTTTTCTTAAATAGTAATATGATAATCTAATATAAAATAACATTGCTTTTATTCATGGATTCACGGTAAAATCCCCTGTACTTAACATAGTTAAAGACTATCTTTCTGAGATGATAACTTGTATCAAGTGCTTAAGAGATTGTAGTTGGTGAGGAAGTTTAGAGAAGAGAATGCTCAACAAGCTTTTGACCTCATCACTTGCTCATTTTCACACTTAGGAAGCGAGCTTTGATATATTGAAGTAAAACCGCAGATTGATTAGGGAGTCGTTCTCGTTATCGAAAGGTAGTAAGTTCGAATTCCGGCTTAACTGAAGAGTCATTGTGTTCACTAAATGTGGCTGAGGCACTTTAAATTGATCATGGTCTCATTATCCTACTAGTGAAATGATACCTCTGATAATGGTAGGTCAAGCCTTAGAGAAACTTCTGCTTGATCCCTGGTTTTAAATTATGAAGACTCCCACCTGATTTCCTCTAACTGGTAGAGTCCAACTCAGGGCTAGATACTGGAAAGTATGCTGATGTAACAATTACACGGTGAAGTGGATTGCCTGACCACTGAAGATCACAGTAACGCATTTGAAGATTCACTAAATGTTATTTTTTGAGAGGATGTTTTCGTGATAGAGGTCCTAATTCATGTGTTTAATGAGAGAGAAGCCAAGAAACGCTTAAATACCTCTTCAACTGATATGAATCCAGAAAGTTGAAACACAATACTTTTGTTCAACAGAGGTTTGGATCAAATCTGGGATATTCCTTTCGGAACATATATTTCTTTAAATTTTCCTTATTTCATTTCAAAATACAGATGATTTTAATTTGTGTTTGCAAATTTAAACACCGTTTTACTTCGTTAATATTTCTTATTCCGAAAAGATTGTATCTATTTTCATTTATTTCTTTTAGAAAAATTTGTGTAACTTATTCTTGTATTTACAACTTTCCCTTGTAATAAATACTTCTGTGATTTTGAAAACTATCTTCGTAATAGCAGATTGATCCTTTGAAATAATTTTTATACGTTATATCAGGGGCTTCTATTCAATACAGTCTCTTTCCAAATATCGTAACATTAATATGTATCATCTTTATCCTATATAAATGGAAAATAATGCTAAAAATATTTTCTTTTGCTCCCATAGAGAATTCAATGGCTAAAATTTTTACTATATAATTATTAAAATTTGATTTTCTTTAACTTATAAGCAAGCTTTATTCTTCGTTATTATAAACTAGTAAACATTTACATTTTTATATATACATTTTTATACTTTTTTATAAACTAGTAAAATAATAAATTAATTTAAATTGTAATTTTTGAAGAAAAAAATATTACTTAAGATTTTTCTCTTTATCATTATTTTAATATTTCTTTCAAGCCAAATTTTATTTCACAAATTTGATATAAAATAACATGCTGTACTGATTATTGATTTATTTATATCAAAGTAATGATGTTTGAAATTGATTGACTCAGAATAATTTTAAATGCTGCGACTTTGACCTAAATGCTATCCTCAACGTAGCGAATAATTTGCATACCAATTAAGAACATACTTTTTATCATTTTGAATTTCCTTGTTCAGCAAAAAAATTAAGAACTAAATTATAATCTTTCTTTTCTAATTATTTTTCTTGCTCCCGAAAAGCTCCGGCATGAGAATTTGACTATTTAATTTTGATTTTAAGAAATTCTTTGAATTGAAGATAAATTGCGATTGATATTTTTTTAGTTCAGCTTATCGTAAGCTAAGTAAGCAGTATGAACTCCTGTAATATTAAAAAATTTGGAATAAAATATTTGAATTTGGCAATTGTCAAAAAAAAAAAAAAAAATTTGTTGAATTCACTTTTAAAAATGTGTTTTATGTGATTATTTCTTATTGTTTGGTTCTCATACTTCTAAACATTTTATATTATAATGATTTATTTTAAAATTTGAAGAGTCCCAGATAATACCAATTAGTTCCTATGCTTTATTCAGTTGTGTTTACGGCCAACTAATTTTCAATCAGATAGCTAGATGTAAACCCACTATTCATCATTCTGAATCATAATCACGTGATTAAATTTCAGCAAACTGATCTGAATTGAAACCAACGGAAAGGTACTAGAACATACTAAAAATTTACATGCATAGGTACTCTAAACAGGACAATTTTTAGTGGTGTTAACTATAGAACCTTCTATTTTCAAAACATGCAAATAATGTTCTTTCCTACCTGGTAACTGCTTGTTGATTAAGGATTAAGTTTCAAACAAACATTTCATTATTTTGAACCCAGTTTCAGTGATAAGGTCACTTGAATTGTTAACCTCTTTATTGCAACATACCGGAAGAGCGACAGTAGACCATAAGAATATTTACAGTGCATAGAATCTGTTTTCTTTGCACTCGTCAATCCTAAGTCATGACCAGCATCGTAAAGGAATACCCAATCATTTTATCAAGTTCTCTCTGCTCCAGGGTATTTGAACTTAATTTTTAATCACATTGACATCAAATATCGAGTAACCCAACAACAGAAAGTTGTTCCAATTACGACCGCCATTTATTACCGTCCGAAAAGACTTTTCGTTGGAAGTGGACTATATTCACGTATGAAATAAAGAAGAAAACGAAATTCCCAAACTTTTATTTCGAAAGGTTTTTATGCAAAAAATATAAAGTACCTATTTCCAGTTCTTCAACAATGGCTTTAGTCAAATATAAGAGCTTCAATACGGAAAGATTTATATATATGGAATATAAGAACGATTTTCATATTAAAAGCATAAATGCAAAACACGTTTCTAATTATTTAACAATAACTTTGATCTAATATAAGAATTTCTGCTCCAAAACTGGTGATCTTCCCTACTACTAGCCCCAGAAAGCCTTGAAAACTACGTTTATAAATATATATGTATGTATATATATACATATATATATATATATATATATATATATATATATATATATATATATATATATATATGTGTGTGTGTGTGTGTGTGTGTGTGTGTGTGTGTGTGTGTGTGTGTGTGTGTGTGTGTGTGTGTGTGTGTGTGTGTGTGTGTGTGTGTGTGTGTGTGTGTGTGTGTGTGTGTGTGTGTGTGTGTGTGTGTGTGTGTGTGTGTGTGTGTGTGTGTGTGTGAGAGAGAGAGAGAGAGAGAGAGAGAGAGAGAATCATAATTTTGATTTAAGTTATTTAATTTGATCAGTGTAAAACCAATGTTTATTTTAATTCAGAAACTTTTTCAGCAACTATTTCTTTTTGTACTCTTTAATTTTTATCAATGAGTGTATTTATTTTCTGTTAACGTATTCATAAAAAAAATCAAGTGGTTTTTTCGGCCAAATAAAAATTAATTTAATTTTAATGTTTAAATTTTCTATATTTTCGCTCGGTTTAAAATCGGTCTAATATTAGAATTCATTGAAACGCTATACAGCACTCCCGATTCAATAATCACCAGTATATATAAAGTTCACTGAGTAACATAATGGATTCGAAACTTTAACACTTCAAAATGTTGTGAAGGCTTGTTTCTTATTAATAACTTCACTTTTCGCATTTATTGTACATTTTCTTCTATCACATATAATTTCATGTAAATTACCCACAAATTTTTATAAATTTATTCATCATTTTTTTAATCAAATATATTTTCTTGTACATTACCCACATTTTTTTAATCAGTATAATCACGTCTATTAGTGAAGTTAATTAAAATTTTTATTCAAACATTTAACAGTAGCTTTTTACTATCTATGCAATATTATGATGCTTTTTGTCTATTTCGTTATCCGCCTGTATAACAGAATATGGAATATACTTCAATTTTCACATCTATTATAGGTTTTTAAATGCACTTGATTAAGCTCTTTATTCAGTTTTTAAGTAACATTGTCTCATGAGAGAAGTAATTCATTTCTAAAGAATAAGTGAAATAATACTTAATGCGTCAATAGCTGTAACACAACTTTGCGCAAAAACAATGCTCAAAATGAATTATAAATTCTGGATGCATTTTCATTGAATTTAAAAAATGATATTAAGATTTGTATTATTAAATGATAATTGTATTTTAAGCACAATGCATTATAAATTATATATATTCTTACACTGATAATATGAAGATTGCTGCATTCTAACTGTCTAAGGCATAGTTCTCATAATACGAAATTAGATTTGTGAATTCGATTTTATGTAGAGAAGCCAGCTCACAGCAATATATTGAATGAAGATTTATTCATATTTTTATGGTCTTATAAATTTAACATGAAATCACTACAATATAAAAATATTCTAGGTCATATTTAATTAATTGTAGATCATCTGTGCATTAGAGTTTCAATGTGTGCGTAGAATAATTTTAATACAGCTATCACTAAATGTTACGGAATACTTAATATATCAGCAGCTTATGCGAAAAAAAAGGCTCTTACCTCGTCTATTCAGAGTTTGCTGTGATGTCTATATGAACCCCAGTGACTCAGTAGCTTCTCGCGGCTTTTTGTAAGATCAGCAAAATGAAGCATCATTTGTTGGGATCAATTACTGGATGAGTGATCACATTCTCCTCACTGCGTTCCTGAAGCTCCTTCGGGTGGGAACTTATCCATGCTCACGCTATTCTGTCACGTTTAAAGCCCTTCCGCTGGTGTGGCGTGAATGTCGAATGGTGGGTGCCTTGACTATGATTCAAAATTACAAAGTGCTTAGTGATAAGCAAGTATTCCAAATCCATTAACCTTAGTTCAGGTTACAATACTGGTAATTATAAATCCCGGGCTCACCAGCACCTCTATGTATGTATAATGTGATATTACTTTTCAGCTACTAAAATAAATATTTCTATAAGTCGCATTGTATTTTATTAATTCTCAATCAGATATCATTTACTTGGTCCACAAGATTAAAATAAACTTAAAATTAAATTCTTTGACATAACGGCTATAAAATTTTTTTGGTATCAAAAGACACATACAGATGAAGAGATGTATATAATTAACAAATTTTGAAGAAGATAATTAATAAATAAAGCTATTTTTAGTCGCTTATGTTATTTAAACTAATTAATTATGTTAAAATAATTAAATTGTATGAAACTATCAAATTAATTATATTATTTTGATAGTTTCATACAATTTGTTTTTTTTAATTATGATTTTTTAATTAATTTGTTTTAATTAATTATGATTATTTATTTTAACATGTTATTGGAACAACTGTAAATGAATTCCATGAATGGAAATTTGCTCATGAATTTAACAAATTTAAATTTTCTTGAAGTCTGGAATGTTAATACAGAAATATTGATTTTTCTTACATTTTTTGTCCCTAAATTTATGTGTTTTACACCAAAAATATTTCTTACAAACTCATCAACAAATCTCAAATATAATTCTTTTGCTTTGTTTCGCAAATATTTGTAATAAAATTTGCCCTTCGAAAACTATATTAGCATAAATACAACAGATTCGCTCTTCTTCGCTCTTTGTTTACATGATATATTACCCTAGTTGGCATTGAAAATATATAATAATAGTAAAATATTTCCATGGTGTCCTTTGCTTCTATAATTTTTTTCTTTTCTAAATTGCAATTAAGTATGTAATCTTATGAACATGGTTAATTAAAAAAATTAATTATTTACCTTACGAAATTTAAATAGCTCTAAATAAATATTTTTTCCCCGTCATTTTGACAACCCTTTCTGAATCCAGGGAAGAATATTAGTCCTGCCCAGCAATCAAGCTTCTCCTTCATTTCTCTAGCCAGGATATTATATAATGACAATATTTTCCATTTTTAACCCATAAATTTCTTAATTTGTTTTAAATTTTCGAATGTTTCTTTATTTTATTACTTGATATTAAAGGTTTAAATTTTTAGTATAATTTTTAAAAATGAGAGTTAATAACCCATTTTTTTTAACAAATTTGCAAGGTCTCTGTTTCCTAATATGTTCTTTTCATTTCTTTTTAATTAAATTCCTATCTTTAAGTGAAAATACATTAAAGAAATAAAAGGTTGAACTGATGATTCGAATGAACTATTATTTTTACATTTATTGGGGGAAAAAAAAGATAACTTTGTTGTTTTCATAAAATACAAAAGATATGTAATAAATAATTATTAATTTTACTTGTTTCATTTAAATTTATTATGCACAAAAAATAATTTAAAGATTAAATAAATATTTTTAATGTAGCATCAAAATAAAACCGAAACTTAGCTAGCTTTTTCACGGTAAACTTTAGAAAAGTAGAATGGCAACAAAATATTGAGTATTATTTTCTCCCAGAACTTCTGGTTTTAGATTCTTTTTTATTTTATTTTTTACGCCATTAGGAGTGCAATATTCCAAATTGGTAGATCTGCTGCGGAAGATGTTGCTTACAGAACTTGCGTTTTTCATTCTTAATAAGATACTTTTTGTACTATAATTATTAATTCCGCATCATGTCTTAAAATTTTATTGGTTGGCACTACCTAAAGGTATTGTACATTTTTTATTCATTTTGTGATTAGAATAACAAGTTCATTATCCTGGCATTAGCATAACCATTGAATGAACGTATAAAAAAAATTGCAATAAGTATGTCATTCATAAAAATCTATAAGGGAACGTTATTGTTTTATTAAATAAGTATCCGGTCCCAAATTATATAATTTTTATTTTCTGAACTTATTTTATTTATAAATTTTTAATCGGAAATATATTCTTAAATTGAAATAAAAAATTTCACCTAATATTTGAATATTGATAATGCTTAGTCTCATATTAAAGTAATAGTGAAAACGATAATTAAAATGTTATAGTGCTATTTTTATTGATTCTTGTTAATATTTATGTTTTATAAAACAATTATATATGCTGAATTCGCGTGGTATTTCTCTTCCTTTTTTCCATTTTCTTTAATTTTTTTACATCAGAAATGATAATTATTTAATAAATTTGTGTACAAATATAGTAAATTACATAATATTTCTTATTGTTTATTCTATAGTCAACATTACAATGTTTCTTTTAGATCGTAGTTATGTTAATTAAACTAGGAATTGCAAATTTACAGAAAAAATGTTAAAAAAAATTACATTTTATTGATTAGTAAGTAGTCTTTTTAATGTGTGCCTATTATAATTTCTTGGTACTTGTATAGTTTTGCTTCCGTGAAATGGTCCAATAATAAACTGAGTACCAATAACTGACACATTATAAAATACAGTTTTTTGTACTTTAATATGATTTTTTTAATTTCCAATTATTAAATTGTAAAATCTGATTAAAGCCACTTAAGAAGGCATGTTGATGTAAAATATGCTCATCGTTTTGTCTTTTTTTATACAGAAAGTATAGGGCAAACATATATATTTTTAAAAGAAATCTTTTCTTATTTTAAAAGTATCTTTATATTTCACATGTGATATTTTTTATCAAATTATTTTTCATGTCTATTTATTCTTGAAGTTTATGAAACAAAAATAATCTTGATTTACTAATCAAACAAACTATTACATTATTTTTATATTTAATGTGAGTAGTTTTTTTCATTATGAGATGCTTAAGAATTTTATTTAAGTTATTTTCAGATCTATAAATTACGGACTGCTTAAAATTATAATTCTTTTTTTTTAATGGAAATGCTGATTGAAATGTTTCAATTCCTTATATTTTCTCATTTGAAGATTTGTTATATCTTTTATGTTTTAATCATTTTTATTATTTGAAAATTTTGAAACAATGTTATTAAATACATTAATCATATCTAATCCGTAAGTTATATTAATTATTTCTTTTATTTAAAGTAATATGCCAAAGGAAATACATATGATATTAATATTTTGTTTTATTTATGCATTGTATTTTATTGTGCTGTTTCTTAAAATCTTTTGTCGTTGTTCTTCCTGTTTATCTCAAAGACTTTTACAATACTTTTTGCAATTGTATGCTTAAACTTTAAATTTGATTATTTTATTTTTTACTAAATATAAATTTTTATATTTAAAATGAACTATTAAGCAGAATGTTAAAAAGTAAATTAATAACAAACTTTTTTTAAACTACCATTTCTATAAAGTTCAAAAATAGTTAATAATTATTCCAACATATAAAATTAGTTCAGATTTATTTTCATGTATGTGTAACTTAATAAAACACAAATAGAATTGATCATAAATTTTAAAAATTCTAAGTATTTTCCAACAATGTTTTGCAAATAGTTTCAAGAGACATCTAGTTTTTTCTGGGGATTATTATATTTTTTGAAAATAATTATTTTTACAATTATGTAGTTTTATGTAGTTAATATATTTGAATTTTATATATAATTTATCACATTCTACTTTTCACACACATATTATTTCAAGTATTGCTTACAATTTATCAGTTTCTAAATTAGGTCTTAATTCTTGAGGTATTTCCTGAGTGCCAATCTTTGTAAAAGATCTTAAAATGCTGAAAATTGTTTTTGGTAATTTAACAGAAAAATTAATCATTTAAAAATTTAGAGGATTGTTAATCCTAGTTCTCCTAGAAATCTAAGTTATCCCTTTCTCTAAAATTAACTAAGTCATTTGTTACCTTTTTTCTTACTTATTTATTCAAATTAAGTTGTGACTTAATAGTTAATATTTGCCACTTATTTATCATTATAATGATCAAATGAAATATTAAATTTTGATACTAATAATGAGAATGAAATTATTATAGGTTTGTTGCTGTGCTAAACTTGGCCACAAAAGTGCAAGAAAAAAGGCCAGCTGTCCTGCTGCCTTCAAGGCAAGTGCAGGACAAACAGAACCATCACTCTCTTCAGTGTGTTCCACACCGCCGGTCATGGTGTACTCGGATACCACAACAACAACCAGTAACATGGAAAGTCATGCAGAAATGGCAACATCATCGTTGGAGAAGGCGAAAGCGACAACTACACTTCAGCCTTATAACCAGCAAGTGGGAGGACATACACAATTCCTCATGCTGGATCGTGGCACTTTGTGTAAACCTTTGATTTTAAGGGAACTACATTTTTATTTGAATGCACCACGTGCAATGAGGAATTTCATTCCAAAATATAAAGGTATTTCCATTCACTAACTATTAATTTTAAAGTATATATGTAAATTTATTAATTATAAGTTGCTTGATTATTTTTCTATTCTGCTCTTTTCAAAAATATTGTTTAAAGTACTGACAGTTATTATTTCTCTAATAAGCATTTAAAACACATTCTTAGAAATTTGTAAAAATATATTCTGCCATCTGTCAGTGTACTTAAAAAGTAAACATTTTTCTCCCATGGGATTGTTCAGAATATTTGAGGTATACTGATTTTGTTGAAATTACTAATTTAAGTATGGTAGTAAAAATATTTCTAAGATTACAAAATTGTTGATTCAAATTAAAAAACAAATTTTTATGGATCCTAATTAATAAATACTTTATAGGCAACATCTTAAAATCAAGGTTATTTGAAGACTTAAACATTTATTGTGTAGAAATTTTAACGGTATTTATGTGTCATTTGCACCTTTTCCAACTTCAAGTAAATTTTGGAAAAGAGTATTCCAATAACTTGTCACATCCACCAATTTTTTTCTCAAATAAACTTAATAAACATGTACGATTTTTGTGTAAATAATTTTTTTATAACTTTCTCTAAAACATTATCATATCCATTGTTACTAAATTTGTCCACATGATTGATGCTTAAAATATCAATTTTAAAATTAAAAATAAGGTTTATAATATTTTGTTCCTAAATTTTTAATGGGCTGATTATAAATTGAAAAAGTTATAAACATTTAGATACATAGAATGTTAAGATGAAATTATCTATTTCCCACTATGTTGCTCTAATTTAAAATGTAGGAAAAGTTTATTCAAAATATATTTTGGCATTTTTGAAAACTGTAGATGCAAAATGTTTTACTGATTTCTTTAGAAAGTTTTGTAATGAATATGAATTTAAAATGCTTTTAAGGATCTAAGGAACTGTTGTTAATCAAGCGTATTTAGTTTTGTACATATATTAACAACATTTACTTTATTTTAGTAACATTATTTTTTAAAGATTATTTTATTGAATAGTACTTTGAAATTTTATTTTTAAACATAATTCTTTGATATATTCAAAGCATTTGGTACTGGATATTATGATTTAATTTTCTCTTAATGTTAGTTTAATAAATAAAATAGAATCAAAATATTTTGATTTAATTCTTTGTGTAAAAATGAATTTAACTGAGTTAGCATTATGTGAAACATTGACCATGTATTTAAATATTTACTAAGTGATTACATAAAACCCAGAAATGTATTATAGTAAATTACTAAAACTTGGAATTGTATGATCATCAGTGTACTAAAGAAAAAAAATTTAATGGTTATTTTTCTTTTATTTTTATAAAAATATAATTTCAATAAATAACATAATTTTTTACTTTAATATATTTTGGAGCATACACACTGGTAAAAGCCCTCTAGTCTCTTCCCTCCAAGATGATTTGATAAGCAGCTATTTATATACGTTAAACAGTGAGATTGATTGCATTTGATGCAAAAGGATTTCTCAATCTATTGCCTTGTATAAATTTTTAAGTTAAGCACCTTTTTTTTTCCTGAAAGAAAGTAAATAAAGTTAATTTTACATATCCTGTGCTACTTTCTAATTATTTATAAAAATTGCATTATGTATGAAACAGTTGTAAAAAGAAATTTTATAGTTCTTCTTTTGCAAGAAAATATTATGTGATCAGCTGATTAATAAAACATTACATAATATGTCAAGATATGATGTATGTACTCTTACTTAAAATTAAAAAAATATCATTTCATTTATATTCTTAACAAGGTATAATATGAATAAAAGTAAGATTCTCCATTAAGATTGTCATGATATTTGCTCAGATATTATGCATACTTAAGATGCATTTGAAAAAGAATACATGCTTTTTTAATTTTCAGTAATTTATAAATTCAAGTTTAATGTCATTTTATTGGTTTCTCTAAATTGTGTTTATAATTCAATAATTCCAAGGTGAATATAACTAGGCAAATATTTAGTTATACCACATTAATATATAAATTTCAAAAATTACAAAAGAGTAAATAAAATAAAAAAAGCTCTTTTATAAGTTTTAATATATTAAGATTTTCCTTTATAAAATTTAGGCAATGATTTCTTTGGGTTAGAAAAGTATTTGATGAAAACTACAATTCAGAAACTTTTCGAAAGAAAATTGCATGTAAATTTTTGTAATAGCTATATAAGTTTAAAAAAATTTAAATAAAATCTTAATTATTACATTTTTAATAATTTTGTGAGAATAATTTTCTTACTTTCTCTATATATTTTTATTGGTAGGAAACATTTAAAATTGCTCTGTGAATATTTAACAGTAATATTGGTGAAACTGTTTTTGTTAACAAATTGTTCTAGTTACAAATTAAATTATGTAGCATTAATTACTTCACTAACAATTTCAAATTGCAGTCTTTATTTCCAAATTAGGCTCATTTTTTTCACAAATTTTGACATTTTATCTATTTTATAGTGTAGTGCTTAACTTTGTTAAGTTTAATCTTGTTCTCTTCATATAAAAATTTTACTATTTTCACAGCTATTCCTTTTTTTTAAAAAAAAATCAATTTTTCTTATTTTTAAATGTAGAGGCAAAATTTTCCAGACTCTTAAAATCAATATCAAATAGTATTTAAGCTTATTGCCATAATCAATGATTTTAAGTGGACAAAAATAGCCTAAGAATAAATGTTAAAAGAATTTTTGCTTTAATATTCTAAATTCTTCATTTGAATTCAACTTAATCTATTAAGTAAAAATATAATACTTAATTTTCATGAAGAGAATTGTTTTTCCACACTAAAATAAAAAGACCTCATTTTAAAATTTATGTTCAAAGTACAAAATGTTACCAAATATAATTTTGAAAGATTCTGGCCAACTAATATTAAAAATCTAAAAAGTCTCATCTTACATCATTGCGATATTTTTCTTAATAATATTATTTACAAAATACATAATACTGGTGCATTTAATAAAATTTTTTAAAAAAATTTGAAATATAAGTAACAAAATATAAATTTAATTAGTTAGACCTTAATTAATAAAGCAATTAAAAGTTGTCCTGCATGATTTGTTTTAATCAGTTATGTTACTCTTAATCTCATCTTCTAACAATGTTAGAATTAGTGTTAATTTTAAAAAAGTGAATTTTACAACCATAAATCAAAGCTCCATGCTGAATTTTTTAATGTATTGGCTCATCATTTACAGGTGTTCATTTTTTATTATTACATTTTCTACAGAAATTATTTTGTTTATACTTGATATAATTTATTATTTGTAATAATATAGGCCTTTTACTAGTATTTGTTCAATGTAAATTTTTTCTAATATATTTTTACACTCTATTGATTTTCAGGTGTAATTAAAGTACATCAAATGGATAATACAACATTGTATCATCCTGTAAAGAATAGAAGAAAAGATGAAAGAACATTGTCCTGTAGGAATTCTGAAATGAGGTAAAATTAATCATGTGTGCCATGTTTTTAATTTAATAGATTTTGAAATAAGCATGGTTTTCTACAAACTTACATTAGGTTATAATTAAGCAAATTAGTAACAAAATAAGAAAAAAGGACAGAAGTACAAAGAGAAACTAAAGTTAAAATTTCTGTTCAATTCACTTTACATGATTTAATTTTTACAGATAGTGTTTTTATTTTACTCAATTATATACATTAAACATAACAAAAAGATAATTTGGTTAAATAGGACAATTATGATACAGTACATTTTTGATGTGAAGAAATATAAAAATAATTTTTATTATAGCACAACAATTTCAATATTAAAATAAATCGTTATTGTTAAATTTTATTTTTCTTATACTTAATGTGCATTAAAAATTGCAATATACTTTGATTTGAAAATAGTTTGAAATTGTATATTACAAATTTGAAAAAAATTTACACTCATTAAAATCTTTTGTTTTACATACATCATTTTTTACTGTCATACATTTATATCTGGAATCTGTCCAATTGATTTTGATTGCAGTTATGTAAATTGAATTATATTTAGGTATTTTTAGTATTATAAAATTATTTTTTATTTTGCTTTATGGTAATTTTATGCAGCTAGGTAAACTTGGTTCCAAATATTTTTGCAGAATTCTGCGGCAACAATCTGCTTCTAGCCATCAACAATATTTTAAATATACTGTCATTATTAACTTATTTCATGTGGCTTTTCATTTTAATATTTATAGGTCAAATAGTGAAAATAATTTTATCATTGAAAGAAAAATATATTACAGATATAGCTATTATACTAGGATGCAATGATCATTATATCTTAACAGCTGGAATATGTATACATTTATCTGAAAGATGAAATATATTTGAAAAGTAAATTTCTGAAAACATTTGTTATTCAGCTAATAAAAAAAATAACTTTTTGAAATATGTCATTTTTACTGTGGCTATATAGAAAAATATAAAAATAAATTGTCATCTAATGTTTTCTTATTGAGTCATTGAAAATAAATTACTCAAAAGCATAATCATTTTTATTAGTATTTTAATTAGCTCTACTAAAAAAAGTGATTTTTTTTTTCAAGTTGTGATTCTTATTTTAGTGCTCATGAAATAAAAAAATGCAAATATTATATCTGTACTATTTAACATGATTATTTTAAGGAAGTTACTCCATTAATCTATAATTTAATAACTAATAAAAAAATAATTTTCCTTATACCTTGATCATTTTACAAAGATAATGCCATTAATTTTCAGTGTTAAAATAAATAAAGGAACTTATATTTTGTAAATTCAAATCTTAATATAGAAAAATGAAATTTTGTAGGAAATGAATGTTTTTAAATGTATCAATAAAACTTCACCATAAACACTGAAACAATTAACATTGAAAAATTATTTAAATATATCTGAAATATTGAAGTTTTTCTCTTGTATAAAATTTTAAAATTGGAATGAAAATTTTTTGTACATGCTTTTTTGTTTAATTTTAGAAACAATTACTAGTTAAATCAAATTTCTGATTAAATAAAGTTCTATTATGTGCATTTATATATATATATGTGTGTGTGTGTGCAATGATAGTAGGAAGTTAAATACTTGTACTTTAAGTAAAATACATGTAACTATAATCAAGAATTTATTCATACTAATAAATAATCTATCATTTTTTGATATAGAAAATGTATTTATTTAGATATTTTTATTGTAACATCTCAGAAATAAAAAAACTTTTGTGTTAAATGAGACATAATCATGTATTCAAAAACATACATCATTGTTAAAAAGTAAACTATACAAAATTTTTCAATTCATATTTTTCGATTTAAAATGCAAATAATGTTAAAAAATTATCTATTGCAAAGAGGAATAAAATTTAAAATTCAAGATTTTTATTTCTTATACTTTAACAGAACTAAATGCAATGTGTGTGAATGAAATTTGAGTCCTGAAATTGTAACATATTCTTTAATTTTAAATTAAAATCATTTAATTTATGATTACTATGGATTATAAAATTAAAGAAAATAATTTGAAAAATTAAATGAGTGTTTTTTTTTCCCCATGAAAAATGTAATACAATAATTTTGGGAAATATACATCTAATAAAATCCTAGGAATTATACATTTAAATTTAGTTGCATTATTCTCGCTTTGAATAGTATTGACCAAGATGATAAGGGAGTATTATGAAGGAAATATTTATAAATTATATCCCAATCAATCTGAAATTCATTTTAACTATTTCTTAATTGCAATGGAAAACTTTTTTCTTTTTCATTACATTAAAATTTATTATTTTTATCATTTCTATCAAAACACATACATTGCTTAAATTAATAAAAAGTATGTTCATATGTGCTAAAAGTCCTGAAATTATTTTAGTTGAATTAATGTGTAACAGTAAATACTTGTGGATGTAAAAGATATTGCAAATTAAGCACGTGTACTAAAATGCCCTTGATCAAAAGAAGCCACTGTTTTTTTTTTTTTTTTTTTTTTTTTTAAATTACGTCAAGGCTAATCAACCTATGTTGGAAGAGTATAATATTTGTAAAAGTTAGCTAATTTAGTTTCTTCCACAATAAATTCATCTGAAATTAAAAAACTTTTTTAAGTATTTGTAACTCTTCATTAAGCTTTGACTAATTATCACTTGGTTGTGAAGTGTCTTTTTATCAAAATTTAACTTTTTAATTAATAGAATTATAAATAAAAATATATAGAAAAATAAAAAGTCTAAGATACCTTCAAGATAAATATCTCACAGCAAGATGATAATGCTGATATTCCATTTCTACTATCCTGACTTCTCAGTTCAGTTTGATATCTCAGTAGAAATTTTAAAGATAATCGACTAATATAATATTCCTCTTGAAAATGAAAATGATTTTTAAAAATCACCCATTCTATGATATTCAAATTTTTCTGAACAATAAATAGATTAGCTTAAATTATGATTAACAAACACATAATTTGAAATGTTTTTTCAAAAATGCTTACATAAAGTGTCCTAAACATTTTTGATGCTGTATTTAACCTTTCCTTCAATGTTTAAATCTTTTTGAATTTATAATTTTTTGCATAATTAGGATTGTAAAGCATATACATTCAACAAGATAATTAAATGTATTTATATTTAACATAGTCAAATTATATCTAGCATTCAAAAGTTTGCAATTTTTTTGCTGTATATGTACTTTTTTAAAGGAACGCCATTGTAAATCTATAAGAAAGAGTATACACATAAATGTACAATAAAAATAAGTTATGTATATAATATATATATATATATATATATATATATATATATATATATATATATATATATATATATATATATATATATATATATATATATATATATATATATATATATAATTTGTATAAAATAATGCAGATTCTTAGCAAAAAGATATTGTGACTGTTTTATCAATATATTTTTAAAGATAAATTATCTATTTTTCAAACTTTTCATGGAAACAGATGCGTTAATGTTATAATGTTGATAACAATTTTTTTCATTAAGTTTTGTTTTATGCAATAATATTCACCTATAAACTTTTATCTTTCTTGGTTTTTATAGTTTTTAATGATTTTTATATGTAATTTTGTAACATAAAAGCTAAATATTTATTCCTTTATCATTTTTAATTAACATTTTAGCTTTCGTGCTATGTTAAGTGCATAACAATTGTAAAAATTTTACTTTGATTTAATTAAGTAGTACAATTCCAAATTATTGTGTAAAATACAGATGTAAAATTGACAACTAAAATGTGCTTGACTTATATATATTAATGGTAATTTTGAATTTCAGGGTGCAAATATATTCTTGTAGTGATAAAAAATTGGTGAAAGAACGCAATCTCTTTGGTGGTTCCACTTCTAGATGTATCCTTTATTTGCATTTGATATTATTAATATAATGTGATTAAGTATCGAAGATTTCAATAACCAATTGATTCATAACTTTTATTTTGTTTTTATTTATACTAAGTTAAAATTAATATAATTGGAAATATGAAATTCCAACTTAAAATTTTCTGAATATTTTGAAAATTACATTTTTTAGTATTTAAAAACTTAATTTAATATTTTATTCATATAAAGTAATAACTACCTTTTATGTCATAAATTTTTTAATATTTAGTTTATATAAATATAATGCAATGTAACTTGTATAAAACTCAAAAACACACTCTTGTACTCAAATTATACTCTTTATTCTCTCTTTTGCATTATTATTAAATAAATATTTTAAAATATAATTTTTAACTCCAAGAATGTGAATTTTCATTTAAAAATATTGTCTTACAATAAAAAAAGTATAGCCTAATATGTTTTTTTCCACCATTTCATTTTTAAAAATTGACAGTAATATTTCATATAGTATATGAAATATTTCACAAGTTTCACTTTAAAATATAATTTTTGATTCAATATATTTTTATATGTATTCAAATTCTGGTTAATTCTATATTTAAATTAAGAAAAAATAATTTTAATGTCTTGGATATTTATAAAAATGTTAAAATCTGATAGAACTTTGGAAAATTTCAATGCTAAAAACTTTTAAATATTAGTAAGGGAATAATTATGATTTAAGAAATCAAAATTTATCTATTTTGATTTAAATTCAAAAGTTTTACACTTCAGCCATTAAATTTTAATTTTAGTGTAAAAAAATTTGCTTAGTCACTTTTACTAATATATTTGCTATGTATACATTCATGCAGATTTTTTTTATTCTGCTTCTGTATACAGTTAAATAAATTCATAAAGATATTTATTTCTTGAAAAATCTGTAATTATATTTACATGTGGTGTTCATAGTAAAAATATATACATAATTAAATTCATATTAAATTTTTTTATGAAAGTTAATTTCACGTAATTTATACATTTATAATAATTTTAGATTGTAAACAGAATTTAAAATTAGTTTTTATTTTTGTGTTATAGATTTTAAGTATACAGTATAAATTGTTTTTTAATGAATAATTTTTGTCCCAAGATTTGATCCTTGATTCAGATTTAGATTTCATCTTACTTGAAAATGTAGCTTCCAGCTTCCATCATCCTTGCATACTTGATTTAAAAATGGGCACTAGAATGCATGGCGATGACGCATCTCCTGACAAAGCCAGCAGTCAGATGGCTAAATGTGCTGCCAGTACATCAGCAAGGCTTGGTGTTCGGCTGTGTGGAATGCAGGTTGATCCATATTTATTTTTAAATTTTAAATGAAGTAGTAATTGACCTTTAGTTTGAGGTTCTTTTGGAATTAATATCCCTAAAATATTTCTTAAATACCAATTTTGCTAAACATTTCAATTATATATATGAGTTCATGTAGATAATGGGGCCATTTTTGTTGTGTTCTTTGATGACTAATTATATAATGGCTTACTTATGAAGAAAAAAAATAGTGACTTAGCTAAATATTTTTTATAGCTTGGAAAAACAGTCAAACTCAGTAAACCTGTATACATATTGTGTGATAAATGTGAAAACATTTCTCTCTTGTATTTTAATCATAGATTCATCATAGCCTTTCTCATATACTGTACATTATGCTATATGATTATCATTTCTTTTATACTAAAAGAAATATATAAAACAATTAAAGACAGTTTTGTTTTATATATTTCTTTGTTCATAATAGTAAGCTACTATTAAATTTTTCCATTTGAAATTTTATCAATCATGAGGATTTTTTGTACATTTTGGCTAGCTTCATTTTTTATTTCACTTTTTATTGGGTTTGTCAAAATCTTATGGATTGTGAAAAAAGTATTTTTCACTTCCTTATATTAAATTAACAAGTTTCATGTTTAAGATTTTTAATTCAAATTTCTTTTGTAGCAATCGTAATGTTTTGTTTTTATTTACTTCTTTGTTTCAGAATTAAAGTAATTTGGAATTTATTAAGAATATAAATTTTAATAGTTCCTATCTCTTGAGTCAAAAATTCAGTATATTGATGAATTTTTGTAGCTTTGGATAATTCTTCACATTTTGCTGAATAGTCTCTTTTATGAAAGGATTTAAAAATGTGAAGCTCAGAGTCCTTCTTAAGTTCTTATTTTGGATTTCTTTTGGTGTGTTTTTTATATTTAATCTTAACGTTCCTTCATAATTTTATATCTGTCATCTCTCCTAAGTTACATGAAAAAATGTTTTGCTTGAGTGTACTGTATTAATATGCCACATAAATTTTTCAAACTTTACAGAATGATCATTCGATATTAAAAAATACATGCAGGCTCATTTTAAAAATCTGATGATTTGAAAACGTGCAAAAAGGTATCCTTAAACATATTTAAACTGCATTGTTACACAAACTTGTGTACTTATTTTGAAATAACTTCATATGTACTGATTTATTATTTTTTTTATTTCATTTAAATTCCTAAATTTACATATATGATTTATATTTTAACTATTTTATTTACCAACTATCTCAATGCTTTATTTTTTGTCAAAAGAATATATTAAAGAATATTTTGTATCAATGCTTTTAAAGAATGTTTATTTAAATGTGTATCTAAGTGACATATTTTTTGTCAGAGTTCTTGTAGATTTCTTTTTAATTATAGTATTCAATAAATAACTCAAATTTAATTATTATTTAAAAGTATTTTACTTTTTATTTCCCACATTGTTTTCTAGAATATTCAATTAATTGTCCACAATACTTTCCTTTTCTTCTAATTACCTGAACTAATTCATTTATTTTAATTGTCAATGAAAATGATTTTAATGGATATGGTTATTTAAATTTTAAATAACATTTTTATGCTTGTATTTTTACTGTAATTATTTTACTAGGAAAAAATGTAAGAATAAAATATTAGGTTATCTAAATATGGTATTATCACTTTTTTAAATAAATTTCACACTATCAGATAAATAATAATTCAAGCTATTCTATATATATATATATATATATATATATATATATATATATATATATATATATATATATATATATATATATATATATATATATATATATATATATATATATAATCAATTAAGGTTAAAATTCAACTAATTAGCCACAATTTTTATAATTTTATTTTCTAAATACAATCTGAAATTTGCTTTCTGAACACTAAGCATGAATTAATGATTTAATAATAAGAATCAACTATTGCATGGATTTTGATCATTTAGATTGTAATAATATCTGATATTATTGGTATTCCAGTCTGTGAATTGTTTTCAGTATTGGTTACTATTCACATACTTAAGCATTATTTTTTAAAATAAGCATCTTATATTTATTCATTTAATTTATTACCAAATTTTTGTTTTAAACTAGAAAACAAGTTTTGCATATTATACAATTTTTTAACCTTTATTCTAAACTTATAAAGTTACTTAGTATGACTTCTATTATGTACTTGATAATCTTAATTTTACTAACATAAATATTGTATCCCATGATTTCAATCAAGCTATTTATAAATTATTATGATAATTTTTATATATATTTGAGTTAATGTCATTGATTTTGTAATAATTTCATTTTCTTATGGACTTTTTTATGAGTGTGATATCAAATAAAAAGTTATTTTAAGTTAATTACTTATCTTTTATTGATATTTGAAGCTGTGAGATCCATCTGTTTTGATTGCTTACATATTTAATCACCCAAAAACTTTTTAACTTTAAAAATCTCAATATAGAGTCAGAAACTATAGCAAGAAAATCAAATTGATTTACTACAATCTATATTAATCTTTATTCATAAACATTTTTGTTGTTTATATTTGGAAAAGACCATTCTTAATTTTTTGAGGTTAAAATATTAAACAAAATACTGAAGAATTATATCGCATCAATTTCGTTATATTGCATTTTATTTATCAAATGCGTGGATTCTGTAAAATTATGTATTTTTTATGTGGGTTCCATAAATTTTGATTATTTTATGTTAAGAATGAATATATTTTCAAAAAATATTTAGTTTTCTAGTTTTAATTTGTTGAAAAAATAGATTAGAAAAAATTAATAGTGAGAAAAATAATCAACTTTGCTGTTTTAAACAAAAATTTGCTAAAACTGTTAATATAGAAATTTTGTTAAACATGCAAGTTTTTATTAGAAATTTAATTCATTACTTTTTAAATTTAAATCCTCTTAATCAAAAATGCTAAAATCCACCATGATTAATAACTTTTATTGGAGTAGCTGTAGCTTAAACTGTACAATTGTTTTGTGATTTGCTATTTAAAGTGCTCTGTTTTTTATGTTTTAGTTTTAAAAATTATAAATATTGAATACAACAATTTTTTATTCAGAAGTTAATTTCACCAATCTTCTCTATTTCCTTTCAAATGAACTTAATTTATTTAAATTTTTTTAGGTTTATCAAGCTAATTACAATGGCTACATTTGGAAAGACAAATACTATGGTCGATCTCTGGATGAAAAGGGTGTAAGAAATGCACTTTATCAGTTTTTCTGGAATGGTTTATACTTGAATGTCTCTGTTATTGACAGAGTGTTAGAGTATCTGATTGAACTTAGGGAAGCCATCGAAAAGCAGCAAACGTTCCGTTTCTATTCCAGTTCTCTTCTCATATTGTATGAAGGCTGTATTAAAGCAAAGGAGCCTGATCCATTTTATCCTGAAGAAAGTGACACTCCATGCTTTGGGGAAATGATGGATGATGAGTCCTCATTAGAAAGCAGTAATGATTCAACATCTGCTTCTCTTTCTTGGATGCCTGCTCGCAGATCAGCTGAAAATAGGAAGTGCAAAGAGTCTCATGGGCCAGATGTTGATGTACGAATGATTGATTTTGCCCATACTACCTATGAAGGTTATGATGGTGACACAACAGTGCACAGTGGACCAGACACTGGTTACTTATTGGGCTTAGACAATCTCATACGTCTTCTGAGGGAGGTAGAAGATATGAAACCTTCATTATAGTGAAAAAAATGGATTTCCTTTCGTGTGTTCATTTAAAAGCTCTGGCACTGGACAAATTTGTAAAATACTTATTTGCACCAATTGTTTCCTGTTTATTAATGCACTCCAGTAAACTTAATTTTCATGCAAGCAAAATAAGTTGCTAATATTTTCTTGTCTCTATGCAGTATGCAGTTTATTTTAATAGATGTTCAGAATGTGAGTAGACAAGTATTACCTTCATATAAAACTATAGTTAATAGTATTATAAACGATCTTATTTATGAAATATAATTTTGTTTTAAATTTGTAATAATGACATATTTATAGGAAGTGTCTTGTAAACGAAACCCTTCTTTTAATGATTTAATGTGTTTGTTATATTTAAAGATGTTATGTGCTCTTTGTACTTTTTCAAAGAGCAATTTCCATGATATATGAATTGAAGTTATCTTCAATACTCTACATGTAAAATATTTGTAGAAAAATCCTCATGGAAAATATTCTTTCTATTTTAATAGTAGCATGTATTGGTATTTTTTTAGTACTCTTTCATGATGCCTCTGAAGAATTTCAAACTATGAAATGAGCTAATCTTAAATTTCATTTCTTTCTTTCTTACTCTTCTTGTAATGTATTGTGTTATGAGTACATGATATATCTGTGATAATAGCAATAGGCACTTCCATCATTACACCCGGTGTACATATTAATTTATGAAAATCAACTTTTCATTCACATTTGTTTTTGTATTGATGGAAGCTACTGATAATTATGTTGAATGTCATAATTTTCCATTGTGAACAAATTTCTTTTTTATTTGTTATCTAAAATCTTGATCGATTTTATTGTATAAAATTGTGAGTGTGATATTTTATTTTAATAGTGCAATTTGATGGAATATATTTACATAAATTATGTGAGTTTATGTCTATATATATTATAAATTGTGATGGGGTTACTTAGTGTCTTTGATTTTATAAACTGTTAATTTTTCTGCATTTACTTATTTGGTGACTGAATGCCTACTTACTTTTAATGTTTTGTTTATTTTGTAAAGTATAATTTTTTTTAGTCTTAGTCTTCCTAAAATTGCAACATTAATAAGTTAACATTTTAGATCATAGCCAATGTAAAATGTTTTTTATCTTAAATAAATTCCACACAAACTCATCAAATTAAATCCTAATTTGAATTTGTAACGTGAAATGCATGGGAAGTAAGATTTGCTGGTTTTCTGTCACCTTTTCAGTATCAGAAGTATTCTGAATACACAGTTTGAAATTGAGTATTATGTAAGTTAATTATAAAAGGAAAAGTAAATCATATACAATTATTTTATTCACAGTAAGATGGCTATTTAAATACATCTGAAGGTTGTATGTGGTTCTATCATAGTTCACTGATATGTGATTATTTTCAAATAGACAGTAAAAAAATATTGAAACTTGGTGTATATTGTCACCAAGTAAAGAATATTTCACAAAACAAATTGTATATATATTCATTGTCTCCAGTTAGTAAAATATTATGTTCCCAGTTCTATTATTTGTAAATTATTTATATTTCATTTACATTCATTCAATGTACGATTACATAATTTTTATTTTTTATTTATCTCAAATATTCAAATTAAAAAAAACCAATTTCAAATGAAATATATTAATTTTATCTTCATTCAAGTACTGAATTTATATATATATATATCACACAATCTTAGAAATATAAATCATTAGATTATCCCAAAATAATTTATGCATTTACATTTTATATATTACAATTTTTTAAAAAAGTGATGTATTTAATAAAATTCTTGAGTTTATAAAATGCTGAAGTGTATAAAAAAGTTTCAATTTAATTAATTTTGTTAGAAACTATTAAAAACATTTTATGTGCTTTTTCTTTATCCAAACATAACATTAAACTGAATCATTAAAATATTTAAAAATTATAAGTTTTTTATTTTAAACCTGATCGATGTACTGAAACTCACTGTTCTCAGAAAAGCTGATGAAATTATAGAAATTGTCTTATAAAAATTGCTTTTGATTAGTTAAGATGAACTTTAAATAGAATTTTAACAATTAACAATTTTTTTAAAACTCTTTCGTCAGACTGCAATATGTCATACTTCTTTTTACATCTCAAAATAACAGAGCATAACATGTGGCATGTCTTAGCATTGGACAAATCGCACTTATGGGCAACGCTGTTATTACCATCCTCTCTTGGGTTGTTGTAAAAATGTTTCAAAAAGTAAAGGAGTTTTTTAAGTACTTATAGACTAGAGTAGTTCTTAAACAGTATAGAAAGGAATTCTTAAGAAATTGATAAATAAGCTTATCTGTAAGTTTATGGTTAACGTTAGCCTAGGTTTTAAAAAAAATTGTATATAAAAAAACATTTTAAGAATTATTTGAGTGCTTAGACAAATTTTCAAATCTCTGCTAGTTTCTTTTCTTTTTTTTTTTTTTTTTTTGTATTCAACTTAGTGAAAGAAACAAATGCATCCATACTGCAAAACAGCATAAACAACATTTAGAAACATTATCGATGGATGAAAGGTATTTACCAATAATGTAATTAAATTGAAAGGAAAAAAACATTAGACACACTCTTGTTATATTATTAATATTTTGTAAAAATCAAAACTAATGTCTTTTTTAATAAACTTGTAATGTTGATAAATTCTTTGGCGAAATATGATTTGATTGAGTAAGCATCTTTCAGTTATATAAATACATTTTTAAACAAATGAGTGTAAAAGATTATTATTGATAAAAATATAAAGCAAGTATAAAATAAAACTGCATTGTGATAAAAATATTTATGAAAGCATTATATTTAGCAAAGCATTTTGTTGTATTTAATTGCATTTGTGTTGTAAAAATGTAAGAATATATTTAACAAATCTATCTATGAAAAATAAGTGCTCAAAAAATGAAGCATATGGACATGAATTTTTAATTTTTTTATTTAACATACAAATAGCAATCCATATATATGATAAAAGCCAAACATATCGTGTAAAGTTTATTTAAATTGTATGAAATTGGTAGGCAAACTCATTAGTCAATCAAGCCAATAATCAAAAGTCCAATTATTTTAAATTTCTTGTGTGTGTGAGGACAGACTAGAATTGTAAAAGGTGAGGTTGGGTGGGGGATATTTCAGTTAGCAGAACTGGTGCATAATGCTTCGCCAAGAGGAATTATTGTTTTATTCACTGCCGATACCTATGTATAGTAAACCTAAGCTTATCCAACACCTCTTAGAGTAGGAGGTGTTGGATAAGCTTAGATTTACTATACCTCCTAGAGTAGGAAGTGTTGGATAAGCACTCAGAGAGGCGTGGTCATATATTTAACTCTTAAAAGCAGTCTTTAATCTTAACTGAATTGTAAAAGGTAACGGGAATGGGGAAAAAGAAACTTAATGGAGAAAATTACTTAAAAGAAAAAAATTAAAGCAAATTAGTTTTTTTTAATGCTCACATATAAAATCTAATTTTTTATTTTAAATATTAGTTTATATAATTTTTGTTAAATCGGTTTTTTCCTCACATTTTCAAAGTTATTAAATGTAACCAAAATTTATATTTATTTATAATCATATAAAAATTTATAGGAATTTTTAGCTTTTTTATATATCAAATAATATTGTCAAGTATGATATTGGTGATTTACATAAGCTTAGTTTTATAAAAATCACCACCATTATACATGATTAATTTCACTATTTTTATTACAGGAGGATCAGAAATTATTTGTACTGTTTCACAGTAGTTAATACTCCATAATTCATAACATTTTGTCAGTAAAATAATTTTTTTGTTTTGCTATCTGTGTTTCAATAATTCTTTACTGTGGAGATTATGGACATTAATAAACATATCTCTGAAATTTTTTTTAGTTAAATGCCAGCTTTATGCCTGCTGTTAAGTAAGTGAAATTAATCAAGCTAGATTTATTATTCAAATCATTTATAAAATTGTAGATTAATTTATTTTTAGAAAGACTAGCATATCGTTAATGTACAGCATAATATTATTCTTCAAAACTTATGGGGAGGAGATTTTATAATGTGTGTGTGTGTGTTAGTTACTCCAAATATAGAATCTACTATTCATAAATATTTTACATAACATTAATTACTCTTAAGTTGAAATTATTTATTAAATTAGTAGAATATAATGGAGAATCAAGTATTTGCTTATTTTTGCTTTGTGGAGGAGAGTGTTCGAAAAACTGAGAACCAAGCATGCTTGGAAACTAAACACTGGGGGTCTCACGTTAGACTGACCACATAACTGGAACATATGCTTTGCAGCCCAGGGCCCTCGGTCATGAAAACAGCTATGGGCACTGTAGGCCTTGGCTCACATAGGATGGAGTACTTTTTTTAAAAAAAAGGAAGGAGAATGTAAAAAGTGATCGAAAATACTCTGATGTTATAATAAAAAGATCCCTGAGACTGAGTATTTTACAACATATTAATATAAATTTCAGTAACAGCACAATAGTGCATTATTTTTCAATGCATATTTTAAACTAAATTAATTTTTAAACATGTAAAAACAAAAATCATGTTTAACAGTCATATATATAAATGCAATGTTGTATAAAAATTCGTTAAGTTCTCAAATAGAATAAAACTTAATTCATTATAATTTTTTTCAAGTATTCTTGTACATTTTCCAGTCAATTAGACAGTGGCATTACAAAATCTGATGGTTGTTGGGTGCGGAACTTTATTTTGTTACTCCTAAAAATCAGAAAAATTTTCATTTAAACGTAAGAAAGACAAGCATGCAAAAACTAAAAACGTAGCATTCATTTTTTTTTACGAGTGAAGGGATCTAGCCCTCTGTTCCAAGAAACATGGTCTTGCCATTTAATTATCATGGTAAACCTTTTCGAAAGTATTTTGACATTGCATAGATGGCAGCTGTTTAAAAGCTTGTCGAGGATACACTGCCTGTTCGGACTATATTATTGATATAAAAATAAACTTCGACTGATTTTTCTGGTCATATTTTTCTACTTTTGATGTATCTAATTACACTCTTGTTTTCAAAACCAATTTTCACAATGCAATTCAATCTGATTTCGCTTCGCCATTATAAGATACGTGATTTATAAAGCTCTTTGACTTCGCTAATTTTACTATATTCCAATTTTACTATTAGATAAATTTTATCTTTTTTTCCGTAATGAATGAGTATAAATGTTTGATATTCTTAAAATCCTTGAAAAACGTATTCGAAAAAGAAACTTATTTACAAATCCAACTATTTTACGTAAATGAAAAATAAATAGTTTTGCGGCGAAATTCTGTTGTATTCCTTGAAAAATGAGGATAATAATTTAATTCCACTATCACAATAATTTAAATCCATTCATAATTTAATTCATTTATAATTAAAAGTAACTTTTGAGAACAGCATTTTGGTTGTACTTTGTGATAAAGACGATATTTTTAATTCTAAATGTAATAAGTTTACTTTTAAACGGTGATATTTTGACCCTGATACAACTGATAAATTATAATAATTTTATGGTTCCAATATTTTATCAAAAGATATTTAACTTATTGAATTTTCTGATTCCAGAGTGTTTTAAGCATATTAAAGAGCACAAATTTTGCACTATTACATCTTAACAAATCCGTTTTTTGATTTTTTATTCATGTGTTAAAATCCGATCGATATATATATATATATAGAGAGAGAGAGAGAGAGAGAGAATTTCGTGATTTATTGCTTTATGTTGGGCTAACTATAATATATACATAAATGAATCAAATAAAGTAAATCTAAGTTTTTTTGTTAAGAAACGCACATTGATATTATATATATATATATATATATATATATATATATGGAGAATAATAATATATTTATAAAATTAATTAGTCAAAAACCAAAATAAGGATATTGATCAAATACTAGATCGAAAATAATAATTTTATAAATTTATTATTAACCTCCATTTCGTATTTTCAATATATTTTCTATGTATTGTTCTCCATCTAGTATTTGATTATTATTCTCCATTTGGTTTTTGATTAATTTTATAAAAATGTACTATTAATTATATTTTAGTAATTCTATTTTAGCTGTTTTTGTACTTTTCAATTTTTATATCTATTCTTGTATCTCAATTTTTCGCCTACGATACTTCTAATCTTGCTTTATATATATATATATATATATATATATATATATATATATATATATATATATATATATATATATGCATATACATATATATATATATATATATACATATAGGTGTGTGTTTGCGTGTGTTACTTAACAAAAAATTAAAGATTTATTCCATTTAATTTATTTTTATTTAAAATTTAATTTTAAATAAAAATAAATTTAATTTAATTTTCTTCCATTTAATTTATTTTTCATTAAAATTTGGAGTTACATTAATTTTCCTATGCCTAAAGTTTCTAAGGAGTTTGGAAATACCTTACTCTGAATGTCAGCTATTGGCTGTTTAAAACGGACATTGTACGCTTTTTTTAGCGTTGTTTAAAATGGACATTTGTTTTGTTTTGTTTTTTATTTAACTTTTTTTTTGGCTCAGGAGAAATTAGGGAAAAAATTGAACTTTAGCTCATTTTAAATGCAAGGAGCACAGACCCCCTTAATTTCCTGAATTCCTTATTTTTCATATTATTATATACTATTCCTTTATATTATTCCTTATTTTTCATTATATATATAGCTTTTTTTTTCAGTGTCTAATTATTTATTTTTTGCTTAAATTTAGAATACACTTTTGCAGCTGTATCTAATGAAAGTTAAAAAATATGTTAACTAAAAGTATTGAGAAATAACATTGCTAAGAATTAGAATTTATCGAGAAAAAAAATTTTTAATTGTGATTTAATTAATCGCTGTTAATGATTTAAAAACTAAACTGAAAAATCATCTAATAGATTTTCAATTCAAAAGAATAAAATTAGAAGCATTTAAGAAGGAATTATATTTTGTTTGATCCTTTTTTAAACTTGTAAAGAAATACATAGGGAATTCAATAAATCTTTTTCTTTTCTTTTCATGACATTGAGAATTGAATGATGCTGTAATTAAAATTTTTTTACTGCCCGATTATATTCTACATTATAATAAAGAGTAAGTACACTAAACTACCAATTATTTGTGAAATCGAGTAACATGGCTATAGCAGATGATCTTGAAAAGTATGAAAAAAGTAAAAATCAGCAGAAATATGTATTTGGCCAATTTATGCACTCAACAGCTTTGATTAAACACCCTTATTCCTTGAGAAATAATAATATTCACTATTTACAAATTTGTTTTTTCAAAAGAATAGAGTACTAAGTTCCTTTTTTATGCATTGTAACATTTCTTTTTTATTAAAAACTAAAAATTTTTAACATTTAAACCACTGGATAATCGGGAGTTTACTGTTTCAAACATTCTCATTACAAGTATATAACTTATAATTAAAAAGTATTGTGACCTAATTGATTAATTTAACCTGATTAATTAATTGAACTTCGAGTACAAAATCTTTGAATTCAATTTTCTGAATCATGAAATATATTATTACAACAAATAAGAATCATATTTAAACAAAGAAACAATATTTCCCTTGACGTATTTTGTTTCCTTTTTCTTGGCATTTATGAGAAATATATGTACTTCTTTTAAATTAAAAAAACAATACTAAATCTAGAATTTTCAATTTTGAAAACTAAATTACATCATTGCATCATGTTAGTCTTTTTATTACAGCAATTTCTTGTTTAGAAAATGTCCCTACTCAGAGAATAAGACATTTCTCACCTCCACCTCCTTACAAAAAAAAGGGTTATTCGCTCCCCGATCTACTATTACTTGAAGATTTCGCCGTGACGAATCTATTTTCCGAGAATGAATTCCCGCGCAAAGTCTGCCATAACAGGGTTTACCATAAACGTTATGCTTTTCGATGAACATGTGACTTTTTTCATATACATGATTGGAAATATTAATAAAATTTTAAAGAAAATCTTTGTTACATATAATTTTTAACAATTAAATCTATTGAAAATTTTTACGTTTCTCATGTAGAAAACTTTTTTTTAGTATTTTTCTTGCATTATATTTTAAATAATTTAAATAATATCATAATGATATTAGCCATCATTAATAAACCTTATATAATTTATTTATTTTAGTTTACCAACTTCATATATTTAAATCTTTGCTACGTTAAAAATTCTAATAACTTATTATATAAACTTTTTGTTATTTCATGTTAGATTTGTAAGCTCATTTTGATTTCGGAATAAATTTGAATTCATGGAATCTTTAAATGGCATATTTATTTATCCTCGAAAAAACCTGAAATTACTTTTCAAGATAAATAAATGAAAGAATTATATATATATATATATATATATATATATATATATATATATATATATATATATAGTAAACCTCATTGGTAAGTTTAATCCTTAATCATCAAAATATTTTGAAAGTGTTAGATACTTTTAAAATCAAGCAAATATAATTGATTATAAGAGAGCTCTGGTGTGCAATAAAATAGTTAAATGATAACATTAATATTTCGAAAAACAACATATTCTATGTTAAAATCTAAATGTGTAAATAAGAATAATGTAAAAGCAGGAAAATCTAAAATATCGAAATTTAGTAATTAAAACTTTTATAATTTGAAAAAAAACTGAAAATAATCCCATTTATATCATCATCATCATTCATGGCGCGCCAGCCCAGGATGGGCCAAGGCTTTCTGAACAAGTTTTTCCCAGCCACCTCTACTGGCAGCCAAACCAATTTTTTGTTCCAAGGACCCTACAGTCTTCTTCGACTGCATCCACCCATCTCAGCTTTGGTCTTCCTCTTCTTACGCTGATGGGTTTTGCAAAAAAATTTTCCTTAGTGTTTTATTGTCCTTCATTCTAATAACATGTCCAACCCAATTGAGACGGCTTACTTTAATGTGATGTACAACGTCTGGCTCCTTGTACATTCGATAGATTTCTGTATTGTATCTTCTGCGCCAGACACCGTTTTCCTTCGTACCTCCAAAGATACTTCTTAAAATCCTGCGTTCAAATAGAGGCCCAACAGCCTCTCCTCTCTTACAGTCAAAGTCCAAATTTTCGAGGCATAGGTCAAAACAGGACGGATAAGCGTTCTATAGATCTGTAACTTAGTTTTTCGTGATAAAAATTTAGTTTTTAATACATGTCTTAGGCCAAAAAAGGCTTTGTTAGCTACAGTTAAACGTCTTCTCACCTCTGGGAGAATGTTATTATTTTTGTTAACCATTGAGGCAAGATAGATAAATTCATCAACTGTTTCAAATTTATAATCACCAATGAGTAGATGAGTTTGGGTAAATTGGGTACTAGTTACAGGGAAATATTTAGTTTTAACTTGATTAACAATAAGCCCTGCCGGGATGGCCTTCCTCTCAATAGCCTCAAAGGCTTCTATTAAGTATTTTTTTATTTTTGGCTACCAGTGCAATGTCATCTGCAAATGCCAACACTTGAACAGATTTTCCGAAGATACTGCCCCTGGTATTGATACTAGATTTCCTGATGACTCTTTCAATAACGATTTTAAATCCCACTTATATATATATATATATATATATATATATATATATATATATATATATATATATATATATATATATATATATATATATATATATATATATATATATATATATATATATATATATATATATATATAATGATGATTTAGTATGTTTGTAATACTCTAAATTTTTGCTTTTTGCTGTAAAATAAATTCTATGTTATGCTACTTAAAAATATCACTTATATATTTTAAAGCTCGTTGACTTAGATTTATAAATGCATTTGTGTGCATGCATGTTTCAGTGAATAATCAAATGAAAATGTTTTTCCCCCACTTGTTTGAAATCATGTTGTGAAATCAATCATAATTTTTTTGTAGAGGAGACGTAAAATCCTATTCCTTCTGGATCACACAGCGATTTCTTATACTATTTATTCAAAACTTTTTTTCTCTGAATACATTTCGAAATACACCTATAATGTATAATTATAATAGTTAAAAAATATATATTCCAGTGCAATATTTATTTCTTGAAAAAGGGTGGAAAAGATTAAAATATAATAATAGTAAAAATAAATAAAATAAAAAAATCACTAAAATATACTCTAAAATTTTTTAAAAATAAAACTTTAATAAGCTTAAATTTCCAAAATCAAAAACTTGTTTATTTTAAGTGAAGTAAGCATTTTGATATCAGGGAATAGGCAGTCTGACAACTGTGAATTTCAAAATCCATTGCCATTTCCTTCAAAACATATAATATTTTCAATTTTATTTTCATTTAATTCGAGCAGCATGTTTTTATTGCCATTGGATTAAAGGAGTAAGCCTTTCAGGAAAACATTGCACATTTTAAGGATAGTATAAAGTCATCATAATCGTAAAAATTGAACAATATTCCTTAAAGAGAATTATAGATCATAGTGAATTCTCTATGAAGATATTATTTGATATACTGATTTATAATGAGCTATGTTATGATGGTGAAATCGTATAATAAATATTGTCTCTTGAAAATTAATTAAGAAAAAATTGATCAAATTCACGATATATAACTTTTCTAAGTTCTAGTATGTAATCAATACAATAAAATTAAATGTTTATTTATAGTCCACTAAAAATTTTCTTTGAAATAAAATTGCATGCGATGATAATCGCAGTATGTATTTTTATTACAATAGAAATTAAACATTTCACATATACTACAAATATGAAATGTTTATTCTCCATTGTTTCTTACTTTTTTTTAGGAATATATTGCTTAAATATCGTATCCAATGAATAATATCACTATTTTCTACGGGAAAATTTTAATTTTTTAAAGAAAACTTTAGAAATGACTTCAGAAAAATCAGATTTTCATCAATTCACACACTTATCAGAAATTTAATGAAGATTTATAGTATTGTCATATTTGTAATATCTTATCACATAAACCTAGCAATTTTTGATAAATTTATCAAAAATTTTATAAAATCTGCCACTACAAAGTAATTTTTTGCGAAACAGAAAATTCACTTCATTTTTCAATAGATCGTTAATCACATATATTATTGTAACTAATTTACTTACTTAAAAAGTATCTCCAAAATACTGCTTTAATTCCAATCAATCAATACCAGTCCAGTTTGATTTAAAGTTTTTTTTCTTTTTTTCTTTTAATTCTCGATTTAAATTTAAAGATTTGTAAGCCATTTCTGTTTCTTCAGAAAAGAAGTAAAAAAATATCCATAGATAAAACAAATGATACATTTTACTCAGTATTTTATTTATGCAGCTACAGTTGAAGCTTTTAAATTTAAAAATAATATTTATGTTATCGGCATTAGCATTATGACCAAACAAAGTTAAATGACTTTGATGAATTAATATCTATTTGTCATAAGAATCAAATTTGTGAATCAAATTTGTCATAAGAATCAGTACCATCATTTGTTACGTATTTTTTTTAATAATTCAGATGTTTTCTGATTTTTTCAACTGTCAAACACTCAAAATATGAGAGAAACCATTAAAAAAATTTTTTCGTTTAATTAAAAAAAATTAATATGAATATAATAAAAAAAGCCTATTCGAAATAATGGCAAATTTTTTCTAAAATAAAAAAAAAATAAATAATCACTGTGCTAGGTTTTTCGCCAAAAAATTCTTCTCACGCACACACACACACATTAGTTACTTTCAAATTTTACTACTTTCGGATCCCAGTGTCCGGACTCCCTCAACTCAGCGAACGAAATCTGATCGGAAGAATGTCCAGGACTCGAAAGGGGATGAAATCCCATGGTACAACTGCAGTACCACAGCTGCGTTCTGAGATCATTGCGTTCTTGACCTTCATTTATTACAAAAAAACTAGTGATAATTTGCAATATAAAATAAAATTATTGTCGAATGTATATAAAAATTATTTTATTATAAAATAATTACTGAGATACAAGTAATATACATGTATTTAAAAATTATTAAATTAGCAAGTGCTTACATTTGTTGAAAAAATATCTATTTCTGATTGTTTTTAATTTATTTAACGTACACGGGCTTTCTCTCTCTCTCTCTCTCTCTCTCTCTCTACACACACACACACACACACACACACACACATATATATATATATATATATATATAATTATGCGAATGTAAAATTTAATGTAAAAATAAATTATGCGAATCTTATTTATGCAGAAAACAACACTCTTCAAATAAAAGAAGTTGATCTTACTATTTTTATCTTGATAAGATTAAATCCGATATATGATCATGATAGTAAATACATTATGAATATATATAATATATATATATATATATATATATATATATATATATATATATATATATATATATATATATATATATATATATATATATATATATATATATATATATATATATATATATATATATTTCTGCATAAATAAGATTCGCATAATTTATTTTTACAAATATTTTATTATATCCATAAATATTATTACAGTTATATTAAGATTTCATCGCTATGATATTTGTCAATAAGTGTACAATCACAAAAAATATTTACTTCTATGATATTTTCATCTAAAAAGAACCTAAAACAGATCAGGCTATAAATTGTTTGGTGAAACTAAAAATATCTTTGTTTTAAAGTTTCTTTAGCGTTTATTTCATTATGAAATCAATAAATAATTTCAAAGTTGCTTATTTATAAGCACTTTAACATTTATAAGTAAGAAGAAAAGTAACTTCTATATTGATGCACAAAATCGTAAAATGCTTACAATCGGGTGCCTCTTTGATTCCTTGGAGCCAAGATGGTCGCCAAGACGTGACTAACAAGCTAAATAATAATATATCATTTGTATTATTATATAATATATACTAAACTAAACTTCATGGCACGACAGCCCAAGTGGGCCAATGCCTACAGTACCCATAACTGTCTTCATGACCGAGGGCCCTAGGGTGGGAAGCATATGTCCCAGTTAGGTGGTCAGCCTAACGTAAGACCCCGAGGATCGAACCTCGGACCTGTGTCATGGGAGCGTGAAACGTGCCACTAAGCCACATATAATGTATATAATTGTATAAATAATAAGACTAAAGATAATAAGATTGCCAGAAATTAAAATTTATCATCAAATTCTCGCCAAACTAAGGGGCACCCGATTCTACACTGAACCCACAAAATCTAATAAATAGTTAGTATTAGTAAACTGAATTCCATCATTAATACTTTTTTTGCAAAAAGAAAATGTTCTTAATAACTTAAACTTGGTGATACTCAAATGTAAATAAATGACAAAATATAAGATAAATATTTCCTGTGAATTGAGATTTGGGGATCCATATGCCAAAAAATCGTCATCATTTTTAAACATAATAGAAAAAAATCAATAGTTAAGTCAAACAAATGACAAAATAACATAAATTCCCTTGTAATATTGGCAAAGAAATATACGTAAACAATGATCTTCTTAGTCACATCTGTGAAATAAACATTTGTCAACTTTGGAGATTACTTTGATTATTGAAGATTATCCAAGATATTCAACAATATTTGATTTTAGCAACCCTAATATATACGTCATTGAGAGGTATCACAAAACACCTTGTTTTAACTACACACGTTCATTATAATTCATTTCAGGATAATTCAAACGAATTTTTGTAAGAATCCTACTATTTTGTAATTTTATTACTGTTATTTATTATTAATTAGATATAATTTCCTTATTTAGAAAAAAAAACTGTATAACATGACAACTAATTTAATTTGGTAACATTTTTTAATCGCCAAGAAATTTAAAAATATGCCAAAAGGACTATATGACAGCTGTCCTCTTAATATAAAATGAAATATAAAATAAATTGAAATCCATCTCCATATTCCTAAAGTATATAATATATTTTTGTCTGTTACATTAGTTTAATATATGTATGTTATAATAAAGGATTAGAATAAGTCCAATATATATATCTATATCTATCTATCTATATCTATCTATATATATATATATATATATATATATATATATATATATATATATATATATATATATATATATATATATATATATATATATATATATATATATATATATATATATATAAAATATAAGATCAAATATTAACTAAGATTAATTTTTGAACAAGCATTAAATTTTGACGTAATTTCTAAAGTGAGTCTTTAAACTAAAAGCAGTTTTAAAAAGATGATCAACTATTAAACATGTAAATTTTTTTGTAAATTGTTCCAATCAGAACAAAAATAAAAGACCTGCAAGATCTTTATTTTTTTATAGCCATTTTGGATATTTCTGTTTTCATGGGGATTGTCTAGTTCTTCTAGATGGTCCCAAGATTAGCATAACAACAAATTATTCAAAATTAAGAGCATTTCGCAGTTTTGTAACTAAATTTAATTGCAAGAGTTTATATAAAGGATTTTACTTCATTAGTTACTACATAGGTGGAGCTGATTTAATTTGATTTACTTTAGTTTCAAAATTAAATTCTATTTTAAACAGTTTAAAGAATTTCACTTCTTTAATTATTACATGGATAGAGTTATTTTAATTAAGTTTATTTTCATTTTATTTTAAGTAAATGAATAATTTTTTTTGTACATACTTTAAATAATACTAACTTCATTCGGCTTTCCCTTATTTATATTTTAATCATTGGATTATTCTAATAATTTATTTATACAATTTGTTATCATAAAATTAATTATTAATTTTATTCCAATACTACTTGGCAGTTTGATTTTAAAATATTTCTTTTCATTTTTAACAACTATTTTTAACGTTTAATTTAATGTTATCTGCAAATATGATTTTATTTAACACGTTTCACGTAATATGCAAGAAATTTTATTTTCCCTGTTTGCCCATTTCTGTTATTTTAAAGAAAAATTTGTTTTAGGGTAAAATTAATTTTTTTCCTTCAAACTTTCTGAACTAACGGTTATTTGTATTAGTTTTGTCTTTAAATTTTTAGAAATATGTGCAACTCAATATAGATTCTTTTACTCTTTATAGTTTTTATTATTCTGATTTTATAAGAGTTACTTCTTCCCTCTCCCTGTTACCCTGAAGAGAAGAGCAAGTTCCACTTTTATGCACACGATTTGAGAAAATTTAAAAGGTTGCTTTTATTTAATATGATTATATTATTTATTGAATTACTTTACTTATTTATGGCATCCATTTTAAGTTATTTATTTCTAAGCAAGATTTACTTTTATACACACTATTGAAATAAGGGTAAAATCCTAAGAGAGCTCACACCTTTGGTGACAAACTGAAAAAAAGCACCAAGCCAGAACGAAATTTCAGAAATAGTTTCTGTATCCATATCTCGTGTATTGAAGTAGGGTTATCAAGATTGGCGCAAGCCACAATTATCGCCAACCAAAATCATTCGAACTAAGGGTGTGAGCTCTGCTAGGATCCAACCGAAATAAGTTTTAAAAGTTGCTTTTATTCAATACTGCAATAGGTGCCGTATAATCCAAGATGCCAAATTCTGAGTTTGGGGATTTTTTTTTGGCGGATTTTCTTTAATATCTGGCAATTTTGTTTTTATTACGTCATACATATGGAGACCTATAAGAATTATGCAGAAAATTCTATTTTGGTAACCCTGGTATTTACGTCATCGCGCACTATACGTCATCTTGGCAACATTTTTTCATCACCAATGTATATATATATATATATATATATATATATATATATATATATATATATATATATATATATATATATATATATATATATATATATATATATATATATATATATGGGTTCTGTTCTTTCTATCAGGAATAATGAACGATAAATGTTAAATTATTTAATTATATTTTGAAAAAACAAAATTAAGCTATTTACATATTTACAAATGAATATCAAATAATAATCTAACATCATTGTAGTTAATAATTCAAAGTTGATTATCTTATCCGTTTGAACGTCTTTACGTCTTCATTTATGCTCTCCTCGTCCTTCTCTCCTCCCTCTGTTCTGCGTATCCGGCGGCAAACATGTGAATGGCCCTCTGGTAGAGCTTTCAATCCCACAATCGGCCATCCTGATGACTATGGCTGATCTCAGCATTCGTCTAAAATCAAGACTTCCTGAAATAAAAAATGAATAGGAGCAGTAACATGTTCAAGAAGAAAATTGTGAAACAGTTTTATAATTCTCATCTAATTCGTCTTTTCAATTCTCATCTAAATCATCATCGTTAAAGAATCTTCATTTGGTTAAAGAATCGATAACGGCATCTTCACTCTCGTCATTTGCCATCTTCAAAAGGAAACGTCTTGAACACATCCCAGTTACTATTCTTTTTTTAAAAAAAATTGAAAAGTTAAAACAGTCTGAAATAAAGAGTTTTAGTCTTAAAAAGTAGCAATTCAGTGGGTAAAAAGGTCAAAATCAGGAGTTGGTCGTTATCGGTGTCTTCTTTCATCAGTTTCCTCTTTCAGCACATTTTAAGTTACATCGGCCCAAGGCTTCATGTACTCAGCACAAGTACTAGTAATCAGGGGACCTTCGTTAAAACCAATTTTTTGAACATCGTAGGAGTCATTGTTTTTAACTTTTATTATTTTGTTTTAGGGCCTAAATATTTGGGTTTTAACTTGAGACCTGGACCTTGTTGTATACGCTTAATAGCAACAATATCATTTAATTTGAATTTTCTTGCTTGTTTTCTTCTTAAATTATAAGTTTTACGATTTTCGTTTTGAACTTTTAAAATTTGTTTTTTAGCTTCTTTTCTAAGGTTATCACGATTATTAATGAAATCTGTTTGCATTTCTGTGTCTAAGAGATCTTTAATTTTACCGTCATTTTTTTTTTTTTTTCATCTTTGTACCAAACAGCAATTCAAATGGTGTTGTATTAATACTTCTGGGAAAAGTTGAGTTTATAACCTGTTGTACATTACTAACATGCAAATACCATTTAGCTAGGTTGTCTATCAACATTTTAGACAGAACAGAAATTATACTGGAGTAAAGGCGCTCTACTTGACCATTGGTTCTAGGTAAACCGGTGGTTATACAAATATGTTCAATTTCTTCACGGCGACAAAATTCTTCGAAATCATTTGAAGTAAATGTAGAACCTTTATCCGAAATGATGCAAGAGGGGTTACTGAAAACAGTCTTTTGTAGTTTTAACTTCGAAATTACTTCAGAAACGTCAGTAGATTTAGTTGAGTAAAGCCATATAAATTTGGTAAAACTATCGATCACAGCAAATATATATTAATATCTCTTATGAGTACTTTCTAACGGACCTAAATGATCTACATGATATGTGTGTAAAGGAGTGTCGTCTTTTTCAATTGGATGTAATTATCCTTCTTGTTTACCTCTTTTTCGATTGCTTAAAATACACGGTATACAATTAGATAAACATTTCTCGATTTTTTGTTTAACTTGAGGAATGTAAGAGTTAGAATTTAAGCTATCTTCTGTTCTTTTAACTGCAAAATGACCTTTCTCGTGTGCAGATTTAATTATACTCATTTGCATTTCATCTGGGACTATAAACAGTTCATTACCATTAATATATTTATAAAGAACATCATTTTTGAGTAAATAATCATCATGAGGCTTTTGTTTTAATATCCCTTTACCTGTTTTGATATGTTCGTCTGTGTTTTGTGCTTGAATTATTTGGTACTTACGTATTAGCGTCAACGCGACTTTTTAAGCCGAACGAAAATAAATTTTTTTTAAATATAATTAGAAATTTTTTTTTCAGAATTATAATTGAATTTTTCAAAAGTAGAAAAGGTGTTCAAACTATAGGTTACGCGCTAGTTCTACTCAAGTTTTAGAACAAAATTAGCTGCGGTGACGCTAATACGTAAGTACCAATTATTTTTAGTGTTAAACTATCTTGAGCTATCATACAAATTGGATTTCTGCTTAAAGCATCGACATATCGCATACTAGAACCTTTTCTGTGTTCAATTGTGTAGTCAAAATCACTTAGCATTAGAGCCTATCTAACAATTTTTGTGCATAAATCTTTTTTGTTCATTGTGTTAACATCAAGCTGTATTATTACTTAAAAAAATGAGTGGCCACTAGTTGTCAATGCTTAATATGTCATGTTATGAGAGATGTTGAAGTAATTGAGAGAGGAGATTGTGTGAAGGAGCTCACTATGAAGGAGCTAGCAAAAAGATGTCTGCAAATAATCCTATTTGTAAATAAATTTTTAAATATTAGTAAAAAAATTATAAGAACTTCTTCCTTCCCCCCCTAAGCTACTCACTCGTTGTCTGACAAAATAGAATCGATAACAAATCAGAAGAGGGATATAACTCGCGACGCTATCGGAATTGAGGTAGGCGAATTTTAATTGTTTCGTTTCGAAATACATATTAACATACAATTATTAGAAACAATTATTTTCATTTTGGGTGAAGTAAAAGTAATAATTTCGTTATTGATAAAGTATTTTTATCTATAAAGTAATTAAGTATTATAATTTGTAAAGTATGGCTTTTTGGGGGAAGACTAAAAAAGTAGATTTATTAGAATTAGCAACAGAATTAGGTCTCTCCGTACCTGAAGATGCTAAAATAATTGATTTAAGACGTATTATAACGGAACCAGAGACGTATGATAAAGAGTTTAGTAAGAGTTTATTAAGTAGGATTACTAAAGCTCGAATTGCATCAGAAATAGCCGCCAAAACGTTGGCTGACCGTGAACATGAACTTGAGCGTTTACGTATCGAAAATAGAGTTCAAAATGTAAATATTTCAGATTTAAGTAGCAACGATGAAAGTAAAAACGAACACATAGGTTTTCAAAAGTTAATGCACGAAAATAAAATCAAAGATGGGGATATAAATTTTTATTTAGTATTATTTGAACGGCAGGCACGACGAATTGGATTAAATGAAGAGTATTGGGTGTCACAATTATTGGGACTGCTCCAATATGAAATTACGCAACTAATACCGCGTGAAAACGAAGATGATGCACATAATTATAAATATGTAAAATCGTTATTGCTTAAGAGATATAAGTTAAAAACTGATAAGTTTAGATTTAAATTTTTAAATCATGTTAAAAATCTAGAAAGTACATGGAAGGATTATTCATTCGAATTACAAAACTATTTTGAGGAATGGATAACGGGACTCGAGATTTCAGATTTTAATAGCTTAAAAAATTTAATTATTACTGAACAGTTAAAGAAACAAGTAAATTCAACTCGGGAACATTTTGTGGATGAATGGCCTAAAATTAATTCTCCAGACCAGTTAGCAGATAAATTGGATAATTATGATAATGTTCGATCTATTAACAGTTTTAAATTAAGAAACTCATCGAATTATAATTCTCGTAATGATAAATTTCAGGTAGAAAAGAAATCATTTCCGTTTAGTGAAAATAAAAGTATTAATCGAAAAAAGTTAGTTAGCTCGGATATTCGAAATGAAAAAGGGGAATTTAAATGTTTTAATTGTAATTATTATGGTCATATAGCTCGTGAATGCCCGGCGCCGAAGATTTTTCCTTACTGTAAGAAATGTAAAAAACTAGGTCATTTTCAGCGAACGTGTAAGTTTGAAAGCGATCAAAAGTGCAAGGGGAATAATTTATCTGTCAGTCAAAACAATTCGGATTCAAGTGCGTCGTTGGTGCCTACGAACTACTTGAAAGATGCTTATATTTGTGGAAATAAAGTGGTTGCATTGATTGATACAGGAAGCAGCTGTTGGCTCTTAAAAAAAAGTATCGCAATAAAAATGAACAGTAACTTATTCGGTTTATGAAATCAAAATAACCCAGTAACTAAGGCTCTCGGAAAAGCTGTAGTAAATATTCGTGTAGGTGATTTAGTTGAGAAATTTATTCCTTTATTAATTGTCGAAAATAATTCCCAACCATACGATTTAATTGTAGGTAGAACATGGTTAGATTTACCCTACATTGCTTTTACTTGTATTGGGGGTAATTTAAAATTTGAATACGCAAATGACGATGTTTTTTCAGAAATTCAAGTAGATATAAAGGAAAATACAGTTAAATTGAAAACAATAAATGAAACAGAAATCGAAAGTAAATCAATTACTTTGATTAGAGCGAAAATTGAAGAAACCTAAAATTCGATAATTAATGGAACAATTTTAATCAAAAGTATAGGACAGAATTTAGATTCTATTCTTGAAGTAGTTAATGGTGAAACAGTTGTACCAGTAATAAATAAAGAAGAATTTAACTTAAAAATTAGGAAAGGTCAGTGCTTAGGTAGGGGAATGGAAATAAGTGAGGAAAGCTTAACTCTATCTAATAAAATTAAAAGTGATAATGAAGAAGTTGAAGTTATAACAACTAACAAAAAGAAGTCTCCTATTTTAATGAAAGATATTAATTTTGAGAAATCCTTTGAAAGTGATAAAAAATTGGAACTTTTGAATTTATTAAATAAATATAGAGACTGCTTTGCTTTAAACATAAGCGAATTAGACTGCACGAATTTGTGCAAAATGGACATTAAAGAAATAAATGGCAGTAAACCAATTTTTCATAAACCATATAAAACCAATTCTGAAGAGATGAAGCACATAAAAGAAATTGTATCCGAATAGAAGAGGTATGGAATAGTTTCAGATACTCAGGCCATAACTTCATTGCTCCCACATGATGTCCTTGTTATGGCCTGCCGGGAAATCCTTTCGCAACTACAAGAAAGAACTGAAATCTGTTTGCAATGGGTGCCAGGGCATTGTGATATTGAGGGCAATGAGCGTGCAGATGGGCTTGCCAAATCTGGATGTGACTTGACCCAAGAAGACAGGCCTATAAGCTATTCTGCTGCACGCAGAGCTATTAATCTACGTATTAAAAAATCAATTAGGACAGCCTGGGAGGCAGCTGCTGTTGACGATGAAGAAATGCTGCTAAGATGACATATCGTAACGTGCACGATGACGTAAATACTAGGGTTACCAAAATAGAATTTTCTGCATAATTCTTATAGGTCTACATATCTATGACGTAATAAAAAAGAGGTAGCCAAATACATCAGAAAATCAGCTGAAAAAATCGCCAAACTCAGAATTTGGCATCCTGGATTATACGGCACCTGTGCCTTCAATTTTGACACCCATAGTGTTTACGTCACCGCGACGAGATTTAGAACACTTTGCTCCATTTTCGCAATTTATTATAAATTTTTCAGCGGAAACTTCGTAAGAATTTTTTAGTGTGTTTTGCAATTTGCTTACATTTTGGAAACTTAAATTCTAGGTTTTATTGCTCTTTTTCATTGTTTTAAATAATTATTTTTGTGTTGGTAGGACTTAAATAAATAATTCCATCGATTTCAAAACAATAACAAATATTTATTTTGAGCTCGATAGCTCGCCTCTGGATGAGGATTATACCGCTACAAATACAAATCAATTTTTTTTTATCAAGTTTTTCAGAGAGAAACAAGAGCGTAGGAGGTTGCCATAATTGGCGCATTTTATCGCCTTACGAACAAATTTTCAAGGCTTTAACATTCCGGCCCCGTGGAATGGTTAACATTCAACAACCAATCAAACAATAGCAAATACGTAGTGTGATTTACACAATTCTAAAGCAATATTCTTACACAATAATAAACATTACATAGACTCAGCAATAATATTCAAAATTAACACACAGGTTCAAAGTACTAAATGTTAAGAACAATTATCTTAATGCTATTAAACAATACAGAAAATAATAATAAATAATATTTCAGAGACTACAATGCCATGACAATAATTCTAATCAGTATTTACAGGAAGTATGCACAATTTCGTAATGGGTCTTTTTAAAATCTCATGAGCAGTACCAATATTGACCACTTTGACAAAATTTTCAGGGCCGTGAAAAAGTTCTACTATTCTCTCAAGAAGCCATTTGCATTTGGGTAGATTAGGCGTTTTTACTGCTACTAACATACCTGGGCTGACATTCAATTTTAAAAACTTTGTTTTTAAAACGATATTGAAAATTACTCAGATATTCCAAGTTCCATCGCTTCCAAATAATCTGAGTCAGTTTTACAACTCATTTCCACCATGATAAACGATTGATGGCAAAATCAACGATATTTGATTCAACAATTGTAGTTATGGGTCGCCCAAGAAAGAAATGACCAGGAGTTAAGGCCTCTAGGTCATTGATACCTGACGACATCGGAGTCAAGGGTCCCGAATTTAAGATTCCTTCGATTTCTGTAATTATGGTAAGAAATTCTTCGTAACTGAAATTGGCATTTCGTGCTCCCCTAAATAAATGGTCTTACAAGACTTAACTCCCGCCTCCCAGAGTCTTCAAAAATTCGGAGCTCCTTGCTGAATAAAGGACCATTTAATTTGTTCAGAGGTTAGGAACTTATCTAATACCTTATCCGGATGGTTTATTAATCTAAGCAATTGCTTAAGTTCTGACTGAGCACCACAAAATTTTTTCCATTGTCGGAGAACAAGGTCCTATATTTGAGACGTCGGCCAAAGAATCTTTTCTACGCTACTATTAATGCCTGCGACGTTAAGTCACAAACTATCTCAATGTGAATAGCCTTTGTGGTCATACAGACAAAAATAGCAAAAAAGCCTTATGAAGAGTGTACCCTTTCTTTCATTTCTATACCTAATAAGGAATGGTCCTGCAAAATCTACACCAATATTTATAAATGAAGGATTTATAGTAACTCTCTCCTGGGGAAGATTTCCCATCAATTGCTCTACTACCATTGGCTTGTTTTTTGAAAAATTACGCAATTATGTATAATTTTCTTTGCCAGGTTTCTGACATTTATAGGCCAACATTTTTGTCTTGTGTAATACCAGAGAGTTTGTGGTCCATTATGAAAATATTTTTTGCGGAAATGTTCCATAGCTAAATAAGTCAGCTTACTTTTTGCAGGAAGAATAAATTGGGATTTTTTTTTCTGGTAACCTATATCGGAATTTTGAAGACGCCCTCCAACTCTGATGACACTATTTGTATCACAGAAAGGATTTAAGGAATTTAAAGAACTTTTACCTGGAAAGGGTTTACTTCCCTTTAAGGCATTATACTGCTCCATAAATTCTTGTAATTGAGACATGGAAATTAAATTCATTTCTGCGAAATGAAATTCTTCATTGTAGATCTGTCCATGACGCTTGTCCTTCCTTGTTCTAATATTATGAAGAAATCTGAAACAAAAACTTAAAATTCTAATTAGTTTCCCCGAGTTATTGGTAACCTTAAGAATTTGACCTAAAACGGAATTTTCTATTGTAACAGTTAAATTAATGTTCTCGGGTTGTTTCAGTTCCTGCGAGTACTCATTATTGTCTACAACAGGTTCTTGAATGCTAGTCTCTTGTAATTGAGTGAATTCCTTAAGAAATACTGGTCCAGTCCACCACAGATCAGTACTCATGATATCATCTGGAGAAAAGACTTCTGGATATCAGATCTGTTGGGTTCTCCCATGAGGACACATGTTGTCACTGAAAGTTCATAGGTGAGCTCTTGTATGGCTGGTACTCGATTGCTGACAAATGTTTTCAGTTCGTGAGCCGTATATTTATCCAAGCCAAAACGATATTCGAGTCGGACCACAAAATATGTGGCACAGTCCTAGATGGTTAAGGCTTTATTAACCTTCTGCATGAGTTCAGCCAGCAGCAATGCTGCTTAAAATTACAATCTAAGAACTGTGATCTGTTTTGCCGGAACAATTCTGGATTTACTGCACAGAAAGTGAACCGAAATAATTCCATCTGGTAACTTGCATTGTGCATAAACATCTGCACCATAAGCAGCCGTAGAAGCATCTGCAAACCCGTGAATCGTAACATTTCCATCATTCCAACAATGTCTTGAAATAACAACGGTTTTAAGTTTTGGGAGAAGTGACACAAATTCTATCCACAGTTCCAAAAGAGCAACTGGAAGCGTAGCATCCCAATCTGCATTTAAGAGCCAGAGTTCTTTCATGAACAATTTTGCTTTGTCACAACAGGACCAATTATTCCTTGAGGATCGAATATCCTCGCAATGACTGACAATGCAGAGCGTTTAGTGTAAGTGTCTCTATGTTGAATTGTATATTTGTATGAAAGGAAATCAAGTTGAGGTTTCCATAATACTCTTAGAACCTTAACTGAACTAATTTTATCAGAATCTTCGAAGGAATACTGTTCACTATTAGTGATACCTTTGAGAAGACTGTCCTCGTTAGAGTTCCATTTGTGAAGAGACATACCTACCCTTGCAAGTAATTGGACAAGGTGGAGTAGTAATTGTCTTGTTGATTCCCGATCATATGATCCCGTTAATACGTCATCTATATAAAAGTCATCCCGTCCAACTCTAGCAGCATCTGGGAATGAAGTTTCTTCATCATCACATAACTGTTTAATTACATAACTGTTCAATAACATTCTCGTGGCAAGGTAGGGTGCGGCGGCAGTTCCATATGTCGCAGTATTAAGCCTGAATGTTTTAACTGAATTGTCTGGACCTTCCTTCCAAAGAGTTCTTTGTAAATCACTTTGCGATGGATGGACTAAGATTTGTCTGTACATCTTGCATATATCTGCCGAAAAAACACTCTTATGCTTCTTAAGCCGAAGCATTATGGAAAAAAGATCTTGCTGCGGGATTCTACCTAACCTTTGCAGCTAATTGAAAGGTGTACCTGTAGATGTAGGAGCTGAGGCGTTAAAAACAGCCCTCAACTTCATTGATTTGCTTTCAGTCCATAAGATTCCATGATGAGGCATGTAATAAACATTGTTTGGGGTTCAATCCCTTCATATGACTGAAATCCTCATACTCTCGCAAGAAGACTTCATATAAGGAATTGCGCTCTAACCTTTGCATAAGGATTCTAATTGCTGAGATGCCAGTAATTTTGATTCTCCTAACACATGGTCAGTTTTGAGGGGGATTTTCACGACATATCGGCCATCATATGCTCTAGAATGCATTTTTATGAAGGGTTCTTCACACCCCATTTCTTCTGGACTTAAAATAGGACTTGTATTTTTAATTGATTCAAGTTAAAAAAATTTGGGAAGAGTTTTATCAATGTTAATTGATTCCTGAATCAGTCCGCAGTGATTATTTCTGGTCGTGTTAGAAATGTCATTTGAGCCACTAACAATAAAACCGAAAACATTATCTTGAAGAATTAAGCGAGAATCCTTAAGTTTTAATTTTTTGGATTTTAATATATTAAAAAATAATTCTACCCCAAGTAAACCGTTCATTTTGCTAGGTCTGAAAAATGCGGGACGCGCCAATTTTATATCGTTAAACAAATTCCTAAAGTTAATATTCAACTGTCGTGCGGAGATTATGCTTGTGATTTTCGGAACAATTACAAATTCCGAAACTCTAATAAAATCTTTAGATGAATGAGAAATTTCCACTACTACCTTAGATTTTACATTTAACAAAGAGCTACTTAATCCTCTAATAGGCATATTTACTTGGTTTTCCTTTAACCGCAAAAAATCTGTAGCCTCGTGACTTATGGCATTTATCATGGAGCCACTATCAAGCAAAAAACGCTACACATGTGACTTTCCAAAAGCTTCTTGCACTAAAACGCAAGCAGTAGCCAACACTACTGTTTGAGATTTATGTCCGTAATAAGTGGCTCTTGCACATGTATTTTCCTAAATCTCTGAGAGGTTTAGGAAAATACATAAGGTTTAGGAAAATACATATTGACCTCAGGGTCAACTCCTTGCTCTTGAGTGTTGTTGAGTGGTTGCTCAAAACTTTGGTTTTTATTTTTTTATTTCCGATTTTGAAAAGTCATGCAAAAGGGATCCATGAGATATTGACTGGCAGATTTTACTTTTATACTTAGAATCAAAAGAATTTAAATTATGTTTAAGAATTCTGGGCATTTGAAAATCGGGTGATATTGTGGAGAATTACAAATTAAACACTGAAATTTATTTACATTCGAGTCAACGAAAAAACTTTTCATTTTATTACACATTTTCGGTTTTACGGTTCGGCAAGAACGTTCTCCAGAAATTGACAACGTCCTTTTAAAGATTGAATAAATTCATCCCACTAGGGTAATTCGGATGTTTTAAGCAACATTTTGTAGAGCCTTCTTGATTTTTTATCTACCTTTTGTTAAACAACATTAGTCAAAATATTAGCACTTAAATCACCTAATTCCAAATTTAAAGATTTAAGAGATTTAACGTATTGAATAACTTTGTCTAGTAAACATCTTAATTCAATTCCTGATTCATAGTTAATTTTTTCTAAATTTATTAATCCCGAAATATTTGAATTAAATATAAGCCTTTTATTATCGTAGCGCTCCTGTAACGCCTGAAAAAGTGAAGAAAAACTATTTTCTGATGTTTAAATTAATCGCGCGTTTCCAGTTAAAAACGATTGCAAGTAAAATAATTTGTGAGCTTCATCTAAATGCTCATTAAAAGAAATCAATGTTTCAAATTGTGTTTTAAAATTATTCTAGTCCTCGTAATGTCCCGAAAACTTAGGCAGAGGAATGTCTAGTAATTTTACGTTTATATTACGAAAGTTCCTTCCATTAGCAAATTAATCAACATGCAATGTTTCACTTTTTAAGGAAGATTTTAATTTTAAACAAGCTTACTTCCAATTCTTCAATTTCTTCTTCTATTTGATCAAGAATTTTTTCATTGTCCTTTACACCGTTTTCTTCTAAGATAACATGGTACTGTAGACGCAATTCAATTACATCACTTTTTGCTTTTTGAACATTTCTAATTTTTTCATCAAAAGTAACTGCATCATCATTCTTTATCACTTTTAATTTAAGCTTCTAATCTTCCAATTTTTGCCTTCAAAGTACCTCGTCGGCGATTCGAGACTTTAAAGTACGACATGCTGCAAAACGAAAGTAATACCTGTTAAAGATAATCAACAATGAGTTTCAAATTTTTGTTTGTCCATAGGACGCTAATTCACCTACCGGTCGACTGACCAAAATGGTAGGGTTTAAATAAATAATTCCATCAATAACAAACAATAACAAATATTTATTTGCGGTCGATAGCTCGCCACTGGACGCGGACTATACCGCTACAAATACTATTCAATTCTTTTCTGAATCAAGTTTTTTAGAGAGAAACAAGAGCGTAGGAGGTTGCCATAATTGGCGCACTTTATCGCCTTACGCACAAATTTTCAAGGCGGCAACATGTGTCCTGCATATATTTTTTTCATCATTTGTCAAAATTGTTACGGTTAATTATGTTTGTAACTCAAAATATCGTTTTAAAATACCAAGGTATTCTTTATTCTAAAATGAGGTTTAATTTCTCCAAATGGTAAGGGGATTTTAGGTCAGGATGGAGAAGCTATAGTTTTTTCTGTTTTATATTGTGTGAGAAAAAGGAAATTCTCCTAGACTTTTTGCGTGAAATTGGAGTATTGAAATCAGAGTTAGTGTATTTAAAATGCGGAAGTCAAATGATGAGTGCGGCTGAGAAAAGCCTTTCAAATTGATATGTTTTCTACTGCAGTAAAAGTTTTGAAGGAAAGTCTTGTGATTCCAAGGAGTCTATCAGGTATAGTTCTTGGTTTTCTTTGCAGCAAATTGAAGATTGAAAAAATTTTTCTTTTGACTTATGAAATTGTTCGTAGTAGTAAAACAATTGATATTCAAAGGGAATATTCTTTTAGCAAACATGCTTTAGAAGCCTGGAGGCAGTTCATAGATGAAACTATGCTTTACTCAATTCAGTCATCTTCAGAGAAGATAGGTGGTGAAAGTAAGATTGTTGAAATTGACGAGTCAAAATTCGGAAAGAGAAAGTATCATAAATGACTGACCTTCTTTCGGGGTATCCGATAGAAGGTCAGTGGGTGTTTGGTGGTGTCGGAAGAAGTAGCGGAAAGTTATTTTTGGTAGCAGTACATGATAGAACAAGGAAAATTTTAGTTAATATTATTAAACAGTGGTTTGAGTCAGGGACAGCCGTTTATTCCGATTCTTGGAAGGCTTGTGTTTCATTAGGAAGCGAGGGCTATGAACATTTGACAGTTAATCACACTATCACTTTCGGGGATGCAATTACAGGATGTCTTACAAATACTATTGAAAGCACATGGTTAAAAGCAAATTGATGACACATAATCGTCAAACGGATTTTAAATTTTATTTGGCACTTTGTTTATTCCATAAATCCTGTGAAGAAAAGAAATTGGACCCATTTAATGTTTTCTGGGAAATCATTGTAAAAATTAATTGGGATGAATTTAAAATTACTGTTTAAAATTATGTAGACATATTCTTTTTTTAGTTTATGTATGGCGATTTTATAACTTATATCATTAAAATAAAATACTTTATAATTTGTATATACATTTTTAAAATTATTGTTTCTTTATTTAATTTTTTAAAATTATTATAATTAATAGTTTAAATTATATCTTACAATTTATATTTATTCTTTTGCGAATGTGTCTTTAATTTTCCTTAGTATTCGTGTTCTGATTCTTCTGGAATTTTCGTTAGAAATCGCATTCCAGTTTTCTCAGAATTTGTATTTACTTTTTCTAAGTTCACATATTTTACTTTTTCACATTAGTTTCTGAAGTAATTTCAGAAACGAATACGAATAAGAAAAATATTCGTATTATCTAATTTTTTCTTTTTTTGTTCTAATGTTTTATTTTTTTAAAAAATCTTATGATTTCAAAAATATATATTTACGTACTTTATTTATCAAGCTTAAATTTAATATTTCGATAAGTAAAGTTTTTCAAAAGCAAATTTACTATGTCAAAATTACAACATATTCACGCGGCATATTACGCCATCTTGACAACATTTCGTTGTCGCAAAAAAAATTTTAAATTTGAGACTCTGGTTTATACGGCAACTGTGCCCAAATAACTGTAGTTATTATCTCATTGGCTAAAAAATGAATTCATAAATATATTTTTAATATTTAGATTTAAAGTAACGTAAACAATTACAACAGGCTAATATAAAAAATTTGATTAAAAAATATTCCATAAATTTTAAAAAATCGAAGAAATAATTTTTTTTCCTCAATATTTATATATAATTAGAATATTTAATTAGGCACTAAAGAACAGGACATCTCACACAAATGTGAAACGACATCGACCTTACTTCAAAACTTCCAAGGAATTTGAAATTTTCCCTTTCTTTTAAAAAAGTTCTACATTGATTATTCCTATTATAAGGCCCGGAGGCGAAGTGGTTGCGCTTCTCGCTTCCAAACCGCAAGTCGGAGGTACTGTCCTCAGGCTGAGCTGGGTCGACTTAACCTTTCATCCCTTCAATGGGTAGATAAAACTGATTGACAAGTTCGATCGGGAACTAAATACTGGGAGTTTAGTAGTAAGCTTGACTACTTCACCAAGACACATGCTTCGCACCCCAGGACCCACAGTTACGAAATTAGATACGAGCAATCTACTCCTTGTCCCTAGGGGTGGTCATGCCACTGAGTTTAGGTTAATTTTATTCTTATTTTTAAATTTCAGAGTTCCTATTTTTGCACTATTTTAATTTTTTGGGGGATGCTCATCAGCGACATCTAAAATGAAATGTTAATACCATTGGCACCCTCCCCAAAAAAAGATGGTATTATTATTTTCTTTTACGGTAGCGCCATCTATTATTTGAAATAAATTTTAAAAAGAAGACTTGATATAACGAATAAATAGTTTTCAGCAGATTGAAATGGCAACACATCATGTAAATTTACTTTTGGTGGTAAACTATCACTATTCCTAGAAATTAAATGTCTTTTATATAAGTTTTTCCCTTGTTCGAGATTTTTTTTTTCGCTTAAGGATTTTATCTTATATTCCTAATTTTGAAAAACTGCAATTAAAAAATTTCTTTTTATTACTTAAATTAGATAAGTAATATCTAAGCAAATATAGGCCTAAAGTAATAAACAATAATCTTTCAAACATGTTGATTTCTGTAAAAATATTAAAAGGTGGTGAATGTGATATTGAAGTAAGTTAATATTCGATTTTATTTTAGTGTCATTTATTTTTATTATTAGTTAAATTTTTATTTCGAGATAAATTTCCACTTCTTGTTTGTTCCTCTATAAGAAAGAGAACGTATGTAAATTAATGATAAGTTATTTTACTATATTCACATTATCTTCTGTAATGTGAATGTAGCTATAAGGCATATTTTTTGTTTAATATAAAGATAACTTAATTATGATTTATAATTTAAATTTCATTTATTACATGTATAAATTGGATAACAGTTGTATAGATCGGGATTTTTTATTCTAGGTGTCTGCTACAGCTTCTGTGAATCGTGTAAAGGAAATAGTTGCTCAACAATTGAGAATTCCTGTTGACCAACAAAGACTTGTTTTCAAAGGAAAAACACTATTGGGTATACTGGTTTTCCTCAGTTCTGTTATATATAACTGCTTATTTAATTCTTTAAAGATAGTGAAGTTTTTGATGCAACTAATTACAGCTGTTACCTCTTATTTAAATTTTACTATGCAGAGGTATTTTAAAAATTTTGATTAGACATTACTTTAATCTAAGTAATCAATTTCTGTCTTTTAATCCATATATAATTTTCTTGTAATAACTTTCATTTACTAAGAATTTAGTATTTTTTCATGTAATATTTTATTATTAAGGAAAAGTCGTGCTTAATAAAATAAAAGGGTACTTTAATGTTTATTGAATTTTATTCATAAACTATGTAAATATCATAATATCACCTCAAGTATAATTTCATAATATTTGAGGTATATTACCATAATTGGCTTCTGTTTTCCAGAAAACGTATTTGTTTAAAATATAGTTGTTATAAAATGATAAGCATTAATTGTGTATTTTGTAAGCAATTTTTTCCAGAAATAATATTTCTGCAAATTTAATTTTCTTTTTAAGTTTTTATATTATGTAATGGATGTAATAATAAAGCTTGAATTATTAGTATGTGACAAAATTCTAATTGAATATATACTACCATTAAGCAAATACTTTTCTTTGTTGTTTTATAATATAATTGTTAAATTAACCATTTTAAGTCAACATTATTAAAGAAGCAAAGATTGGTTGTAATTTAAGAATTAAGCTAGAATAGATATAGTATAATATATGAAAAACTTTTTCCTTATTGACCAAGGAAGTGCAATCCTCCTTAAAACAATTAAGAAAAATTAAGAACAACCTAATCAAGGTTTATTCTGATAAAGATTTTAAATAACTGATAAAATACCTTGTGTATTTGGCCAGTAGTTAACAATTAAGCAATGCTATTAATTTAACAGCAGGAATAATATTGATGAAAATAATAGTTTTAAAAGAAAGTGCTACAAAATTGAGTTTGGTGGATTTAATTTAAATGAAAACTAAATGGATTAATTGAACAATTTCTGTAACAGAACATTAAAAAGAATTATTAGTAAATAAAACACATTGATTTGGTATAGTGAGATCAAAGTTTTGCTTTTTATTTAAGAATTAAAATATCCTATGTTATGCTATAAATTTTTCAATAATAGCAAAAAGTATATTTACAATTATAAATAATTTTAATGAAATAGTTATACATCTTTTGTTCTTTGTCATTTATGATGCCTAGATGGCAGTAAATCTTTTGTGGTCTGTTGTTTGTTTGAACAGTTCATAAATGTGATTTTTACCTTGGGTGTAGATTTTTGAAATAATTTGGAGTCCTTTTTAATAGGTTCTGATCCAAATAGATCTCATTAACAGAAAAGTAATGTAGAACTGTGACCAAGCAGTAAACATTGTCACTATTGATATTGGCATTCTAAGCTTATTACATACTGTAATCTTTTATCTCAAAGTGAAACAAACTGATTACTAATGCTGAAATAAACTGAAACTGATTACTAATCATAAGTTATTGTAATAATTAATGACAATTCATAATGAATATTGAAATAATTATTATTTCACTATATGAGCACACAGTTAGTAGTTAGGATTAACTGATTTTTATTATTAGAACAGTAGGATTGATTATACCTCATTGTACTTTTTGCATCTCTGGAATTGTTTTCCTATCAGGAAAAGTTATTTTTTGAATATAATATTAAGAGAACCATTTAGTATTCATTGAGAGTGCTGGACTCTTGTCAAAATGTCATGAACAATAATATGTCGAGTATTGTGTGATGCAAGCTGTGAAATTACCTGAAGGAAAATCATGGGAATTTTTTTTAAAGTTCTATGAAAAATGAGAGTAATTTAGGGATTACAAATCCTCAACTGTGAATGATTGAATATATTTAATGATTAAATGACATTCAAAAGTGTTCCAGAAAGTCTGTTTTAAAAATGAATTTCAATATTGGCTATGTATTTGTAATGGCTCAGAATCCACCTTACTATATGGATCTTTGTTAAATCACCCATTATGAATTAAAAATTTTGTCCCCCTTAGAAAATTGTATGCAATACTTTTTAATAGCTAAAAATTGATATTAGAATTTATTTTATGAATATAGGGCTTGATCTGGTTCCTGAACAGTTATTGTTATGCTATGGCCTTTAGAATTTGATTTCCACATTGACCATGAATGATTATTGTGGTTCAGAATCATTTTAAACCATTTATCTTGTTATCACATTAAATTAATTATCCTTAAACTTATTAGCCCTTGTGTGCCCAGAATGGCCATTGAGCGGATCTGGCAGCTGAATGGTTAGCGCTCTTGCCTTCGGTTCAACAGTTTGTGGGTTCCAATCCTACCTTGGGCATGGATGTTTGTAGTGGTTCGGAATCCACTTTAAACCATAGGTCCCAGTCTAATTAGCTCTTGTGTGCAAAAAATGACCGTTGAGCGACAAAGAAACAAAACAAAAAAAAAGAATGGCCATTGAACTACAAACAAAAAACTTACAACATATATAAATATCTGATAATTCATTAGCTATGTTTACCCTATCTATTCCAAACTTTAAGGTAAAATGAAATTCAGGAAGAAGTATAGTTTAACTTCTGTTAAATAAAGAAGCAGTTAAAAACAAGTGGATGTTCAAAAGAAAACTAGATGCAAATTGAAATGTAAATAGTTATAAAGCAATGATGCTTTATATCTATCCATAGCTTGTGCTATATAATAGATATATAGCATAAGGATATTCATAGAAGCAAAATGAAATTTGTGTTGAAGTCTTCACATCTGTAGTTCACCCAATCATTTCGAACTTTTTTAGCAGTTGCTCATAAAACAAAAATGGAAGTTAAATATTACACATCAATGTAAAATATTTTATTTGAGTACTTGTACAAATTTTTTAAAGCAAAGTATTGTCTCACTGAACAAAAGAAGGCAGGTATTTTCTTACTGTTGAAGTAAAATCTGTTTTCAAATTCTGCTGTTGAAAAACTTGAAAGCTTTATGTGATTTTAATCAAAACATAAAGATGAAGGAGCTGTGTTAATATTAATGCATTTTGTTTTTCATTTTATTTCTTAAACAAATTTACTGTAAATTGTTCTCTTGTATTAAAAATAATATAAATATTGTTGTATGATTTTCCTTTACATGTTTAGAACAAATATATTTAGATTTTGCCTACTGTGCACCTATATTCCAGTTTAAATCTTAAGTTATAAAAATATTGACACTGTTCTATTACATTAATTATTGTATTGGAAAAAACTACACTAATATTGTTGTAAGTATTAGCATCCTATTTCTAAGAGTAGAGAAATGTACAGTGATTAAAATGTGCCAAGCGTGCGATCAAGTGCACCAAACTGGCTTAATGATTTGGAATGCGTTTGCATGACGTGATTTTCATTTTATGATATAAAGTGATTGTATGACATGTGCAAAATTCATTTTTCGTGCAATCCTTGAAAAGTTTAAAGATTAATTTTTAAGTTTTTTATGTAATCTTTTAAAGAGTAATTTTTAAGTAAAAGTTTTCAATTTAAGAATATGTTACGTTAATGTTCCTGTTATTGGACTTCAAATTTTTTTTTTAATTATATCATTTAGAATTTTTAAAACATAAAACAAATTGTGTTTGGAATTTTTAAAATGTTTGAATTTTTTGAGTTATATTATTTGGAATCTTTGTTTAGTCAGCCACCCACACACATTAAAAGATCTGTGTGAGGTACTAATCATATGCATGGTCAGTTTGATTCCTATCGCATAAAGTATGTGTGGCGAAGAGATCAGAAAAACATCATGGAAGATTTTTTTAAAGTAATAACATCTTTATTCTCCAACAGGTTGTGGTGACTGCCAAACACTGATAAGGCTAGTTATTTTTTTTTTATTAATATTTCATTCAGAGTGGTAATTTCTAGTTTTTATTAAAATGTGTGTTTACATAAGTAAATACATTCTTAATTAAGCTTTATTGCTTATTTTCACATTAGTGTTAGATTGTGCTGTACTGTGAAGTTTTTTTAAGGTGAGCGTCACATACCCGTTTAATTAAAATTCGAGTTTGAAACTAAAATGCAATTTGCTAACATTAGAAATTTAGATTTATTGCCCGGTTGTCACTGTAGTTGGTAGTGCTACACTGAAGATTTTTTAAGGTGAGTGCAACTGCCCAGTATATTAAAATTTGAGCTTTAATAAATAATTTGTTTCTAGTTATTAAAATTTTAATTCTTCTATAGTGTATAATTATAATGAAATATTCAAAGTAGCGTACAATTCCAAAGTTGTAGTTTGAACGCGATCAGCAAGATAGCTGTGGAGTGCTTGGCATGAAAATTGGAAATCACATCAAACCTTTACAGTCCCGTTGTTTTTTTTATCCAGAAACTAAATAATTATCATTTATTGACAAAACTTATTAAAAACCAACATTTATTTCTGACAGAAACTGCTTGCTTCAACTTTTTGATTTTATATTTTCCAATCTTTTCCCTATTTACAAAAAGTAATCTAAAAATTTAAAAATACATTGTATATCAAAAGAAATTTAAAGTAATAAATGATATTTTCATTGTTTGCTAAATTTACAATATCATTCTTGACATATGGTTCTTATCCAGAAGCGATCTCATTGCTGGTGAGTTGCCATTGATGGCATTTGTGCAAGTTTCTATATCTGGATCGTTATCATTAAACTATGATTAACTCTCAAGGTCATGAAGCCAATATCTGTGAGACAATCGTACCTTTTCCACCTATCTGGTATTGCTACAAAATGTAGAAGACATTCATTTAAAGTTTATAACAAATCATTCTTACTTCTATTAGGTTTCATACAATTTCTGGATATTCCTTGAAACCTCTGGAATTTTGACTTGACTCCTTGAAAATTGTGAATTACTCCTGGAATTTTTACTTACCTTAATGCATTTATTTTTTGTTAGGGAATGTTATAATTTTTTGAGTTTTTTATTTTAAAATTTCAAAGGAAATTGCCTGAAAACTTATACAAGACTTGTCTTTGGATATCACCACTAGATATCGATATGATTGATATTAGATTATTGTATTCATAACTTGACTAAAATAACAATCCAACTCAGCCACAATAATTTTGTGATAATCCTGTTTAATTAGCACTGGGTGTAGTATTTAGACTTTTGTGCGTGTAGTGAAATAATCAACAAGATCGTCATGTTGTGCTATAAGATTGGCAAATTTGATTCTTTTTCTACAGATGTGTTTTCTTCATATTGTATAAAATTCTCTGAATATTAATATTTAAATATAAAATTTATGAGTTATAACATATCTTTATCATCTTTGGTGAAAATTATGCATAAATATTTGTGAATCGGAATGAATTTATTTATCAATGAAATAAAATTGAAATTATTTAATGTGCCATGTGGAAAGTGATTTTTCAGTGACCAGTAGACTCTGGGAAAACCATACAAATATAGATATTTGTATTCATAAATAAAAAATGTGAAAATCAATTAAGGGATACAAGAAATAGAAAAATCTAAAATATGGGTGTGAAATTATATAGTTTTAAAAGAGTTTAAAAGTAAACAGAAGAAAAATGTAGAATTACTAATTTTATTAAATAATAAGGATACAAATCATATCCTGAAAATTTTATCTAATAGTTATATTTGTTTTGAGTTAGTATATTTATTATAGAAAAGAGGCTGTTATATACACACCTTGAAATACTCAATAAATTAATAGATAGGAATCTATTGAAATTTAAAAACTCTAAGATTACTTATTATTTTATACTTTGTATAATCCAGTTATATAAAGATTGTTGTTTATTTAACTATAAAATTTTCTGTTATAGCTATAAATTCATTGAAAGATTTTGAAGTAATCATTAAATATAATTCTAACTTGCAAAAATGAATGAAAACATCTTTTATTTAACTATTTCTATTTACAAATATAATTGAAAAATGTTGCATATACTTGATTGTATGCATATTTTTTAAAATAGTATAAAAAATTATTTAATATGAATGTGTATCTCCTGTAGGCAATATTTGTTTTGACTCCTGAAAAACTCCTGGAATTTGATTCTTGGAAATCTGTATGAATCCTGTTCTGTTCTTAATCATGTGGAAAAAATTTTTTATGCGATCCTCTTTCAATTCCTATAAACACCTGTCTCCCACTCACATGCTTTCATTTATTAAATTTCCTCTTACCAAGCTTGCTTTTATCAATCTGAATTTTAGCACCCATTCAACCTCATTTTACTTTCATGTACTTAATATTTCTAAACAACTGCAAAAGCTCACACATTCACAGTTTGCCTTGCTAAACAATAATTATTCATAATAAATTCATGTGTACATATTTTTACCCACTTAACTGTATTTAATAAATACATTGATTTCTAACTTACTGTTATCAAAGCAAGGATTCTTATACAGATCTTTTAACATAATTTGTTTTTTCACCTAAAATCATATTACTGACATACTTAACATATACATACTTGTCAGCTATCAAACCAAAGTTCATGCACCATTCAATTATCTAAATTCTCTCATAGCTCAAATTTAAAAACTTATTCAGTTTATCACTATCCATATCTTTTGCTTGCTACACTAAATTTGAATTTTCCAATTTGATACAGTTTCAAAGAAAATATAACTTTAAACATTGAAATTGCAATCATAAATGGGGGTGAGAAAGCTTTAAGGATTACTAGAGCAACAAATTTTTCTTATGTACACATAAAATATCAATGCTATTTTGTAAAATTGCAAGAATCTATTCCATTGCAGTAGTCCATAGGATTGGTGCATTTAGCACCCTCCCAGCTTGTAGGGTTAAGCCTATCTTTGTATAATTTTTAAATATAATAGGAATTGTGTGTGTGTGTGTGTGTGTGTGTGTGTGTGGTTTTTAATAATTTCATTTATTAAAATTTTTTATTAGATACTGAATCTTTATGCGATTACAATATTGTGGAGGGAAATAAACTTCACTTGTTTGTTCGAGAAGATGCAATGAATGAAACTACTACTGCACAATCTCCACCTGACTTTTATGAGCAACTGCAAAAGCTGTTGGAAAAGCACTTCAGTCCAACTGATGCAGAAAAAGTTTTAGAAGAATTTCGTAAGGTAATTATTCTTTTTTATTATGGTATATTTAATTTTTCAGTTATATGGAATACAAATCTTTCTCTATGTGAAGTAAAAAATTGAATATTTGATTTGTTATTACATATTTTACACAGTGTTGTAAAAAGGAACTTGGCAATCAATAAATAATGATGTCAAAATAATGCAAATAATATTTTTATTACATCTATTCTAAAATGGTGTTGGAAAATATGCAATGCTTGATTAAGGGAAAACAGTTTGAAATGCTAATTTCTAAATATTCTAAAATTCTTTTATTGATTTGTCAATCTAGAAACAAATTAGCTGCATGTCTTGTTTTTTTGTAATGAATGCATATTAGTTGATAAAATAATCAAAATTGTATAGGAAGCACTTTCACTATAAATTACATTTTGTGATAGTAAAATAATTTTAATAGTAATCATTTTTATTATATAAAAATCATTGTAAAGAAAAATATAAGGAAATATATATTAAACAGTTGATAATTAACTAAATAATTAGGTTGACTTTAATAGAGTATTATAAGATAGTTAATTCAAATTATAAACATAACTAGATTTTTTTAATTGAGCTATTAAAGGCCCTAGCTTTGATACACAAACCACGTAGCAATAAGTATTTGCTGATAGATTAGCACTCTTACCTTTAGCTCAAGGATTCTTGCTTCAGGTGCAAAGTTTATGGTGGTTCAAATTTCACCTTAAATTGTATGTCCTATTTAAATCAGTCTTTGTTATTTTATGGTCTTTTTTGTATGGTAACTATGGATTGGTACATGTATATTTTAAACATTTTAAAGAAGTTACTAACTTCTGCAACATTCATGATATCAAGTCTGTGAATTTCTGCAGGTAATTACTAAGTAATCCAGTGGAGTGATGTCACAAATATTTTTATAACGATAATTTTCTAATATAGCTTTTATGCTTAATCTATTTTAAATAAAACAATGCTTAAAAATAAAATCTTACTTTTTAACCTTTTATTTTTAAGAAATTTTATTAAATATTTTTTATGCATGGTGTTTTAAAGAAATTTAAAAACCTTTAAATAAATGTGGGAGAATGATTAAAGCTTTTTCTGAAGCTGTTGGTTATATTGATTCTCCTCTTTCCATGCTTTTGCAATATAATGCAGTGCATTCAAGATAAATATTTTGAATGTCATTGTGACCTTCCTTATTCTCCATCAATCCTAAAAATCTTAGCCTAGTATTTTTTCTGTAAATCTTAAAAGCAATGATTATTTCTTAATCCATTGGCTGTAACCTGCTTGTTCAGTAACTTGCCTACTTGGCAAGAATTCAGTTCTAATATTTCTGAAGTTGATTTTCTTTGGATGTATAAAGCACTGATTGATTAATAAAATAATTTTTCTGTTCTGCACCTGCATCAAGATCATACATTTGCTTCTCAAAAATGTCTTAAATGATCAAACCTTTTTTCTTCTATTGACTTTACAAGCCCGGGTGGGCCAAGGCCTTCCCTAGAATACTTTTCCATGCCAGCCTTTACTTGGTGACAGACCTCCAGTTCTTCACTTTTAAAATGCTAAGATCCTCATCTAGCGCATCCCACCATCTGAGTTAGGGCTGACCCCTTGGTTTTTTCCCGATGGGTTTGTAATGCAAGATTTTGTATGTCAGGGTTGAGGGGTCAAGGCGGAAAATGTGTCCTACAAATTTTATACGATTTATCGTCATGGTCTTTTAGCATCCTGTAGATCTCAAAGTTGTAGCTATGCCTCCCACAGCCTCCTTCATTGACTGGACCAAAAATCTTCCTAAGGACTTTTCTGTCAAAGATGTCTAGTTGGTTTTCATGATTCTTAGTTAGGGTCCAGGTTTCTGATCCATAAGTCAACATCGGTCTCATAATTGTCTTGTATAGTATCATTTTGGTTTGCCTTCTAACTACTTTTGATCTAAAAAAGTTCATTAAACTGTGCAGGCAGCAGTTAGTAGATTAAATTCTCCTTCTTATTTCAGAGTTAATGTCATTTTGAGTATTGTTGTTTGATCCCAAGTAGGTAAAGTTGTTGACTACCTCAAATTTCATTCCCCGATTTCTAAGAAATTCATCTGTGTAGGGGATTTTGTAATCGGCATATATTTTGTTTTTTCTTCGTTAATAACAAGGTGTATTTTCTCTGCAGAGTTCTTTAGAGAGGAGAAAGTCTCTAATAGAGAGTGTTTTGTCCTAGCTATAATGACAATGTCAACCGCATAGGCAAGAACTTGGATTGACTTGATAAAGATGGTGTCCCTGTTATAGATGCCAGAGTTTCGAATTACCCACTCTAGTGCAAGGTTGAAGAGAAGGCATGCGAGACAATCGCCTTGCCTGACACCATTTTTTATTTCAAAAAAGTCAGTGAGATTTTCTGATAGTTTGACACAGGATAGGGTGGTGGTCAGTGTTGCCTTGATGAGCTGCACATATTTATTCGGCATGCCCAGGTCTAACAGAGCTGCTAAGAACATCTCGGTCAACACTGTCATATGCTGGTTTATAGTCAATAAAAAGGTAATGTAAATCGATGCCAACTTCTCTTGTTTTTTCCATAATCTGGCGTAAGTTAAAAATCAGTTCTGTGGTGAATTTGTTTTTTCTGAAGCCGCATTGATGTTCTCCAACTACCGCTTCCATCCATGGGGACAGTCGGTTAAAGAGGATGATGGAGAATGTCTTATACTGTTCAATAGGCTCATACCTTGATAGTTATCACAGCAGGTCACATCTCCTCTCTTATGAATTGGGCAGATGATACCAGATGTCCATTCTGATGGTAATTTTTCCTCATTTCAAGAGCAGAGAATAATCTTGTGTATCATCTCCCTAAGGGAGTTCCCTCCAAACTTGAGTACCTCAGCTTGGATTTGATCCGGGCCTGGTGCTTTGTTTGTCTTTAGAGTCTTAATAGCAACATCCACCTCAGCAAGAGTAGGTTCTGGCACTTGGACGTGGTCTTGCAGGCTCTGTGGGGAGTTGCCCGATGAGGGTGTGCTAGTGTCATTGTTAAGAAGTGTAGTGAAGTACTCTACCCATCTGCTGGCAACATCCACCGGGTTACCAATAATTTCTCCGTTGAGATCTTTACACATGAAGACCCTGGACTTGAAGTCCCTTCGACTATTGTTAATAAGTTTGTAGAAAGCTCGGCTTTCCTTGCTACTTCTTAGATGCTCAGCATCCTTCAGAAGGTCCTCATAGAACAGTCGATTTTTCTTCCTGTGTAAGTTCTTTTCAATTCTTCTAGCAGATTTATAATCTCCCAAAGACTTTCGAGTATAACTTTGTTGCATTTCTCTGTAAGCTTTGTTTTTTCATTTATTTGCAATTTTGGATTCCTCATCAAACCAGGTTTTTTTATTTGTTTTTTCTTTTGGTCCAAGCAAACGATCAGAAATGTCCAATATAATCTTCAGAGGGGACCACTTCTCTTCAGCAGTGCCAGAGTTAGCAAGATTTAGCTCTTGAATTTTCAGATTCATTTCTGTTTCAAATAGCTTTCTATGCTCTTGAGCTTTGAGCAATCAAAGTTGCTAATTGGCTTTCTTTCTGTGTTCTTAAATAAGGATATTCTGGCACGAAGCTTTGCCACAACCAAATAATGATCCGAGTCAACATTTGCGGCACGGAAAGTCCGGACGTCCATAAGGTTGGATAAGTGTCTTGCGTCGATAAGCACATGATTAATTTGGTTGAATGTGCTGTGGTCAAGAGACCTCCACATTCTTTTGTGTATTTCCTTGTGTGGAAATATGGTGCTTCGAATAACCATGCTGTGTTTAGTAGAAACTTCAATTATTCTCTCCCCATTGTTATTAGAGATAAAATGGAGGCTATTACTACCAATTACAGGCTTAAATACTTCTCAGCCAACTTTAGCATTGAGATCTCCAATCACAAGTTTAATATCTCCCCTTGGGCACTCAGAATAAAGGGTGTCCAAATCACTATAGTAGATGTCTTTTAGGTGGTCCTCCTTGTCTTCTGTAGGTGCATGGGTACTAATAATGCTATAGTTATGAAACATCTCTCTGATCCTAATTCTGCACATTCTGGGTGACTTTGATTTGATGTCCATCACTAGATGTTTAATTCGCTTATTGACGACGAAGCCTGTTCTGAAAATATGCTTTTTAGGGTCACAGCTGTAAAACAGTAGTTTTTATTTTCCAGTACTCTCTCTCCAACCCAGCAGACTTCTTGCATAGCCATCAAATCAATGCTATACAAATTCATCTGGTCCACAAGCACCTGGAGAGCTTTACTTCTGTATAGTGAAAGAACATTCCAGCATCCAAATTTCAAGTCCTTTAAACGTTTTCCAGGTGGTCTCCGAGTAGGCAATCCGGATTTGTGTTCATTAGATTTCATAACGGTTGGTTTTTTTATGAGATAAAATTATCAATTCTATGCTCAACCCCCAACCTGGAGGACCAGGGTGTTCCTCTTTGTCTGGTGTCTCCCCTCTGACCTGTCCGGCTTGGGTGATCCTGCCAGTAGCTAAGCTACCGCCGGCATAGCTCTCGGGATCGACAACACACGCAAATCACACCACGTGTTGGGAACACCAGTCGTTGTGGTAAACCTTTTTTATTGTCCTCTTATTTTGTTGGCAGTGTTTTAACATTCTTGAAGCATTGAAATTTTTTGAACTTTAATATAACAAATGGGAAAACTTTTTAGATATGTCAGCATTTACTTCCATCATAGCAAGTTAAAGTTTACTGTTTTTACTTCCATGGCGATTCTTGCCTTAAAACAGAAAGTTTCGTTTGGAAAACAAAACATAAAGTGTTTTCATCTATGTTGAAAATGTCTGGGTGAATACTTTTTAACAAGCCCCTTCGGTTTTCCTCCTTGCCATTCCCAAACATTTTCTTCAAACAGCATTTCTTTCCTTGCACATATTGTAAACTATATCAATGCTTTTTGAATTGATCAAACCAGCTATTAGATGAAGATAAGTTTGCAATGGAAAGTTTATCCTTTACATTCAGGGCTTTTTCATGCAACAACATGCCACTCACAGGGGGAAAGCACATACTGTCTGGAACCAGTTCTTCAGAAATTCTTCCAGCTCTATATACTTTGAAAAACTGACATACTTCCTCTTAGAAAGATTAGTATTTCATTTACACTTCTAATAATTGAGTCCTTGTTTCTTGCTACCATGTTAAGGGTGGATATTGATATCCCTAACTTTTTAACTAGCACAACATCTAATCATTTTTGGACTTCGCTAAAATTTTGAGTTTTCATGAATAGACAGGCAATTGTTTCTTTTTAAATTCATTACAAAATTAAATTTACACCATTAAGATTAAAACTTTTTTTAAAGCACAAAAATACGATATCCACTACACTCAGCTTCGATAGGCAAGCTGCATGCTGAGGCGAAAGCAGGCTGGAAGTATATGTTGCCTGGGAAAAACTGGCTTTCCATGTGCTGCGTATGCACAGTGATACATTACTTATCGTGACTTCATAGACATCACTAAAGCAGTAGGTGTAAACGGTTTGTGACTTGTGCTATTTATATCGCTTGTCACTTGCATGCTTCTCTTTGATTTCATTTATTCAAAAATGAATTCCCATTGTTCACATATGAGAGAAGATGGTGACTTGAATCAATTACATTAATTTTATTAAAAATACTGCTTATGTATTGCATATGCACAAGATTATTTCCCATATCTTCAGTGTGATACTTTTTGACATGTCCCTTGTGTGCAGTAGTGCTTTTGGGAAACAGTAGGTGCACATTAGAGACAAGCTTCCTTATTGTGCAGCCTGTTATATTCATCCCAACACTATAGCAAGGAGCACACTACACTACAACTGTATTAGAGTAAATGAACGAGCAAAAAGAGACCTGTTTCTACAATGAATGAACTCCTAGCAATATTGTAATTTGTAGCTGGTGCGATAAATCTCCTTGCAAGAGAGAACATTGTGAAAGAATGAAAATGTATTGGGGAAAAAATGATATGCACAGATCTGCTATGGTTTCAAAAAATGTAAACACCAAGGAAAATTTAATTTAGAAAATGGAAAAGCAGGGATAATTTAACAATGAATATAAGAAAATTGAAAGAACTGAAAAAATCTGAACTGTGAGGAAATGAAAATCCAGTAAGATAAAAGCAGTGTTATTCTGTATGAAAATTTAATAAATCTCTGAAAATTAAAATATTTAATTTAGAAAATGTAAAAGAAGGGATAATTTAACACTAATAAATATAAGAAAATTAGGTACTTTTCCATTTCGCCAGCACAAATCTCACCAAGTGAAAATTAAGTCGCCAATTAGCGACAACACACAGTATATACATAAAAAATTTTAAATGTTGTTTTACATAAAAATTTCTTGAATTTATTTATTTAATTTTTGTTCTCGTGTTCACGCTATGCGTGGAAGGATTTATGCCAGAGGCTCAATTTATTTACTTATTATATTAGATAACAATTTATCGGGTGATGCATATTTCGAAATTAATTTTTTTTTAAATATTTTTATGTGAATTGGTTACGATTATTATTTTTTAAGATATATTTTTAAAATCTGATTTTTTTCTAGACAGATTTTATGAAATTATTAAATTTGTATATATAGCAACATAGTAGCATAAAATTATGAAATGGAAAAAAAAATTCTTGAAATAAAGTTGTTGACAGTAAAAAGCCGTCACATGTTTTGGAAACGTAGCAGTAAAAGGTTACCAACGGAGATATTCCCTCTAGCGCCTGTTGTATCATTTTTGGCGACTTTATTGCCTGTGCCGGCGAAATGGAAAAGTACCGAAAATTGAAAGAACTGGAAAAATTAGTGTGAACTGTGAAGAACTGAAAATCCAGGAGCATAAAAGCAATGTTATTCTGTATAAAAATTTAATAAATCTTTGAAAATTAAAATATTTTTTTAAAAAGAAAAAAAAATTACTCACTTTTTTAAGGTATTTTTCTTGTGCATTATGTTCTAGTGTAATTTCCTATTTTTTGTTAAAAATTATAATATGGAACTATTATATAAGGTTTTCTAATTTGATGTTTTATGTGATTTTCAAAAATTTTGTTATTTAAAGGTACAATTATTCTAATTAAATTTTTTAAATACTAGAATCTTTCTGATCAACTACGCCACCTAAGTTTGGATGACATTGAACGTATTGCAACCTCTCATTTGAACTCCTGCCGAGGAGGTCATCACCAGCCTTCTGAAAATACGCCAATGGCCAGCTAGAAATTTTGTGTTCTCATGCTCTTTTGCCTCTTCATAAGTATGGATGCAACCAAAAATCTCCAATTTATTCCACTAGAAACCTTAGTTTTGAATATTGTAATCAAACTGTGTGCAGAATTTTTCAGAAAATTGACATTGCATACATGTGAAACATCCTTGCACTGAGAACGCTCATCCATTCTGGCATAACTTTGGGTATTTTAGCATTGAATCATTAAATTTACTTAAGAAATAGAACATGTGTTTTGTATTTTTTTAAGTTAAAAAAATTGTGTATTTAAATGTGATGATCTATGCAACATAGCGTGATAACTATTAGCAGTTCAGACTTTGTTATTAAATTGTCTTGAAAGTAATTTGTAGTTTTTTAATATTTTCAGCAATATAGGCAGTAACATTTGTCCAGTTGTATGTAACTTCTATGTCATAACTGATATAACTTTGCGTTTTAGTGTTGTATGTGCTTATTGTTTATAATTTGTATCAAATAATACATGGGACAATTGCTGTTGTACTGGAACAGTTTATAGCATTTCTTATTTGCAATGATTGACTGTATAACTGTAAATACTTTTGCTTTTTTTCAAGTTTTCTGTATCATATCTTAAATTTTGTGAATTCCCATTAAAGTCTTCTTAACTTACTCATGTTATTTTATTTCAAAACTTGTTTATCCACCGGTCTCAGGTTTTAATGGAACATGTTTTTAAAACTGAGCATTTCCTATTTATTTATTTATGTTGCTTAGTTTAGATGATTTAATGATGAAAAAATCTTATTTGATTTTTTGAGAGTATTTCTTAAAAGTTTACCAATAGTAATGAAAGCTTTTATATCTGTTTAAAATTAGTCATAAATTTACACTTAGATCCACACATTTGTAGAATTCAAATAACATTTGTACTATCTTTAGTTAATTGCTTTTGTCGGTTTTAGTGCTAGCATAAGATCTTATCATGTTCCTATTCTCAACTCAGTTTTTTTAAGATTTTTCTCTTATGTCCATAATAATATAGACGATTCTAATGAAAAATAAATACATAACTTCATATATTTCATTAGCTAAATCTAAAATTTGAATTTTATTGATTCATTTTTTCATATTTAAACATCTTAAGGCAAGAGTGAAGATTTAGAAAAGAATACTTTTAGTTAAAATGTGTTACAAAAATAGAAACCTAATGAATCTTGTATTATTTTTGCAAATATTTGTGTTTATTTTTAAACCTGTATTTTTAATTTATGATTATTTTTTTATTGAAAGGTAATATTTAAGCTGAAGTGTATTTTAATGAATGAGATTTATGCATATTATATGGGGAAAAGACTAATGTTATGTGAAGTTTTGCTGTCTACAACCACTTAAATGTTTATCTCAAGAAAATAAGTTTTTTGTTCTTAAAATATGAGACTAAATAAATTTATATGTTTGTAAAATAGAAATACTTTATTTGAAGGTTTCTATAAATTTATCATTTAATTTTCATAATTTGTTATATTAATACAGAACAAAATTTGAGTGCTTTTTTAAGATTATGAATTTTAGATATTTAATTGAAATTCTCATTTATATAATTATCAAACTTCTTGATATGTCTTCATACTGTTGTTCTTAATATACTTTTGAATTTCTGTTGTGCAACACAATGTCATTTTAAATTGGACACCTTATTCAAGTGGCAAATTATTTGCTGAATCACAATCTTTCCAACTAACTATTTGTAGTGTTTCAATAAAAACATAATTACTTTGAATTAGTTTAATTTTATGAAGATTGAAATAATTGTTTAGTTTTCCAGAGTATTTATTATAAAAGAATTGGACTTTTTCTTGTATCTTAATTATTACTATGTTCTTTAGTAGAGGGTTGCTAATAATCATCCTTATATTTATTGCAAAAAAAAAGTGACTTACAAGAGGGAAATAAAAAAAATACTCTTTAAAAGAAGTACTGATAGAAGAAGTTGTATATATTTAATTTTTATTAAATTATTTAGATTCAATGTTGGGAAATCAGGTGTTTTTAGTTAAAGTTATCTATAGAAAATCTCAAATTTTATGAAATGAAAATCCTAAAAACTAATATTTTATCATATTTTTTAGATTGTAATTTTTACTGTGTTTTGCATAAATGGACATTCAACAATTGAGAAAATTAATTACTGGTAGTAGAGAAGATTAAAGTAGAGAAAATTAAAAAAAAAAAAAAAGGTTGATAGTTTACTTGCTTACCATTGATGAAAAAAGCCAAATGTTTTCATTTTAAAAAAAATTCTTTGCAGTAATAAAATACATTTTATTGTTATATTTGACCTATTAAAATTAACTTGTAATAATAACTTGGTTAATTTTATTCCTTTTAGTGGAGCTCTTATTTCAATGCTTTTATTTACACATTTGTATGAGTGCTTGTCATAAAAGGAAATGATTTATATTACAATAAATAGTAAAACATATATCAAAATCATTTATTATTATTTTTTTGAAAGTTTTTTTCCTCAAGTTATTTTGTAAGAAGCTTACCTTAAGTACTGAAGTTTGATAAAATTTTAAATGTTTTATTTTCAACTATATAGAGATGTTAATTCTTTATTTTATGACAAACTAATTTTTGTTATTGTAATGGGAGATTATGCAAACTAAATTCTATGTGAACTTTGGAAGTAACTTATGAATTTAAAAAAAAATAATATTTAATGATATCTTTCAAGTATAGAATTTGGAATATTTAATTGTCATTAATTAGATCATTATTTCCAGCAAGTATAGTGAATTTTTTTCTTTCTTAATATAACTTTAGTAATATTTTCTCTTCTGATAACATTTAATTGAGTTTGATACATTTATTTATGGTTTATAGTAATGTTTTTTTTATGAAGACAAATTAAATCTTTAATTATTTTTATATCATACTGGTTTTTTTTAACATATTCAGCAAATATGATTGTTGATGTTTAGTTATATATTAACAATTAGGATATTTTTTACTCATCATATTTTAAAGTAAAATGATTAACTTTTGCATTTTAAGACTTAATATCGTACACATTTCTTTAAAAAACTTATTTGTTTTTGAACTTTTTGTTTTCCAGCCATACATTTAACATTGACTTTCAGATGCTTACAAATGCTATATTTCTGTTGTATTTGTCTTGTATCAAATTTTAGTTTTGTTGCCTCCTCTGTTATTAAAGTCAGTGCCAGAATTTGTTATTTTAACAAAAAATGCTTTAAAAATGAAGTTTACATGAAAGTTTTTTTATTTAGTTTTAAAAAAATATAAATTTTTATTAATGTTTTACTAAATCTTACATTTTCATATACCATTGTGAAGAAGTTAGCATTCATAATTTGTGAATAATTTTAATTTAATTTAAGAGATAATATTGATTTTAGACAATAGTACAAAAAATGTCTTGCTGAAAATGCTCTGTTAATTCTCAAACTTTGCTCCTTGGGCATCAAATTATCTTTATATTCATAAATTATTACAACGATTAAGCCACTTTGAAGGTTCCATATCAGAAATATGCCATTTGTAAGCTCCAACAACTTCATCAGAATTATTAAGTGTCAACACATTTTTATATTTTTATGAATGGAAGTAATTAGATGTAAAATTTAATGAAATTCATTAATTTTTTTAGGCTTCGAACTTACTGTTAGTCTAGCAACACCTGATTTGTAATTTTTCTGTATTTCCGAACTATAGTACATCAAAAAGTTATGCTGTTTTACAATCAAGTACAAAAATTGCAATATAATCAAATTTATCAAAAAAAAAATAATAAATTTTTTATGCATTTAAATGGTTAATAATTTGTTTAAGGCAGAAAAGTACTGAAGCTTATCCAAGTGAAGATATCATTAAAAGAATTGAAATTTTCCCACTGCACCATCATCTTAAAATATTGTACCGAGCTTCACGGGTTCGTGTCGATTGAGAGTTGAATGAAGCAACCACTTATGAACACAAGACTTTTATTCGTAAAAACTTCACTAGATATAAGAAATTCCCGCTGTAACAATCACAATTATACAGCTACAATTCGTCAGATATAATAAGAAACAGCTTCCAATCACAGGTCTGAAATGCCTCAGACAGAGAACAACTAGCAGTCACAACTAATCGTCTTCACTAAACTCCCTGTCTTCACAAAACCAAAACTCTTCCATGTCGGGCTGCGGTATTTATACCTGACTTGGCGGAGAAATCTACCAATTTCGCCAAGGTTCTGGAAGCTTCTAGGCTATTTCGAAAAATATTGGTCCTAGAGCTTAGGGGATGAATGTTTCCAGAAGTATCGATTTCTCGCCAAGTCGCCAAGAATCTCGCCAACTGTCGCCAAATCATTAGGAAATCCGCTTTTAAACTACAACACATCTAAATACAGCAATTTTTGCCCAAAATGTGAGAACTTCCGATCTGTCTGAGATATTTTATGACAAATACAATCATTATTTATAAATTTGTAACAATATGTTTATTATTTCTTTATGTTTATATGGCTATATAGAAATTAAAAAGTTATAAGAATATAAAAATCATATAAAATTTATGTAAATACTTTGGCTATAATTGAACGTATTAGCAAAATTTCATAAATAATGAAGTCTTACAATTATTCACAGTATATGTGCATTCTTTAGAGTGACAGATGATACTGGTGCTCAGTTGCTTAAATTTTGGGATTAAGTTTGTGCAATATATACATACATTACTTACTGAAGAGTTACTGCAGCCCTGAAGAGAAATATTCAAAGTATTTATAGATTTTCAAACATATTTCACCAGTATGCCATTTTCAGTAAGAAGTCTGTTTCCACGAAATTGGTCTTCATATGATCATTTCCTTTCAAGAAATGGTAAATTTTTTGTTGGGGTTTAAAATATCAGGAGAGTATATTACTGTGTGAGTGCCAAAGCAAACTGCAGTTGTATATAATATTCTCACTCCCATAAATCCTCAGAGGTTTTTGAAAATATTTTAAATAGCCTAATTTTTAGGTATTTTATCTCAGTAATTTGATACTTTTGGGGGTGACTTAGTTGCGAAGATTCAGTTATTTTGATGTAAGTATTTCGTTTTTTTCTTCCCAGGCTCAAACCTGAAAATGATGCAGAAACTGGCTTTGTTTTTGTAATTAAAATTAGCTTTTAGTTTAATCGTAAAATAACCAGTTCATTTATGTACAAATAAAATTTATTTTACACATATTCCAAACATTTAAGTATTACTAACAGCATGGTAAAATAACCATGTATTTTTAATTTGCACTAACTAATTAAAGTAGTAAAAATAAGTGGTACCACAATAATTTAAATCTATTGGCTGGAAAAATAATTTATATAAAAGAAACATCACAACTTACAGAGGAAAGTTTTTGCTACTATGCCGGCCTATTTTGAGGACTTCGATAAAATGTTAGTTCATTCAATCGGCTCAACTTTCATTATCTGGACTCTTTGTAATAGCAATATACATAATCTCCTGTCTGAGAGCTCATTACTTCAATTTTGTGATTTTGTAGTCTCTAGGATAAACTAGAACATCAGATTTGAATAACTAAGAGTCTTTTAAAAAGATGTGAGCTTTTTATTGTTTCAGTTGTGAGTATTCTGCATTATGTGTAGCGTACATTACTTTTGCTTGTTCGAATAATAACTTCGAGGAAGTTTTCTAAAATAATCTCTTAATGAGCACTTTTCTATTATTGTGAGAGCTGTGGTAATTGGTGTGGCAAACCAAGAATTTTAAGAAAATTTTAAGATTCTAGATCATTGTCTCTAAAAAAAAATGTGGGCAAACGGAAACAGAAAAATTCTTTTAAGAAATATCGAAACAAATCCAAGAAAAAACAAGCAGGTCGAAGGCATTTGATTATGATGTGGAAATGATAGCCTCAACTGTATGGAAATTGGACGTGTATTAAGAACGAAAAAAAATAATAATAAATACTATTTCAGGCTCAGAAAAGGACGAAGTGTTTTGCATGGGCTAAAGATACTGATTATGGAAGGTGATTTTTTGTGATGAAACATTTATGCAAGGATATAAATTAACTGTTGTCACAACATATAAGTGAAACTTTGATTCCAGATTATATCTCAAACAGAATAAATTTACTTTCTTAAGTTTTGGAGTTTTCACAACAAATGGTTAGAAGCTTAGTCTTTCTTAACCGACTCAGCGTCCACGACGTATCTGATACGTCGCAATAAGCTGGTCAATTAGCGGCCAGCGTCGGCAGAGATCCGTCACAATTTTCCAGCCTAAAAACGGCCAGTGACGTATATATACGTCGCAGGTTTACCCCACAAAAGTGGCCTCAATGTATATTTTCGCACAGTAGAAACCACTTCCTTCCTCTTTCCCCTCAATGGGTGGATTGATGGATGGGTGTTAATGAATCGAACCCCACTCCTCTAAGCCTTTTCTTTTGAAAACTAAAACTGGGACTGATTTTCATGCCAAATATCTAAATCATTGATTATTATCGCCAAGATTCAACTCTAAAATTTAATATTTACAATTTTACAAATGAAATGCAATTTTGTATAATAAATATCTTTTTTAAATTTTAGTCTTAAATATAATTAAGTTAGGTGATTTGATTAGGACAAAGATTTTATATTTCTATATATTTTTTAATTTGTTTCTGTTAACGCTTGCCTCCTTTCTTAAGTCTATTTTTGTCCATTTTCCTTCTTTTCTTAATTACTTACATTTATTTTAGTTAATTTAATTCAGTTTTTTTTGTTTTAATGACATTTTATAAACTAGTTATGATTGAGATAAGCGAATAAATTTCGTAAATGTTAATTATATATTTAATTCCCAATGAAAGAGCTCTTGCATTTATTAGTAAAATTGATGGATTTTGCATAATTAATAATATTGTCTTAAGTTATAATCACTCAAATTCATTTAATTTATAGTTTTATTTTTGTACATTGGGAAAAAACTTACAGAATAAGTTTACTGCATGTTACATTTTAGTTCATTATTACTTTAATTTCTTTTAATATGCATTTGAAATATTGTTCATAAAATAGAAGTATCATTTTAAAGCATAATGTAGCATGATGGTCATCTGAGTTTAAGCCAAGAATATTATACTTATGTTTTGACTATCATTTCTTTTGAAAGAAACATAATATTGAAACTAAAGTATGCCAAAAATATTAATTGTTACACTAAAGTCATTATTTTAATATATCAATATTAATTAGTAATATTTTTTTACATATCGTATGATTAAAAATTTTCACTAATAAAAAATAAACAAATGAAATTACGATATTTCTGATTTTATCTCTATTCTGACTTGAAAGACATTTTAATTTTTATTTAATTTTTTGTATAAATTTCATATAGTTTTTTTATATGACGTAAGGATAATATTTTGGGAAATGAATATTCTATTATAAAAATTTATAATATCTTCAAAGCAAATTAAATTTATGATTCAATAATTTTTAAACAGTAAATTGTTCTTCAGAAAATTCAGTGAATTTTATTTAATATTTAAATATTGATAAACATTTTTATGTCTAAAATAGTTTTATACTCTTCAGAAGGTATTCTTTTCAATTAGTGTAATAGTGATTAGTTGAAATCACAATCTTACTTCAGATAAAGAATTAAACTTTAATAAAATAATATCAATAAAGTTTATAATACCGATTAGTTTAGAATTGCAGGTATACTTTAAATTTCTAACAAAAAAGTAAGAATCTTTTCATACAAAAACAACTTTTCCGATATAAATAAATTTTTGATAATTTAAAACACATTAACTTTTTTTAAAACTATTATTCGATATATTGAAGAATAGAAAAATAGATGCTTACAACAATTATACAACTTCTTAAATTTTCAAGTCTTTAAAAATATATCTTATCAATTTAAAAAATCATTACTTTTCCTATTTCCATAATTTTTTCGACTTTAATTCTTGATATATAAATTTCTAAAATTCAGCATGTGGAATGTTAATGCTATTTCATCACTTTGAAAATAAATTTTTTGTAAGCTCGCCCTATCTCAAAAAAGTTTAAAATGTACAAATAAGTTCTTGCATTTTATCTATAAAAATATCTTTGTATTTTGAAAACATATCTAGATAATTTTTACAAAAGAAGATAAAAATGAATAGAAATTTTCAGACATAATAATTATCTGCAAAGTCATTAAGTACTTTATTAGTATTAACAAAAATATCGTACACAATAAGAAAAATTAAAATAAAATTTAACTTTGTGATTTTATTTCAAAAAAATAAAATGTAGATAACATGTAGTTAAGGAAATTAAATTTGATTGATTAACTTAATTTTTGTAGTTTTCCCGTGTTCAGAATTTTTAAATATTTAAAATAAATTGTTCTTATGAAATTTTCTTTTCAAAATTCTACTTTACTTATGTAAAAGTAAAATGTTTATCAAGTTTATAATTTTTATACAATTAGGATTTCTACAATCTTACATGATTTGATAAGCAACACTTGTTTTGTAGTGATTTGTTTCTATCATATTGATACTATTATATTGTTTTATTGTGCAACAGAAGTTATAGATAGCTCCTAAAATATTCAAATATTTTTCACTAATTCACTACCCATTGGATCTCTTGAAAATATTGAGAAATTAATGATCACATAAAGTTGAATATATTAAAGGATGAGGTATTAAATTTATTTTCTCTACAATTTTTATAAATTTTCAATGGTACTATTTCAAGCAGTTTCCCATATACGTCAGGAATCCGTTTCAAGGAAGATAACTTATCACACGTGTGACTTCCTGTATGAGTAGGGATGTTTCCAGTTAGTTACGGAAGGAATGAAAGGGGGTGTTCGATTGTTCTAGTTGAATGAGAAACTGGTTTCTTACCCTGATTCATTACTATACTCAAATTTAGAAGTGTGTTTTCTTCTCTTGAATGATTTTCAAGTCTTAAAGAGAATATATAAATTTTGATATTGATAAGTGAAATATTTAAAACTGTTCTTTTTTTGTCAAATTTATATTTTAAGAAACATTTAAAAAAAATAAATGGCTAGTGACAATGAAAATAAAGTTTCTCTTTTAACTACGTTTGACGTATTTTTCTCTGAATTAGAAGAATGTGACAATGATGTTACTTACTATTTAGTATTAAAATTGTTAGATAATGGCAGAAAATTAGTCTTATTTAGTATGTCTAACTTTAATTCTTTGAGAATTTAATAGTTAAAATTCGTGAATTAATATTTTTCCTAAAAATGATCATAAAACTAATTTTAACAATATTTATTTACTATTAAACAATGTTAAAAACAATCAAGGGTTAAATATTTCAAACGAATTAATAAGTATTTAATAAAACAAATGTTTTAAATGATATTTTTTAAAGTAAAAATTCAAAACTTTATTTTTTAAAAAATTCTAATCAACATCACCTGTGAAGGTTAGTTTATTTTTTGAAGAAGTTTCACCTGCGTAGCCAAAATAAACTTTTCACTGTAAAAGGAAGCTATGCAGAAATAATTAAACTGAATGCTTTACTGTGTAATTTGTAGATTTCTTTAATTTTGTAATTAATTGATCAAGAATAAAATTTGAGAAAACAGCACAAAAAATTTTTCTCAAACAAGGTTCTAAATGTAATATGAAAGATTAAGTTCTAACATTATCAAAATTACTATAAAAATACAATTCTTATTTATCCAAGACTAAAATTGTTTCATTCAAAAATCATTCACAAACTTCAATTGATAATTATCTACTTACTCTTGTGTACACATTTTACAAGATACTAATGAATATAAGTGTGTTACAGAAAATATGTATTTACTTCAATTAATCTTTTAAAATACCATATAACTAGTTCAATAAAAACGTGAAAAAATGAGTCGAAAGTAATTATTTCTGAAAACAAATATGGGCGTTTTTTGATATTTACTGGAAATGTTTTTAATTTTTGTTATTTACTAATTGAATAAATTGTGTGCTATTATCTCCATAAATTAAATCTGGAATATGAAATTACCTAAAAATAATAAATAAAAAAATATATTGTAATATAATCAGTGCAAGTTTTAGATTACACTATTTACCTTGGATATTATTTTTTACTTCCAGGCAAGTTATATCACAATTAAAATTTTATTTTTCACATTAACTATATGTAACAAAATATGTTCTATGTAGTTAAAAATGGTTGGAATTAAATAATAAATTTAATACTTTTTTCTTTAATTTCATCTATTTATATTTCGTTTTCAGCATTTTTAAACTATATTGTTAGCTGATCCATAATAAAAAGAATTGGAATAATTTTAGTTCTAGATTTTCTTATCGATTAAATATAAATACTTTTAAAATATAAAAATGTTGACTTTCTTAGCAAATTTTTATTCAAAATAAATTCTTTTACTAAACAGTGAAATAATAATTTGTATTATTTCGTACATAAATTTGGTTTATAAAATGAAATTTTGACCATCTTGCATATATTTAAAGAAATTTAAGTGGTTAATCAAAAAATATATAAATACCGTTATATATATTATGTTTATGTTACATTAATGTTTTGAAGTATTTCTTTTAAAAGCTTAGAAAATATAATATCTTAATCTTTTTTCATTGAAAAATATTTTCAGGTACAGTAAAAAATTAAGTTTCGGAAAATTTGTTTTGACAAGAATTTTATCTAAGCTAAGTAATTACGGTTTGTATTATTTTATAATCCTTTAATGTACAAGGAAGTATTTTACACAAATAAAAACATTCATTTTATTACACATCAAAAATATTTACAAGAATACATTTCTCACAAATGACTACCAAAAATAAAAATTATATATGCAAAATATACATACTGATTTTCAGATTTTCTTAAAATACAGTATATGAAGGTTATTCAGGTAAACATTGGCATATTTTATAATAGGATGAAATCTATTGTTTTGACCGTGCACAGATAGAAAATATATTGATTGAACTATTACATAATTAAGTTAGTTTTATTGTATTCATTATCTAAGCTCAGATGTAAATGTAACATTTTATAGTTATGAATACAATATTTATACAATTTCTCACATGTTGAATAAATAATGATAACAATGCAATTTCCTGCCAAGAATGATATTTGCAAGGAATTATAATACACATCATGATGTCCCAGTCATGCTGGCTTTCGGTACACCAAAAAGTAAGGAATGTACATTTTTATAAGCCTCTTGTCAATGATTATTTATATCTTAATCACAGTCTCTTTTCACCTTCATTCCTTTACTTCTGATCTTGAAAAGGTACCGTTTGCATATCCAGTACTTTTTCTTACAGCAGTAAATAAATCACTTCCAACTACACATCTACAATCTACTTTTTTCATTCATCTGTAAGTTTTCAAGTTTAGATGTGCTTTCATCTCTTTCCATATCTGGAGACAAGCCTTTCTGAATTCTCTGCAAAGAAAGGAAATATTTAATGGTAATCAAAATATCACTATTTATCTTGTATTTGTAATATATGTTGCCAACTTTTATAAAATCTATTTTTGTTAATGTTTCCTTCTGTTTTCTTAACTATTAAATTTTCTAAGCATAATTTAACAAAAGTATGCAATTTTATAATTTTCTTTTCTGAATAGAAATGCATATATTTGTATTTTTTCAGTTAATGATGTATGTATACATTTGTGGATAGAATAAGAAATCCAAATATAAATTACCCTTATCAAGATGTACACATATAAATTCTCAAAATTTTAATATAGAATTTATTATTCATAAATAACTGGAAATAAAATGACATTACACATTGACAACAAAGTAATAAAAACAGTGTATTGTTATTAGTTATAGGTAAATTCTTTTTTATGAAAAGCTTGTTGCACCTTCAATGATTAGAAACGTTTTAGTTGTATACGATTGAAATAAAATAATTGAATTCTGAAAATCTTTGAAATTGTTTGCAACATTATAAGATAAATTTTATGCATTTAAATAAAAGATCAACAATTAGAGATTGCAATATTTATGGATTATAGGGAAAATATTGTCCATTAGAATCTATCTCCAGCAATATTAAGTAACAAAGAGATAATTAAGAATTTTTTAATTCACAGAAATGCATTTATTGACATATTTGTAATTATTGAAACTAAAAGTCAATATATTTTTTACATTTTAATGATATAATAATATTACCTCTTTGAAAGTTCCTTTTGCAGTCAAAACATAGTAAATGAAATAAGCTGGGATCCATATCATGGAGCATAGTGCTATACCCCATCCCATCATCTCTCCCCACCAGGGATAAGTGTACACTTGGGCATAGATAAGAGGGCTGTAGTCGATGATAGAAAACAAGAAAATTCCCTGTAACAAAGAAAATACTTTATCTGTCTTCAATAGTATTTTCTAGAATAATCTGATAGTCAGTTTAATGACTAGAAGCACTTAAAAACAAAATTTGCTTTTGCAATTTCTACAGGTATAATAATCAAAAATAGTTAAAATCTTGAATAAATGAAAATCCATTTTGCTTAGAAAAATGGTTCAAGCTAATTTATGTAAATAAGCAGAAATTCAATCTTAATTATTTTGCGAAAGAAGTATTCCACTTCGTTATTTCAGTATAAATATTTTTTTAATATAACTTAAATATGATTAAGTATTATGTAGTATTTCGATTTCAATTAAGTAAAAAGTTATGCATTTTTGTTCATATTCTTTATGCTAATATTCCATGAAGTATAACAATTTATATTGTAAACATATAATCAAAAGTCATTTTAGTTATTGTATTAGGGTTTGACTTTAAGTAGAAAATTTTTATTAATAGGTAAATTATTAGTTGAATAAATTTCAATACATGATAATGAACATTGAATACTTACAATAGTTCCAAGGGGAATCAATAGTTTCCATCCAATTTTTAAGTAATAACTTGGATGAAAGCCAATCATAGTATTAATGTTCTTAGACAATCTATCAGTTCCTGTGAAAAAATTAATGAAATTGTTAATCAAGAAAGTCTATTTTTTATATATTGGAAAATTTATTGAAAACTTATATATTTCTTAAAACAAAAAACTAAATTGAATTATTTTATGCTCATTTCCAGCTTCTGCAATAATGTATTTTGAATAATTTCCTTTTCTTAAAAATGAAAATAAACTAATTTCAAAAATGTGTGATTAGTAACTAATTTTTTAATGAAGGGCCTATGAAATGAGTCTATGATCACCATTTACTATTTTTACTAAACTAAACTCCATGGCACGACAGCCCATGTGGGCCAAGGCCTACAGTGCCCATAACTGTTTTCATGACCGAGGGCCCTGGGGTGCGAAGCATATGTCAAGTGAGGTGGTCAGCCTAATGTAAGACACCCAGTGTTTAGTTCCCAAGCATGCTTGGTACTCAGTTAATTGACCCACTGAAGGGATGAAAGGCTGAGTCAACCTTGCCCAGCCCGAGGATACTTTTTTACACTGGAGCTATTAAGCTGTTGGGTTGCTACATTTATGAAAAATTGTTAACTGAGCACTTTCAGCACATTTATATGGTCAGATAATTATATTTCAGAAGAATAATTCTTAAAATTTTGATACCTTTCATCAGAATTAGAACAATTTGGTTTTTTTTCCACTGAACTTAATTAATTTTTTTAACAATTTATTATTCAATTCCATACTGCAGTGTGATTCTAGCAGTTACATTACTAATTACACAATTGCATTATGCATTTTGAAGTTAAGTTTTTAAACTGTAAAAGTATGTTTTGAAACATACTTTTATTTAAAACAAATCAAATAAAGAAAAATTTTTATTTCCTTATAGCAATAAAAAATGTAAGCTTAATTTCAATTTAATGCAATTACATAATGATAGTTTTAAAAAGAGTTTAATATAAAATTGATTTTTCTCAAAAATTTTGTTTTATTAAATAGTTTGGATGTAATTTTACACACATGCATTTACTGTATTTCTTATCCTTATTTATTATTTTATAAAATATATTTAAAAATATTTTAACTGTATAGCAGTAATTGTCTCGCATAGTCATTGTTAAAACATTTATCAATAGATTCCTAGATAAAATAGTTGTTAAGCAATATTTAATTCTTTTACTCATTAGTAATTTCAAATATAGAAGATAATGGTAATATTAGAGCTTTATATGGATATTTTACTTTGTTATACTTATAATTAACTTACCATAAACCCAGGATATAGCAATTGTTTGGAAAAACACTACAAATAATAGAGAAATTCCACTTGCTGCATAGAAATCCATAAGTTGGAAAATGTACATTCCTCCCTGCAATTATAATGACATTAATGGTTTATAGGTGAAATAAAATTTTTAGTTGTGTATCAATTAAAATTTCTATAATTATTTTATATTTCACATCTTCCGACAAAGTAGTAGCTCTCTTTATATCTTAGCTTAATTCGAAATAACTCTTTAGTAAATCATTATCTGCTGATATTAGTTTATGGATTGCTTATTCTGAAAATACATAACTTGAATTGTTGAATCTATGTTTGACAAGATTTGACTGAAGACATATAATGTGAAATTTAACTTTGTAAGAAGAATATATCACTTGAATGTGTCTCTGAATGGGTTATAATATGAATATATTATTGAAAATATAGCTTAGTTTATTTTATTTGCAAGTAAAAATATTCTGATTTAAAATTTCTTTTTTTTTTTTCTAAGAACATCAAGTGTAAAATGAAGAATGCCAATTTAAAAATAGAATATATCAATTTAAAAACAAATTTGTTAAAAAGAATTAAATTAAGGTCTTAACATTTAAACAATTATACTTTTACTTAATTTAAGTAAATCGACAAATAATTCTTATTTTTCTTAAAAAAATTCCTATTATAAATAATAAATTCTTTTAAATAAGATTATAAATTATATAATTTAAAAATAAAATTACACATTTATTTAATAACATATAAACAAATCTGTAATTATTTATTTTCAAATGGCTAATCTTAATAGTCTAAACTCTTACTTCAGTAGCCATTGGTAATCCAAGAAGGCATAAAATGGCACATACAAATAAAGAAAACAATTTTCTTCTTGGCGTGAGATATTGAGGCCATTCATCCACAAGACTAGAAACCAAAGCTTCTGTGGTGCAAAACTATAAAAAGTAAAGTTAAGATACTATCATTAACCTAAACAAAAACCAAAAAACAATCACATAAATACTTGGTACATATAAGTATTTTTGAAAGATTTTAAGTTTTGAAACTAATTTTAAAAGAATATTTTTTAGTTTTTTATTCTATATTAATAAATGTAATAAAATTTAAAAGTAAAATTTAAGTTATTGGTGAGTTATGGAAATAATAAAAATCCAATGTTAAAAACATATAGAAAAAGTAAGCAAGATTTTACGAATGTATGATATTTTTAATCATGTTTTGTAAATAATCCTATTTTACAAACTTGAGATTTTCTGAATCTTTTGACTCATACAACTAAAAATGATTAGAAGTTTTTAAAATTAATCTCAAGAAGCTGTTTAAATAAAATTTTGTTATTTTAATAACTTAAACAATTCTATCTTTTTATAAAATATTGAAATTTTATGAGATTATAAACTTTTATTTTATTCAAATAATTTTTTGCTATTTTTTTACTACTGAATTTATTAAAATTATTTTATCTGAAATAATGCAACAAAAATGCAGGCTTTAATTAAAGATATTTAAAACATATCTAATTAAAAATTTAATTATATACTCTTTCAAATGCATTAGAATAATATGTAAAATTTGAATTTACTTGGCTGTTAATTCCAAGGACACACAACATCATGAAGAACAAAATTGACCAAAGTGGCGATAATGGCAGGTGCAAAACCACCTCAGGATATGTTAAAAATGCCAATCCAGGTCCTGAGAAAATAAGCAGATTAGAAAAATTTTAATTTTTTAAAAAATGCCATGTTAAAAATCACAAACCAGTAAGTCGTAAAGACTTACTGGTTTCATTAATTCAATTTTTTTTAAGTTCAAAAGTTAATTTCTTAATATTTTACTTGATTCATAAAAAAATGTTTCCATGTGACTTTCTAGCCCAAAATACTATTTTCACTGACAAATTGTTACATTTATAGCTTTGATGTTAGAAAAAAAATAGATTCATTTTATATTTTTTATTAATTTAAACATTTTATTTAAAATATATGCAATTAAAAATATAAAGCAATTTTTAAATGAAATAATATTTTTAGTTTATTTTAGCATGTTTTTAAATTAAATTTAAAAAAATAAAATTTTAGAGTGAGAACAAACATGAGCTGAAAATGTTCTAAACAAATATAAAAATGTTTAAAGCTTGCAAAAATGTATAACATTAATTCAACTAGCACCATAAAATAGCACTATTAAATAACAGAGGCATCAGGCATAACTATTGGTGGATTCTGTTCCAGACACATCTTGTTCCAATGTAAAATACAAAAGCATGATATGATAAGTTTGCAGCGCACAATCAAAGTTCTCATCTTAAGCAGAGAATCAGCAGAACAAGAATTTTATTCTAGGGTGTTTACAGTACAACTCATAATAATGAAATTGATGTTGATATTTTGAACTTATTCATGTAATTTCTTAATTTGTTAAGCAGTTTAATTGTGGAAATGTGTTTAAGATTGTAACTAAAATTATTTAACCTTTACTTTTATTTCAAGGTTTAGTCACTAATCATCTTAATGTTTGTAGTAGTTAAAATTGATTTTATTGATGTTTCTCATTTTCAAATATTTGTAAACAGAATTTGAAAAAAATTAAAAATCTTGTGAAATAAAAGTAAAGAAAATGAAATAAAAAATCGAAATAAAATCAATAGCAAATATAAAGAATAAAACAAGGTAAATTAAGAAATAAAAATACATTAATAAAAACAAGTTAAATTAAGAAATAAAAATATATAAATGTTCTGAAAATATTTCGTTCTTATTGAGGGCAAAATTTAAAACATATCAGTATATATTTATTTATTTTTTATTTCTTATGAATTATAAGTCTTATGAATTTCAATTCTCATTTCATGAACTAGTAACATCTGGCTAAGTTAAAGACTTATTTAAGTACAAAGTTGTAGTTTAAATTACAAGTACATATTCTCATAAAAGTCTTAATACATAGAGTATGAACAATTTGATGTAAAATGTAATTTCACATTAATAATTTTGAAGCGCGAATTATACGGAAAAGAATGAGGAACAAAAAATTCTCTTCATTTAATATTAAAACATTTGACAGTTTTCCAATTAGGAACTTTTTAATCATTTAATAACTGATCTTAGAGTGCAATGACATTGCAAAATTGAGAAAAAAGAGACTTATGAGTTAAATTCAAATCATCAATTAAAATTCAAAGACGTTCAAGATTCAAGAATTATATGTGTGTGACTGTATTTTTAATCATATTTAAAAATGCAATATGCAAAAAGTATATTTTACACAGTAATTTTGAAGATGCAATTTTTTATATTCAAATTGTAACATGATCTTATATTCAATATTGTGCTGCTTTACATTTAATTTTTATTGTTAAAATTATAACGAATTTGTGATTTATTATTAAAATGATGTCATTTTGTTTTTTTCAACATTCTACTGTTTGTAAATAACTTAAAAATTCAAAATATAACACATTGCTGCTTATATTTTTCTGAATAAGATGAGATCTTTGTTAGGGAATTTAAGAGATGAGTGGTTCAACAAGGTTTGTCATTTCTTTCAGAAGTCTACTTAGCATATAAACTGCCAATAACTGTAAGCTTGGAACTTATAACTTTTTTATGATTGAGGGCAAAAAATATTTACAAGACATATTCATTGTCAGAAATTTAACCAGGAATAAAATTTCCACCAACAAAATATACCACTTTCTAAAAACATATCAAATAAAAAATAAATATGACAAAATAAAAAAATAATTATATGCAATTAAATAGTAAAGCATTTATATTTTGCATTTATTTACACTATATGTAGGGTGCTGAGCGCTTTTCATTCTGGCGAGACTTCCCTTCGCTGAATGAATTTTTACCGTTCGCGAAGGACACCTGCGGGAAAACAGTTTTACAGTCATAGTCAGTAGTCATCACACGCCCATCATGCAGATGAACGTTTGCTGACATGCAATAATACAAACATTTAAACAACAAGTAAACATATCAAACAAAGCATCTGTGATTTCATTTGTTTTTGTTATTACAAAAAATTAAATACAAGAGTGCTTCAGGAATTACTTTTTGACGAAAAAATATGAATGCAGAAAAATTAGCATTTAGTTAGTTTAGCTCATTTTGTCACATTAACTAATTATCTTAATTGTTTATTATTTATGTTCATGGTATTAAAAAATGTTAATGTAATTAATATCAGTTCATATTTGCTTCATAATCACTCATTACAATGTTTAATTTAAAAAATTATTAAAATATGTATACATTTATATTTATATATTTCTTTTACAAGAAATAAAGGATTATTTTTGAATTAAATATATATTATTATTATTATTATATAATTTCACTCAATGATTTTGAATGTAAGTAAAAAAATTTTTAAATGAAATTTAATACATATTTATGTCATAAATTCACATTATGTACAATTTCAATTTTTTTTAAATTTTAAATCAAGCTTACACAATAATGGCAAATAAAAATCTAAAAAAATACATTTTCACATATTAGATTACAATTATATTTTAAAAAAAATTATAGAAATTAAAATACAAAATAAATAATTAAAAAATTACCTGAAAAGTCTTAGTATTGTTTTGATTAACTCTATAAATTTTCAGGCATGAGATTCTTCTGCAATATATATCAAATCTGAAGTTTAAATCAGTTTTTTTAACTATTTGTAACTAAAAAAATGAAATATGGGTATTTGGATCCATGTTTGAGTATAAATTGTCACATTTGGAAATGAAACTGCTAATGGAAGAAAAGGAATTTAAAAAAGCATTGCTCAAATTACCTCATTTAATTGAGGTTTCTCTACTTGAGAGATCCCTTTAAATTTTATTTAAATAAAAAATAACATTTTAATAAATGCATCGTATAACTGATACCAAATTACAGTCCAATGAATTATAAAATCCCAAGAAATAAAAGTTCACATACAAATAAAATATCAACAAATACATATTTATAAGACATATTTTATGTTAGACAACTTGCTCCAAAGATTATTAATAGAATCCTGTGAAGTGTGTTATCGATCTATACAGACAACATGGGTAATAGCACTATCTCAGCTTTCAAAATTTTTAATGAGAATTGGGATTAGGAATTTGAGAAATTCTGACTGCTGCAATGTTTTTTGGACAGAACTTACAGCTATTGAAGAAGCTTTGAAATTCTGCATTGTTGAGAGTATCAGTACAGGTATTTGAGTTCTGAGGGATACCTAACGCTCTATTCAGCATCAGTCTGAATGATGAAAAGACAGCAATGAGTATCGTTCAACTTTTAGATTGCTTTAGTGTTGATATATAAAGAGCTTTTTTCAGTAAATATTATGGTACAGGAATGAGCTTCCAGTTGATCTGGTTTGTGAGGGCAGCCTAAAGGATTCTACTCATGGTGGTTCCTTTATTTCTCAGAAACTGCTACTCAGGACAAACAAAATATCAATTCCTCTTGGAGACAGTATGAATGGAATGAAGGAAACCGTCATGTTACTGCTTTGATTGAGCCAAACAGTAGGCGACATCAAACATTTCCAACTAGGTTTTGCAGTTGGCACTTGGGAGCTCAACATTATGTGGTGAGTCTTAAAATTTATCCTCCTTGAATGAATTTAAATGTGATGCAAGACACACATGCTGATGTATTAGTTCTTATAACAAAAATAAATAAATAAATAAAAATAAAACCTAACTATTCTCCAGTTCTACCACACTTTAAAAATGTACGGATTCATGGACTTGATTTAAATGTTTGTTTTGATTAAATGGGATTTATTTATTTCTAATTCCCAGCTTTTATAGAATTTTCAACTCTCAGTACTATGAGGGGTCGAAGTGGTGGCATTCAGTGGGTCTTCGTAATTCAGAAGCAGGGACCAAGCGGAAGACCCCCAGATTAAGAAATAAATTTAATTCAAGATTAAAATTTCAACCAATATTTTTTTTATTGTCTTTCATAATCGAAAGGAAAATTATGTTAATTTTAAAATGAAAATAAATATGGTGAAAAAGTTAATAGTAAAGTTCTTAAGCAAATAAAATCTGAAAATATCAATAACTATAAAAGAAACACAAATTTTCTTTGGACGTTCTTTACAAGAATATCAAACGCAATATTTCCCCCTTAAATATTAAATCTGATGCCTGATAATTTATATTTTAGAATTAAAAATTTAGATTACTTGAAAAATTGGCTCTTCATTTGAAAAAAGATGAATAATTCTTACCAGATTTTACTGCATCTGAAACAGCAATACCTTGCACATTAGCCATATAGCCAAGTACAGAAAATATAACTATAGCCGCCAAAAAACTAGTCAATGGATTCACAATACAGATCATTAGGGAATCCCTAAACAAAAAGATTTGAAGTATAATTAATAACTACAAAATATTCACAATTTATAACAAAATGCATTTTAATGATTAATGATATGCTTATTAGCAAACTATTGTTTTATACACAGGTACCAATTATTTTAAGAACGCGAGAAAATATATAAACATTAAAATAATCAAAGCACAAGACATCGATAACAAGAAAGATTTTTATAAAAAAAAATCCTGGAGATTTTGAAAGCAATTGTATTTTAAATTTCACAACAAATTTTAAATTCAAAACATTTTTAATGATCTATGGCAAAATTGATTTTAAGGGAAATAAAAAAATCTTCACTTACTATCAAAAATTATATATAAGACATTTTTTAATTATTTGCAACAAAAATAAAATATGAATCAAGTACAGTTGGTTGGGTTTTATGGTTTAAATAGTTGATACAGGCACAGCAGGTCTAAAAATGGACATGCTGTGCCTGTATCAATTATAGTGAATATCAATTTAATAAATATTAATCGCGTAGTGCCAATATTGTTCAATGTAATAAGTTTACTATTATTCTATTCAATAAATTAATATAAAATTACACTTTTATGAAAAAGTATTTGCCATTTGCTATTAAAACATCGCGTGATTATCATATAAATACAACCATAACAAAATTTTTGCGTATTTTAATATATTTTTTAAGAGAAAGTTGTTTTAATTACTCTATGAAAGTAAAGTAATAATGAGATATTTTAACCTCTAAAAGTCAAACATGAGAGGGAATAAAATGACAAGCGTAAACTGAAAAGAAATAAGGTAAAAGTCAACAAAAATGTCAGTTCATGAAGCAAAAGAATAAAATATAAAGAGAAAATTAGGAAACTTTCTGTTGGTTGTAAAATAATCCCATGTTATTAGCAAAGTCTAAAGAAAAAACAATGATAACAATAGGATATGTAAATGCTGAACAAAAGCTTATGACATATGACCAGGTTTTCTATTTGGTGATTTATCATTCATCAGTTAAGTAATTATAATTTATGGAATGACCAAGAATATCTGTAAGATTTTGAGAGATATTGGTAGTATAAGTTCGTAGGTTATACTTCATACTGAATTTTTGTACATGTTTAACTTTAGAATGAGAACGTTTTAAAAATTTACCATTGTATTAGTACAAACTATTTTAATTACCTGTAAAAGTTGTGGTGGTACTTATTATAACTTCCAAGATTGATGACTGAACCGAATCCAATTCCAAAGGTGAAGAATACTTGCGTGCCGGCAGCAATCCATACCTAAAACCAATTATATTAATTTATTGATCTTTTCAATTTAAATATTTCATTTAGTTATATACTCTCATTTTTTTCATACAATGACTATTTTGTCAAGAATATATGCTTTAAAGTTGATTTTGAATCACTCCATACAAGATGGAGGATTAGTAAAATTGTTGAGCAAAATGCTACAGCATTGCTACCAGAATTTGGTAATTGAATGGTAATGACTCTGTACTTGATTTTGGAGCTCTTATATAGCGTCTGTCAAAGAGATATAAAAGAAAAAAATTATAAGTTAGCAAGTATTAGGATAAATATTGTAGTAAAATCTGTTACTTGAACCTAGTTTATTTACATCATTTGCATTTCCATGGAATACCATAGTCCAACAAAGATATAACCTAATCACTTTCAGATTGCTATTCAAGAGCCTTTATAAAAAATTGTTGAATAATAAAAATACTTCATAAATAAAATAAATTTTACTTACAAGCTTTTTAGATGTTACTCAAGAAATTAGTTTAAAGAATTAAAAAATTAATAGTAGCACTTATATGATAATTGTCCATGGCAATTAACTTGCTCTCTGCTATTTCATGAATATCATTGATTATTATTAAATGGTAATTGTTTTTATAATACTATTGGAGACTGATAATTCTATGATGTTTTATGAATAGGAAAGTAAATAATTTTTGTTTTCAATATTATAATTTCAATGAATTGACAAAGAAGTAAATACTTTTAAAGTTTTGAAGCAGGTTAAGAATTGTTCACTAAATTTCAAGTGCACAGTGGAGAGATTTACCTTAGTTTCCATCAATTTGCTCCAATTAGGTGTGAACAGATAAAGAATTCCTTGCCAGGCACCTTCTAGAGTCACTCCTCTGATAAGTAATATAGACAGAATCACATAAGGAAACAAAGCTGTCACATAGATGATCTGCAAAGTTTTAGAATCAAAATCAATACAATTTCCAAAACATTAAAATCTCAGTTAACTATCATATTAAGTTATTTATGTGTATTCACCCCAAAAAAGCTTTTTTAAATTTATTAATAATAACATATTCGTATAAATCTTGTATTTTCGAATAAAAATGATTATTTGCAATAAGATTTTTTAATGGTTTTATAGGAATATCAGCATTTTTCAAACTTATGTAAATTTCAAGTTTTGCATTTATTAATAATTTTTCTACCTTCAGATTACATCATGATTTTAAGCCTGAATATAAAATTTTATTTAAAAATTTTATCAATTTGACTCAATATGATTTTATAAATTTGACAAATTTCCCATCCTAAGAAATTCAATAACACTGATAAGTGATTTGAGAGAGAAACATACATACTTACTATATATATATATATATATATATATATATATATATATATATATATATATATATATATATATATATATATATATATATATTATACTTTTAATTTGAAAATCAAATTCTCTAAATTTTAACAATCATATTAGTTTTGTACAAACATTTCAGGAATAAATTATATTGGATTATTTAATGCACTATAAGATGTTGAATATGAATTTTTAAGTAAGTATAAAAAACATTTTATTTCAGAGCAAAAATTTATATGAGTCATAATTTAAATTACATATTTTTCTATATACGAAAAAAATTACTTGTAAACCTATAAAAAACTACCATACAGGCCTAGACTTTTACAAACTTCTCTATTCATAAAAATTCCAGTTTATAATATCTAATGATCATTTCATTTTTAACTTCTACATTTCAACTGTTTATTCATTCATTCTAAAGTTTACCTTTCAGTTTGGGGAGAGGGAAAGAAACTTGGCAAAAATACAGAAGCAGGTACGCCATGGCGCAATTTCTAATATTTAATTCATGTTTTTAAGCACTAATATATACCTTTGAAAAGTCACAGAATCATTTAAAATTCTTGAAGTTAAAAAAAAATTGGCCTGATAAACCAAGATTGCCACTCTTTTGGCAGGCAACACAAAGATAAATAAAACGCGAGTTCTTGCTTCAACACATGCTGTAAAGTTAAGAAAATATAAAAAGCGAAACACACCTTTCCACTTTGATGAAGACCTTTCCAAATAATGAAGTAAGTAAATATCCAGGCTGCGACAAGGTAGAGGGCAGTCTCCCAACGAAGGCTGCCCATATCATGGATTCCTGAAGTGATTCCTAGCACCCTTCGTCTGGAATAGAAAATAAAAGTTTATTCATTCGATCCTCATTCATTCATTTGTGGCTATATAATGCTTTTTTCTAAAAATGTAAACAAATGAATCCTGATTTATATACTATAAAAGAACATTAAATATCAGATGATTTCAGTTTTGATAATGAATATTATGAAGTAAAACTTTTTGTGAAGGAAACGAGTCATCATATGGTTGGTTGGTTGGTTGGTTTTATGGCGTAAGGTCCAAAATTGGACATGCTGCGCCAAAAGTAAGTTTTTGTAGCTTTATTTATTTATTTATTTATTCAAAAAACCCAAGCAACATTAAAATTTTTAAAAAACAAAATTCTGTGTATATATTATTTTAAAATCAATTTATAAAATATACAAAAGAGAAATCAAATATGTGTCCAATTTTAAAATTTAACATATAAATCAGATAAAATGTATGAAACCTATTGCCCTCAAGAAAGCGAATAGGTTTTTATGGGGTGGATCCCCTATTATATCAAATAAAGTTATAAAATCACTTTTAAAAAATTGTAAACGTTGTTGGTTAAAATCATGACATGAAATTAAAATATGATAAACAGTAAATGGTTCATCACACGTTTCACAACATAGATTTAGTTCATTTAAAAATAAATGTCTGTGTGTGAAACGTGTGTGTTAGATTGACTCGCCTTCGTATCGGACATCTGCACTTCGTAACGGTAAAATTGACAATGAAATGAGGGATGAGAAAATGGAATGTAATTTGTTGCCGACCTGCAAGTTCCATGACTCCTGCCAAAGACCATATATAAAACTTTTAATAGTCTTTCTCACATCTGAGAGAGGAACCGATGGTAAAATTGGATGTGATGCAGTCTTTGCCGCTGCATCAGCTCTCTCATTTCCTTCAAGACCCATGTGGCTTGGTATCCAACAAAATACAATTTCTTTTCTCTTGCAGTCATCTTGCATGGGAGAAAAATGTTATCCAGAAAGTTGCAAGTTGGACACCTCACATTTCCCAAACAGAGTTATATATAATCCAAATATAAATTTAACAATTTCATAATGAATGTCATAAAATTGATGTATCATGACAGGGAAGGAAGCAAAGTGGTTCGTAAAAATTTGCATCGATAAAATTGACACTTTTAAAGAAGTTCGTAATTTGTGAATGATTTTATGTGAAGCTATAGAGTGAAATTTACTATAAAATTTGTTCATTCTTGGAAACCTTTTAGTTTTTCGTATTTTTAAAATAAATAGAATGATGGTAAACAAAAAAAAATCGATAGCTTTTTTTAGATATTTTGGTGTAAGACTTTTTTCTCTACAAAATATTTACAATTGTAACTCATATATTCCTCTTAGCCCATTTACAACTTCAAATATTCTTCACAAACACACATATAAGGTCTGCAATTTTTACTTCATATGTAGTTCAAAATTTTAAGTATGCAATTCTAAACTATGACTATATTAGAATAAAAATCGCTGGATTCGAAAAGTTTAGTACTTCACTTTGAATAACAAGATATATAGTATCTATGCAATGTTCATAGACGGGGCATATGCTAAAATATCACAATTTGAAATTTTATGAAATGGATGCATAAAATTACTACAGCATTTTCATTAATAACTATTTTCCATTCCTATGTTCCATACAGTGAAATTAAAGAAATAGGGTGGGAGTGAATTTGATTCGATTTAATCGTCACTCGAGGATCCATTGTCTATCCAAAGTCAAATAGAATCTACAACTTAAAGATGATTCCAAACCATCATAAATTACGCTTAAGCTGATTGTTTAAGCTTGAACCAAGCAACATGAATTAAAATAAAAGAAATAATAGTTCAAAAATTTCTATCGAACATTGTAGAGTGGGTTGCATTTTTTTGTTATGATATACTATTTTGACGAAAAATATCTGTCACAGAAGTATTTGATAAGAAAGAATGTTAAAACTCTTATCTTCCGTAACTGTTTAACTTGCACAAATCTAACAATACCGTTTCTGAATCATTAATATATCCCAAAACTTGTCATTTTCAACAGGTAAAATTTGTAAAAACAACGCATTTACTAAGAGACAGGTATTTCCTTGAAATATATGAAAAATATTAACTTATTTAGACATGGTCCTTGAAATAAACGAAAATAGCAACTTTATCCGACGAATCAGACATAAGTCATTTGTTCAGTTAGTGGCTCTAATTTTTTTCTTTCACACAAGAAGGCAAAAGATCAGATTCAGCATTTTTGCAAACTTCGCATCTTAATATAGAGCAAGATACAGACTATTTCGTCTATTCAAACTTTTTTAAAAGCTTACTTGAGTAATTATTCAGTGAAGAATTTTAAGATTTTTCTTGCGCTTATGTGATTGCAATACCGCTCTTTCTTCGTCAACCAGTATTTTTAGACCAATGGTGATTATATTTTAATAGAGATATTGGTCAGTGGATGCTTAAAATGAGGTTATTTTGAAATATAAATTGTCTGGGACAAGAGATAATGACAAGAAATCTCATTTCCGGTTAAAAGCAACAAACTTAGGAAGAAATAGGTTTAAATGAGAATTCAATGATCAAATACTGAGAATTGGGATTCTTTTTAAATGGTTGCTCAGTAACAAATCACTTTCTAAAATGTGGAATATATTTTACCACATTTTACTTAATTCTTCAAAAAATAAACCACACAAAATATTCAAGACGGCATTTCATTTACCTACCACGAATGTTTTTAGCAAATTGGTTTGATTTGTCACTGAATGGTTGCTTTTTGCATATGAAGCGTAATTAGACAGGGACTTACAGTTTCAAGTGGATTCCGGGCCACTACCCCCAACATCCACACCCAAAATGGGATTCGAAATGAGAAACTGTTGAGTGCTAACCATTCATTTAGCAGATTGAGAGTAACTATTTTTATTACATATTTTATATACAGACACTAGTAAATCATTAAGAAATATATGTACAATCATTTAAAAAATAAAATATATATAATAAACGGTTGTATACATATTTCCTAACATATATATTTAATATCGGCTGGTAGAGCTATAATGGGTGATTATACTTAAATTATAAAAGGGTTTGTCGTGGCCTAATAGAAGGATTAGATTTTCAAAAGAAAAGATACTGGGTTGAATTCTTTTCCCGATTAAATAATGAAAAAAAAGGCATTGCATTCTGTATTTATATCTGTCAGAGTATATGATAACGCATTTTCAAGATTTTTTCCTTAGCTCTTCAATTGTTAGATTATCCATAGCACAGAAGTATGGAGTTAAATTCAGATGTTATACTGGCACAATATTAAGAGAGATTTCGGTTTTCAAAGGTAAAATACTAGATACAATTATGGCCACTATTGCAGGAACAAAAACGGCTTTTGCTTTCTTTTGGAGACATCGATTAAAACATTGTATAACATTGTATTTATTTTGCTATTCATTCAGTCTCGATATTTCCTTACAGCCCATTCTTTCAGGTTGGTTTTTTTGTTTGACCTCAACGGTCAATTTTTGCCCACGACCGGGACTTACAGTTTAAAATAGATTCTGAATAGACTTATAATAAATCGCTTTGAAATGCAATAACCTGTTGGCATCTAAAATCCCGTACAATAGCTCTTTGTGATATTAGACCATTCATTATAAGACAACATTAACTATACAAGTAAACTCGGCTAATCTACACAAAAATACGCAAATGCTTGCTGAATGCAAAAATTCCTAAAATGGAAAAACTGGAATTTTAGCCTTAAAGACCAAAAAATAGTGTACATCTTCGGAGTTTTCTAGATTTTTTTTCTAGTGACAAAATGCGTTGAGTTCTCTATCTGTGGAAGTATTTTGCGGTAGATGTTGAAGAGTCTTAAGATAGTTTTTAGTTGTTAGGCTATACAATAAATGATAAATGAGGTTTTTTTTGTTTGTTTGTCGCTCAACGGTCATTTTTTGCACACGAGGGCTAATTAGACCGGGACCTAGGGCTTAAAGTGGATTCCGAACCACCACAAACATCCATGACCAATGTGGGATTCGAACCCATGAACTGTTGAACCGAAGACTAGAGCGCTAACCATTCGGCTGCCAGCTCGGCGATAAATGAGGGGAAAATATTTAAAAAAGAATTCGCGGTAGCTTTGATTTGAAATTTATCTAAGCATTTTAAGTATTCTCTTAAAGAAATTTGGGTACTTTTCCGTTAATAAAGCATGTTGCTTTATTAACGTTATTAAATTATTATATCCGTTTAAAAAGCTACGTTCCAAGATTTCTTTTAAATTTTTGTGCTACGTTTTTTTTTTTACCTAATCATAATTATGCAATTTTATTATTATTTATTTTTTTGTTGCTATGGACTTTAAAATGTGGGGTTTACCAAGAGATGAGACTGTTTCTTGAGTAAATGAAATAGCAATGTATTATTCACCCGAAATGAAAATGAAACTGATTTTCGTCAAAAATGGTTTTATGATCGTTTATGCTGAGAAGGAGGGGACATGAACTTCATTTGTTAGTTGGCGCATCATATTTGTTACCGCAGTGCAATTTATTTATGGTGTTATAAATCATATATTTAATTTTGTGAATTATATCTTGAATTTAAGGTTTGAAAATTTTATGGTGCTAGTTTTATTTCACTCTTTATGATTTACAGCATCGCTTTATTATTTTTTTAAACATAGAATTAACTTTTCTGTAGTTGTGTTCATATAACATTTTGTACTGCAAATTAAGAAATTTTTTTTAATATAAATATTTAAATTATTTTAATTTTTATTTTTAAAATATATGAAAAAATTAAAATTGCGCAAATACAGCAATAATTTCGGCAATATGGCGCCAAAAATAAATGACATACATTTTACGGAGAAATACTGATATTTTATTAGTTATTTGTAATCAAATTTCATAAAATCTTATAAATTATCGTGTGTAGTTTTTTATTTTATTAATTTACTCAAAAAATTAGAAAATGTGCGTGTTATGTGTCCATGTCTATTTCACTTTATTTTATTCATATCTCTTTGAGCTTGAATTTAACTAAATATTGAAGTCAATCACAAATTTTAATTTCTATAGGACTGTAATTCTGCAATCACAGTATGAGAGTATTACTTATTCACAACAACGTATACCAATTTATGAAAATGGAAGATTTTTCTATTTATAATTTTCCCTTGTTCGTTCATGAAGGTTATCTCCACGACAACAGATTTCAATTCACATTTATTTATAGATATGAAATCTGTTGAAGAGACAGCCCTTCGATAGAGGCGATGCATTGCTTAAATTAGACCGGTGTTATCTTAGCTGAGATCGGGTATCAGCAAGCAAATTTTTATTTATTGGCATGTTTTCCAGTCTCGTTAGAAATGTGAGCAATGAACCGACGTCTCCTTGACAATCAACTCTTTTAACCCATTGAGGAGCTGCCAAAGGGAAAATTATTTATTTATTTATTCATCCAGCTTACCTTTTTGCGGTTGGCAGCGAATGTGGAAGTAGGTGCGATGTATCTAACCTTGTACCCAAACCCGGTACATGACATTTAAACTTCATCTTTTCTCTTATCCTTTAACGACGTTGCCAAGAACGTAAATAGATTTTTCTTTAATTAAGAGTGTTTAATTCTTGACTTTGAGAAATGGAGATTAAAAGACCATATTTGTATTTGAGAAGATGTTATGTATGTATCTAATAGAAAATTCATCAATTCTTTAGACTAAAAACCGATTTAAAAAATTAAAAGGGACTTTGCAGTCACTTAATTTTATCCAAAAATCCATGAAGATTTCTGGAATGAATTCCCATTTTAGAAATGGGAATTCATTCCAGAAATCTTCATGGATTTTCTAAATAACCGCTTAAAGACGAAATTTTTGAAATTTTCATGAAGGAAAAATATGAATATTAGATTTGATTTAGCATTCTACGGTCACTTTTTCACGCGAGAACTATTTAAAATAGGGGATCTACGATTTAAAGCAAATTCTCATGTAATAACTTACATGTTTTTGATGGGGGTTGAATTTACAAATTTTCAAATTAAAGATTACAGCGTTGACCATTCAGCTATTAATCAGTGACTGAATGGTCAGCGCAATATATCAAAAACAGTTCAGCTAATGATAAATCACGAAAATTTTTTTGAGGGGGGACTGGTATATATCCTAAATATATGGATATTAATAATGTTCTAGCGGTATAATTATATTTTTAATGAAGAACAGATTGAATAAAAAAAATAAAACTTTCTTTTAAAAGCGTGATGTGTAAATCTTTAAATATGATTTAAAGAACTTTCTGTTATGTTGTTACTTATGACACTTGGACAAGCCAAGCTCGCTATGCCTTGGCTATGCAAATTTAAGTCAATAGGGAGTGTCTTTCGTTTTAATCAGAGCACCACAAAAAAGTACGTCTTTGCTCTTTTTTAAATTCTCCGATAGATGGCACCACCAAAGGATCCACTCCCTCATTTTTGACATTGACCTAAAGGGGGAGGAAATTTTCTCCAGACCATTGCGCCAATGGTAACTGCTCAATGATCGACCACAGGATTTTCGATTCCACGGATTTAACGAGCATGTATATCGCATGTACTTGGGTCTTTGGCGGCATTGGGAATCGAAAATGGCCCTTTGGGATGGAAGGACGATACCCTATAACCACTAGGTTACCACGGCCACGTGAACTTTTTCTACATGTATCGTAAAAAGTAAAATTTTATTCACAAAAAAGTAAAATTTTATCCATACTTTTAAAGAAGTGTATTGAATAAAAAAGTATATTAGAAAAAATATACTAATAGAAAATGAGAAGAAAAGTTCTAAGTCATCATTTCAGACTTTTTCTCATTAAAGAAAGCAATTTCTCTTTGTGAGACGCAATTAGTAGTTTTAAAGCAGTTATACGTAACAGTAAAAGAATTTTAGGAAATGCTTTTATCACAACCAATGTTCATAAATGAAAATACCTGCAAGCAATTTTCGTTTACTAGACACTGGTTCAGTTTTTAGTCTTGTGTGGGTGACGCTCTCTAAAAATAACTCAGGAAGTGTCTCAATATTTCATCACAAATCCTCCTCAATCACATCACTGATTAAGTAACTATCGAAGTTTCATAAAAGGAAAGCAATGCTTGCGAATTCTGTATAAAATACCAAATTTTTTTTATTAAAATGCAAAATTTAATTGCTTTTCAATGTCAAATTGTTTTTGTAAATAGTTTAAGTAAATATAGCCTTTCTCCAGAAGTAGAGAATTTGGTTTTTCTTTTGAAACTCAGTTTTCACATGTAATATATATTTCTATCGAAAACAGTTTAAAATAGATTCCGCACTTAAACAACTATACCGAACCCATAAGCAGTTAAATTGAAGGCTATAGAGTTAACACTTCAACCACTAGCAAGACTGTAAAAAAGATGAGTTATGTTATTTAGGAAGACATAAAAGTTTCTGGGAAATAATGAAAAATCTAAAAATATTTGTAGTTAATGAATTTTCAGAATATTAATATTTGGAAATAATGAAATCCCATGTAAAAGTGGATGAAAAAATATAAATGTTACGCAACAATTAACCATTATTTCGTACTTAAAAAATCTGAAATAGGTGGCTTGGCTTGTTTGTCGCTCAACGGTCATTTTTTGCACACGAGGGCTAATTAGACCGGGAGCTACGGTTTAAAGTGGATTCCGAACCACTACAAACATCCATGTCCAAGGTGGGATTCGAACTCACGAATTGTTGAACCGAAGGCAAGAGCGCTAACCATTCGGCTGCCAGCTCGGCCTGAAATACGTGATTGCATAAAAAAGCAGCATTGTGCTAAGTTACAGGTATAAGAAGAATATCCAAAAAATTGTCTCACATGATAATAAAATGACAATAGATTAAAAGTCCTGGGTTCGATCCCGGCTACTATATGTTTATCGACGTGTGAATTTTAGGATGTCCATTCCTTGCGACATATAAATAGAATGTCTATGATAAATCCTTCTGGATGTCAAATCATAAGGTGGATATTAAAATGTCTTACAATAAGCAGCCTTAGGATGCAGTTTGTCAGATACGTGATATTGCATATAAATTGATGTTTCAAATACTCATTTGAATTACGTTTGAAAATTAGCATGCAAGATTTCATTCAAAAACAAAAGAAAATTCCAAATGTTTTTACAATTACTAAAATTTATCGTAAGAATTTTCAAAATATCTGGTGAATAATTTTTTTCTCTAGTCATAAATTTAATTTTAATTAGAAATTTAAAATCTCATGTAATCATATAAGTTTTTATTCATTACCAACATATAAATGCTCATGCAATTTTAGTGCAGAAAAATTACTTCGGAATAAATAGCATTATTACAGCTTAATATCCCCTTCCCCTATAACATGTTAGAGTTGTTTCCTGGGTTACTTCATATCCTTATACTTTTTCAACTGCCAATTTATTACTAATTTGAAAGAGAATTGTATTTAGTTTTTAAAATTTCTGTCAGAATAGTTTAAAGCTGTATTAGGATTCCCATTGGGATAAAAGTCACTGCTTAGTGGGTTTTGTCATTCGGAATGCTTTTTATAGAGTATAATTAACTGTTTATAGTTCTACAATTTTTTTAGAAATTTAATAATAATAATAATAAAAGTTTTTAGTATTTCTACCAGAGTGCTCTTAAAGTCTTATAATCATCACTAAGTCACTCCATGAAAACGATGGTAAAATACTTTTGGTTCTAAAATTTTTATCAGCCCCTACATAACCAAGACATTGATTTTTAGAAATGAACGATTTCCGTTTTGAAGACATTTGTGTTGAAGAAAACAGTAATCTCATTTAACAAAACATTTAAATGGAAAACATTTTTCAAATCTTTTACATGCCAATGAAATTTTATACGTTTCACCTTATTGGTTATGTGCCATCACTATCATAAAGGAATAATGATTCTGAAACGTTAATCATTAAATAATGGTGGAAAAAGAGATTATTTTCCACTTTCATAGTTATAGCTTCCTATTTATTCAGTTAAATTTTTGTTAAATCCCTACATTTCCAATAATATTTAAGATTTTGATTATTTGAATGGTATAACCCGATTACATTTTCAAGTTTTAAGCAGACTAGCTTTAATTTTTCACATGCTAGAATACTACAATTTAAACTTATTGAGCATCTTAGGAATGAATTAATAAGTAGAATGTGACAATAGAGAATGTTTAAAATATTGTTGTGATAATATTGCATATAACTGAAGGAATGCACTGCACGGCGATTATCTTAGTTTTGAGAAGGACGAACACTCACTAAAGAACATACTATTTTATCAATTTGAAGTATTGTAAGTGCTTATTGTCTACAGGTTTGGTTTGGTTTGTTTGTCACTCAACGGTCATTTTTTGCACACGAGGGCTAATTAGACCGGGAGCTACGGTTTAAAGTGGATTCCGAACCACTACAACCATCCATGCCCAAGGTGGGATTCGAATCCACGAACTGTTGAACCGAAGGCAAGAGCGCTAACCATTCGGCTACCAGCTCGGCTATTGTCTACGGGAAACAATCGAAATATTAATAAATAACTTATTCTGATATGCACAAAAGTGGCATTAGTGGTTAACAAATAAAAGGGGAGATGAGCTATTGAGCTTTATTTGTTGAAAAGTAATTCAAATTGAAATAAACATACTAAAATTCATAATTTGAATAATTTTAAGCCATTTTTATGTGAGCCCAAAAATAATAGTTCTTCTGGTATGCATTTGTCAGAAATATCTTGCAGTGTTGATAGGTAAAGCTGAGACTGTAAGATAACATGAAGTTAAACGATGGAATTTTGTAGAGAGAAAGTCAATAAAGATTTTTGAGTATTTTTCAGAACTATGATTCACGTTAACTATTAAAATGTTGATTGCTACTATCCTTGCGAAATTACAATGTTAAAATAAGAACTGCATTTAGTTTTTTTTTTAAATATAATACAGGCACAAATGATATTAACGTAACCAAACATTTAAAATTAAAATAACTCGAATCTTTCTGAAATGGGCTAGATGCACAGCCACAATTTAATTCTCTGTAATGAGTGCAAAATGACACTTACTCCCAAAACTCTACCACCGGAGAAGAAGTGTTCCCGAGGAGGTCAGTCGCATTGACAAGAATGGCAGAAACGTTCGTTTCCAGGTTGACACAGCTGTCCGTATTCCAGTTCCCGTCACAGGTGGCCCAAGGCAACTGGGAAGTGAAGGAGGACACAAAGTAGATGAGAATCCAAGCAACGATGAGGATGAAGTAGATATTATACAATGCAACGATCATCATTGACGCGTAGCCCACTCCTTTCGGAAAAAAAAATCATTTCTATGAGTTTAAGGAACACACACACAAGATATCCATCTCCTTTTAAACTTTTAGCTTGGATCAGAATCCATTTAGTTTTTATTCCCAGGCGATTATATTAAACAATTGATAATTATACTTAGTAATCCAACAATAAACAGAATGGGACTTACCTTTGAAAATGGGTGCTATTTTTTTCCATATGCTTATACCTCCTAGACTAAGGAATTGACCTATAGCTACCTCTTGCACAAAAGCGGGTCCTGCTATAAGGACTAAGCATAGTAAATACGGAAAGAGAAAGGCTCCTGAAAAATCAGTATTGATACATTTTAGTACAGTTGTCATAAGATAACAGTATTCTAAAGAAAATAGACTGAGATACCCACCTCCGCCATTTTCGTAACACAGGTAAGGAAACCTCCATACATTGCCCAATCCAACTGCGTAGTTTATAACGCTGAAAAGGAAGTCGAATTTACCACTCCACTGACCCCGTTCTTGGTCAATCCTGACCGTATCTTCGGATGAAGAAGCTAGGGACACACTGACGTCGGTCCCTTTCCTATTCGAGATGCAGACAGAGGATGCAGGAACAGGAAGCCTCGTGGTGGTGGTGGTGGTGGTAGCCTCCTTCGTGGATGGCTTTTTGGAGTCGATCATTTCTTCCTCTGATGGGATGGAAAGAAAGTGTCCGGATGAGTGAAATCTGTTATAGAACGTCGCTTTCGAATTCAATGCCTGTAACAGACAGTAGAAATGTAAATAGTTTATTCAAACCCTTTTTAGTTATGTTAGGAAATTCGAGTATTATAAACTTTTGAAGCTTTTTTAATACAAGGATTAAAACAGTTAAGAATCTTTACAGTAGGCGAACTTGAATGAATGCTGTTAAAACAAGAGCAGAAATTTTAAATAATTTTTCCTAAGATACTTGAACTCCGTGGCACGACAGCTCATGTGGTGCAGGTCCTAAAGCGCCCATCTCTGTTTTCTTGACCGAGAGGCCCTGGGGTGCGAATCATATGTCCCGATTAGGTGGTCAGCCTAATGCGAAACCCCCAGTGTTTAGTTCCTAAGCATGCTAGGTACTCAGTTTATCGACCCACTGAAGGGATAAAAGGCTGGGTTGACCTTGCCCACCCGAGAATCGAACCTCGGACCTGTGCCTTGGGAGCGTAAGATACTTAGGAATAGCATAAAAAAATTTAACGCGCACAGTTAAAAAAATAAGCTTATAAGATCACTTTATTGTCACGGTTAAACTTCTATAAGTTTCGTACAATTTATATTCAACATTTGGAAAAAAATAACCACAGTGTTATGTAATTAATAATTATAAATTAAAAAATAATGTAAATTTCTTCCAACAGATACAATTACAAGTGATATTTTTCAATATAAGACATTATAAAATTTTTATTATTAAATTAGAGCAGAGTGGAGTGCAGTAAACTTAGTCGAAAGGTAATTCAATTTCATATGCATTCATTTTTTTAACATAAATTAAAATCTTGCGGTGAGATAGAGAAATTATCTATTCTAATAGCTTTGATAGTAATATATATCTACGTAATGAATTTTTATACTCGGAAAAATATATTTGAAAAAAAAAATATCACATTAGACAATTCCTTAAGATTATATATATATATATATATATATATATATATATATATATATATATATATATATATATATATAATGTGAAATTTAAAACAAATATTTCATAAAATTAACGTAACTTAACTTGAAGTGATACACAAAAGTTCACTTTAATGGTATTCTATAATTGTGATTTGAATTTAAAATAGGAATCTTAAGTGTTAGTCCTTTTTGTGGTATAATTAAAAAATATAAAAATCTGGGCTCTGGTTCGTATACAAACAATTTACAAAAATAATTTTCCATCAAAAATTATTTTTCAGTTGCGGTTTAAGAGAATGTTTATTGAATTTTGGAACAGCCGCTTAAAGCAAGTGTTGTGATTAGGGTGACAAAAAAAATTTTTTTTTTTAATTTCTGATAATGTGGGTGTAGTGTTTTTTGGATTCCCTTTTTATCTATTTGTAGTGACCCAGATTGTGTTATTTATATCTCCTTTTGTTTATCATGGCTCGTGAAAGTCTTAAAATATTTGAAGACGACACGTGGTTGGTTTGGTTTGGTTTGTTTGTCGCTCAACGGTCATTTTTTGCACACGAGGGCTAATTAGACCGGGACTTACGGTTTAAAGTGGAATCCAAACCACTACAAACATCCATGCCCAAGGTGGGATTCGAACCCACGAACTGCTGAACCAAAGGCAAGAGCGCTAACCATTCGGCTGCCAGCTCGGCGACACGTGGTTGATTTTTCTATAAGTATTTTAAAATTCTTGAATCTGTATACTATATGATAATGAGAAAAAAATTCATTTCATATACTTCAAGTAAAATAAATTGTTAAACAGAAAATGTTAGTAACATCTAAAAAATTCAATTTATATAAAAAAATTAAGTAAAAAATTTTATCATGGAAAATTATAAAAAATTAAATTGGATTAAAAATTTTTAATCCAATGAGATAATATAAAACACTCCTTCTAGGAGTGTTTTATATTATCTTGCTTGAAATTAATATTTTTTATTTAATAAAGATCCAAATAATGATTTTCTTAAGAGATTTTTCTGAACAAAAGAGAAATATCAGTAGATGTATTAGAAATTAATTTTTCAAATTAAAGAACAATTTCTATTTAAAGAAATTATACGTTTATGGTACAATTTGCCCACAAAGGTTAATTCAATCAAAATCTAAGATTTGTAATGAAATCTGAAACATTTCATTCATTCGTAATCGAGTTAAGAGTCGAACCCAAGACCTGTTAAACTGTTTGCCTAGTTAAAAACTTTTCAAAAAATTAAACTTAAAATAATAAAGAGAGAAATATATTGATCGTGGCAAACGCTAACATGGCGAAAGTTGTATTTCCATAATTCAAACTTTCACCTACATTTTATTTGTATTCTTTAATGCAATTTTCAAATTCTACTTAAATTTGCTAATTATTCATATTCAAGCATAAGGCGTATTGGATTATTTTTTTCTCACACAGGCTTCACTAGAATCTTAAATTTAGTTCATAATTCAGTTGAGATCAGTGGAAAGCAAGTGGTTGGTTCGTTTGTCGTTTGAAAGCTAACTTCTAAGCTCACTAAAAGTTGGAATGAGAGGGCTCATTTAAACTAGAACAACAACAAACATCCATTTCCGAAGAGGGAATCGAATCCACGAGCAGTTAAGCTGAAGACGAGAGCACTGATTATTCAGGTGCCAAATGGGCTGGAAAGTGGATCTAAAAATTAGAGATTTGTAGAATGTACAGATGTGTTATTCATCGTGTTTAATGCTTTCATCCATTTAGAACCATGATTTACAAAAGCATATAATAAACCTTTTAAAAGCCGCAGGGATTCTTCAAATTGTATGCATATTAAATATTACTCCACCACAAGTAAGATGAAAGTGAAAGAAATTTCTCGGGAGTTCAGCCAAGAACACTCAAGGTCAACAGAAAACCCGCGACGATGCGTTTCCCCTTCTTCCTGGTGCGGGGCTATATATTTCCCACTCAGCACTCGATGGCACGTGTAAAAGGAACTTATTTCGAACAAGGGCGCACCGGAGAATCGAGGCGACGACGAGCCCCCGTTTCCGTGTCGTCACTCATCCATCCCGCCCACGCAACACGCAGGCGCCGTTTCATGTCGTGGTGCAATGTTCTCGAAGCCGGGTCATTATGACTATTTTCCGTACAGTTGTGAATTATAATATCACATTACTGTGAATAACGGTTACAGTTTATGTTCCATGTGGGAGGTGAACGCTTGGCAATTAATTTTTTTTTGTTTCAGGCAGGCATTTCTCATCAATTAAGATATAGACATTTATAAGAAAGAAAAAAAAATTTTTTACGAACAAAAATATGAAAGTTAATACTAAAGATCCCTCATCCAAGATTTTTTTATCCTAATTATATTAATCAGGAACCATAATAACTAAGTAGAAAAGCATCTGATGTCCAAAAGAAAATGGGCTCGGTATTTGATCCAGACGAAGATTGTCTTGCTGAAAGGCGCTATTCAATTCAAAAGCGCATCAGCGTAAAAAATACTCAGCTGAAATGGTTGTGGAGAGGTTTGGTTTGTCGCTCAGCTGCAATTTTTTTAACACAAGGGATAATCAGTTTTAAACCTCTACGCACATCCAAGCTTTGGGTCGGAATCGAACCCACGAACTACTGAACCGAAGGCAAGAGGACTATCCGTTTAGCTATGCGGTCGGGGGAGCATAGACGAGTTATCGTATGAGGTAGAGGAGCTAGTGTAGACTTTGCTACTGGAATATAGCTAAAAAAACCAGGAACAGCCATGTTCTTGATTTCTGCCAAGAAATAGGTACACCAAAAAGTATGATAATAACCTATCCTATATATCAGAGATAAGCAAATTATATATCGCAATCCTGTTTTAGAACATTACAATAACGGATTATTCATAGATTCTAACTGAATACAGAAAAATTTATATGTAAATATAATAAAAAATTTATTAACATATTAGTTTGCAGTGACTATAGCTAAAACTATAGGTGCAATTCGTATATTGGACTCGAAAATAAGGTGCATAATCGGTTCTCTATTTTATTAAATAAAAATTATTTTATATAATAGCAACTTGCTATATCAACTAGCAAGAAACGCCTGATTTTTGCATGTTTAATTCAATATTTTTAGTAAGAAAATTAAGATTAAAAGTCATAAAAATAACTTGTGAGAAAACTATATTTTGAACGTAGTTTTAAGGTTTCAATAAATTTCCAGTTCAAATAATAGAATATTGAAATGTTTTCTTTTAACGCGAATCGTGCAGCAAAGAAAATGAATTTTGGCGCTGAAATTGATTGAATTACAATGTAACAATAATCTCAAGCAATTTTCTGAATTTGATCTTCATAAACCTTTATAGAAAATAAGTTTTTGAAATTATTGTCTGTTTCAATTTATATATTTAGACGAATGTCTTCCCATCGTAAAATTATTGGGAGAATTATTTAACAAATGTCTGACAAATAATTATTTTGCAGTATTTGTCAGATTTATAGAATTGCATACCTGATTTCAACATTTAACTTAGAAATAATATTCCTATCTTATTCATCCCATCAATATTAACATAAAATTATACATATATGTATATATATAATTGATGTGTTTTGCGCAGTTTCCTAAAATAATTTGAACGTTGGTATAGGCAATAAAATTCCGTCCCTATGTTAAAAATAATTAGCATTTGATGCAATTTTCCAGTAAATTTGATTTTAGAATTTGCTGGAAATGTCAGTATCTCAAAAATTCTAACAAGTAATTTGAAAATACTTAAAACCTTTATGTCATAATACTTTATCATTCGCAGAAAAAACCAAAATTAAACTAAAGGTTTTCATTTTAAAAAAGCAAAATAAAAACTTAAAGTAAAATTTAAAATAGATTTTTAGAACGTCAATAAGAATATTATTTTTCTTAATGAGGAATATACTTCTAATTATTTTTTTTAAGTTGGATTGAAAAAAATTTAACGTCATAAAAAATGTAACTCCCACTATACACGGTAATTAAATTTTCTTATAAATAAAAATGTTTCTTCTTTGAATTTAGAAAGAAATCTTCAAATTCAAAAGAAATCTTTCCACTTGAAAAAAACATTTGAAGTTTAATTAAAGCGGAGATTTAATATATCTATATTTCAATCACAAGAATATTTCAATAACAGTTCCAAGAAACTGTTTATTAAGTCCAAATATTTTTAAAAATAACTTGTTATCCTGTAATTCAATCCATGCTTTGATGTTTGCATTGATGTTTTTGGGTAGAAAACCGAAATAGGTTTGAATTTCTTTGGCAAAAAGGGGAAAAATCAAAAATTTCTTAGAGAGAAAAATTTTACTTATTCATTGGATATAGATATGGATATATATATATATATAAACATGTGAGTTTAGGTAATAATTAATCTTCCCATATTTAAAAAAAAATCAAAATATTTATAATTTTTTGTAAGAGTTTTTTCTGAAGAAAAAAATTATTTTATTTAATTTTGTGCAAGAAAATGTGCGGTCAATCTAATAAATTATTCTCAGACAATGAACTCTAAAATATATAAGGAGAGTGATAACTACTGTTCGCGCGCATGAGATTGATAAGCTATGACGAGGGCAATTACCAGAGTCATATAAAATGATTATTTTCATAGCTATAAATATTACAAATTTTTTATGAAGATAAGGAAATTATTTATAATCCTAATATATAAAATAAATTTTAATGCAATCCAGGTTTCCAAACATTGCAATAAAAGTATTTGGCAATTTTCTACTTTGAATAAGAAGTTGATTCTTTCTCAACTCGCGCATACTAATAAACGAATGCTCTTAACTTCAGAATTTAAAAGGCACTGACCAATAAATATGTTATTTTTAATTATTTACATTTTATTTCGAATATATAATACAACATGTTCTTTCCTTAATCTGGAGACACGTATATTACTCTGATTATTTGATCTAAGTAATATGCATTTATATATATACGTATATATATATATATATATATATTATTGCATATATATTCATTTTTGCTCAATTTATTTAATATAATGCTGAAAAATTAAATTTTATATATATTATATATAAGAGAGAATACTGTTATATATGTCCTCATAAAATATTTTCTGGTATAGAATATATTTTCAAAATATTTGTTAATTTGCTTTAATCACAAGGATATAAAACTTTATTAATTAGATGCGAGAGAAATGTTAGAATAATTTCAATTAATAAAAAATGTAGTTTAATTTTGATACAGACGTCATGCTATACTAATTAGTTTTATTTTAGAACTAACACAATTTTATGTATGAATATATATAGCATAAAATCAATTAGTATTTTTAGTTTAAAATAATTTTTATAAAAAGCAGAAACCAAATTTTTTATAAGCATATTATCAGTAATTATTTTTGAAAAATAAGACAATTTCTTTAATTTTTTGAAAGTTCTTCAAAAGTAAAATTTTCGAAAAGAAAGTTATCTTTGAAACATTTTTTCATTCTTTGTTACATTATCTCTATCACATTTAAATATAATTTAATCTTTTGATAAGAGTTAGGATTCTTGCGAGAAAATTGACTACATTTTATGTGAATATTTTTGCTTAAAAAGCTTCCTGATTTAAAACAACCGATTTACACAATAAGCTAAATGTCTTTAAAACTTTTAATGCACGTAATTTACTTTTATGATTATTTGTCTTTTTATTTCATTTCATGCAAAGTAATTCTATCACGAAATGGTTTTTTTTTCTTGTTTTGAGAAATTACATTTCTAAACATTTGAAAAATTTTCTGTCGGAGGAAAATCTATCACAATGATTGTATTAAGTGCTTGATATTTAAAAAAAAAAATTATGTGATTTTTTTTATGAATTCATTCAGGTTTTAAATTAAGAATTTCTCCTAATTTTTTTTGTAAGTTTTATTGGTGCAGTCATAGTAAGAGGACTTGCTGAGATTAATTAAAAACAAATGAATGAAAATTAATCACTTTCTGTACACGAGTGTTCAATAAATAGAAATCTATTGTTTAAAGCGAATTCCAAACATTCTATGCAAACAACCTTGTTTGAGGGAAAAGCTATTAAATTGAATGTTCTTAAGATTCAGCTTCCGAGTCAACTGCGCAATCAATGGGTATCTTCACTGGTAAAGAGTTTTCATAATGAAAGAGCCAGCTCAGTTATCGCCCTCATCACTTTGACAATGCTTCAGAAGAAAATGTGAGAGATATAATAAAAATTTTTACACTTCAGGCGCACTAGAAATTACCATAAAATAAACTAAATCAAATCTTGCAAATTGAATTTTAATTATCACCTTCGATGTCGTACTTGTTTTTCGGATATTAGAGTGTAATTATTCACTAGTAATAAAATGTAAATATCTTCCAAAAAAAGCAAATGTCTAGTAAAAGTTGTGTAACGCGTCTTTTAATTAAATGCTGTTATCAAAAAGCCATAGTATATTTGGTTTTGCGATAAGTTAAATGCACACAGTCGAGGATTTTGGAAATCAATGACATTAACGATGACATGTCCTTCATTTTATTGATTTTTGTAGCAAAAAAATCCTAATAAAAAAGACAAAACGCTATCTGACTCGTCGTAAACAATCATATACGTTCTGATTTGAGCCAGCTTATTAAGTGACAGAATAGCGAAGTGTTGAATGGTCGTAAATAAATATTGTGATTGATTTGTGTGACAACTTATGATTGGGTTTCAACTCACTGATCATAAGATAGATACCAGCAAAGAAGCAGTTTCATCCAGATATAACTGCTCTCCAAAATTCAGAATATATCAGCAATCACAAGCTATATATTACCAGAATATCTAGCAGCCATCATAAAGAAATCAACCGAGAGGAAACATAATTTTCATCTTAGTTTTTCGTGAACTATACAACGTCACGCATAATAGAAGATTGTAGAATGTCTGCTAATAGATAAAAATTATCCTCTCAGAAAGCTAATTACACGAGTTTGAATAGAGCAGATAAATTAGAAAATTAGAGGAAGCAATTATTACTTAAACTGTCATTAAATCAATCCATCTATATAGAGTTCTAACGGAAATACTGCTATTTCAGAAAGAAATTGGAATTATATTGAAGACAAGATTAAAGTAACAATGAAGATAGAGAATTTAAATATATACGATATACTTTTGTCATATTCATAGGATTAAATGTTCGAAAATATAACGAAGAAGTTTATTATAAAAAAATTTAAGTATAAGGAATAAAAGAGAAATTAATCCATTTAAATTATGTTCATATTATTTCTATTTCTACATTTTAAAGTGATATCAATAGTATTTTCCCTATTATACACAAGACAAATCAATTTTTTGAAAATTTCGTAGCATAACTCACAACTGAGAAATAATTTTCTTTGTGATCACACTTACAAGAGTAATTCGACTAAAGCATTTATAGCTTAAAATGAAGATCGAACCACTACAAAAATCCTCTCTCGAAATGAGAATCGAGCCTAATAACTGCTGAACTTCAGACAGAAAATCTTAACTATTTAGTTAACATCTTTGTTCCAGAAATTTAAATTTTACTTCTTAGAAAGCCTAAATTATTGATGTAATTAGTTATTTTTATCAGTTACCCGTTAATTGAGCTTATTGAATTCAATTTATCAATTACTTGTTTATTGATAAACTAAATTTATAAATTATGAAATATAATGCACTTTAGAAGACTCGCGCATTTTGGAAAGTCTCGCTCTAGTGATCCAAGTAACAGAATTAGAGCAAATATGATAATTTGACAAAAAATAGGACTATTTTTAATTGCTTTACTTTCTTCATACTATAAAAATTTATATTCATTAAATGACCAGAAATGAAAAAATGTGCAATAAACAATTCAGAAGGTGTCTAAGATATATATGAAAAAACTTTAACTTATATATATATATATATATATATATATATATATATATATATATATATATATATATATATATATATATATATATATATATATATATATAATAAATTATTCTTTCTATTTACATCTTTTAATTTAACAAAGCGACACAATTTATCATGTACGCGGAAACTGAAGTTAGACACATATTGGTGATTAATGACAGCAGTGAGACAATTGTCATTTTCTGCTGTAGTACATTCTCAGATTATTAATACACAATGATTGTTTCTTAGAATAAACAATCGATCAGACATTGTTTCCAAAATGCTTATTGTGACTAACATTTAGCGCCAACGTTTTCCTTTTCAATTGCCCAAACTAAAATGCTATGGCCGAGAATTCTGATTGAAATTTAAAAAAAAAAAATTATATCAACTTAAATTATCGAGTTCTTAAATACATGTGATCATTTTTTATGAGCTTCTGTATTTCGCTAACGTTGAACTTGCATTTAAATGTTTTCGTTGACACTGAGTTTTAGATACAATTGATTTGATAGTTTAAATGCAAGGAAGAATAAAAAAAATATGATATGAAATATTTAAAATTCTTTTTAACCGCAGGAATTGTAATGGAGAAATCAATAAGACATCAGTGCTGCACATTTACGATAAACCATCTATTTCAATTATCGTCTCAGGGAAGATGATTCCTACTTTCGAACCAATGCTGGCAGTCCATCAACTATTTTGTTCTAAAAACAAAAGGAATACAAGCAACGCTACTAAAGCATTGTATTCATTTCATTTGGCCCAAGCGTCGCCACTTTGTTAACAGCTGAATGTCGCCAACAGTTTGTCAGGCTTCTTATTCTTTAGCACGAAGTCTATAGAGCTGGAGGCCTTGGCTATGCTTTTATGACAGTGCTTTAACTTCACTTCTCGGTACTGTTTAAATAAATGTAGAATCAAGCCAACGAAGCAAAAAGAATTCATACAATTTTTGCTTCAGGTAATTTTCTTATAAGAATTATGACCTCACATCATATCATTCGAGCATATTTTTGCACAAAAAGTCCATAACTACAAATCTTTGAGGCAGCTAATTTATCTAATCTGTAAAGGAATGCAATTTTTTCCAAAATTCCAAGTCTTGTAGATTTAAATCTAGCACGCATTTCTGAGAAAAAACTAAATAAAAATTAGGTTAAAAAGAGCAAAAAGAAGAAGATTAAGATTTGTATAGTAGATCTGCGGTATTTCTTTGCACACAAGGTCTAGGTTGATCAAGGCTTACAGTTTTAAGTATATTTTGAAATACCAACATCCAAAAATGAGTAGACACGATCCGTTGATTTTTCAGCTAGCACTAAAGGCTATTAAGACTGGAACCTAGTTTGAAGTGAACTACAAACCACTGTAAATATCTAGGCTCAAAGTGGAAATCAAACCAATGAACTAGTGTGAATAGAAGGTTAGGAATCTAATCATATGATTGACAATTCAACTAAAAATGCAAGGCAGTATTTGACTGTTATTAATAACATTTTATCGATTCAAATTAAATTTTTATAATGCAACCAATGGCGACATTTATAGTCAATAAAAATATATTAATTCTAAAATGTATGTTAAATTGATTTTAATAATACTTAAGAATAGTTTGAAATCATGATACTACAATATAATCGAAAACTTTTCCTGGTAATTCTACGATGAGGCTTGTATACCAATCTTTTCCTTTAAAAAATTGAAGTCAATTTTTTTATTAACTAGAGATTGAGTTTTACACCAAAATATATAAACGTAGAAATTTATATTTCCGTTTTATCAACGCTATTAAGAAACGTTGTGATGTAATCGAAAATAACTTTCTCTTCACACTTTCTTTGTTATAAACAGCTTATCGGTACTAGATAATTAGGCCAATAAACTCTTTTTTGAGCAGTGCCAAATTATTTTAAACTTTTCCGAGGTCTTTGAGATAAGATTGATAAGCAGCAAAATTAAGTGACCATATCCGGTTCAAACAAGGCTACACAACAAAGATGCTAAAATAAGTACATAGCATGTGTTCAAAGAATAAGAAAATGATCAATATCATTCATAAGCCACCAATTCTTTGATATGAGATGGGTAATTTTTTTTAATTTAAAGAAAGAATTCTTTGTAAGAATAAAGATCATTGATCTCCAATACATAGCTCAACATTTTGCTGGAACAACTATAAAATTAATTATATCTCTCTTGAAATTTCATAAGATTTTTCTGAAAAGTGTTTTGTTCAAAATGAAAGAATTTTTGTGAAGAGAACCAAAAATGTGTTTTTTTTTAATAACGTATTAATATTAAAGATAGATGAACTTAGACATACAGTACCTAATGCATTTAAAGAGACAGGATTTTAAAACTAATAATTAATTTTTTCGACATTACTTTATGAACACAACTTTTCAGCTTAACATTTTTATAGGACGTTTTATCTTCCATTACATACCCTTAGTTAGATGAATTTGTGTCTCAATAATATAAAGTTCCTAATGACTTAAAATGGACAATGAACATTTCAAGCAGTCATGCCCGAGATGTAAATTAAAAACACGGATAAAAGAGTGCTCTTTTGCTCCAAAAAATATAATATGAAGAAGAAACTTTACATAAATTAAAATAGTTATACTATAAAAATGTTTTTGCGATAGGATCCTTCCAAGCAAAGAACCTATATATATATATATATATATATAATTAACTCGTTAGAACCAAAATCTTACCTATAATTTTATATAATAACACGTTATGTAAATCAGATGAGAATAAAATTATAAATTATTTTCAATTTAATTCTTTACTGTGCAACTCATTAATATTTGTGAAACGTGTTTTATCTCAAAAAAATACATGAAAAAAATATAAGAAACAGGAAAACAAGATATGAATCTCACGTCATCCATCTAATTTCTCAGATAACTAAGAAATTTCTACAAATTTAGAATACATTTATGAAAATCCAGAAATTGCATTTAAAATTTTTATAAGCAGTTTTGATTTTTAAAATTTATAATTTATATAAGAAAAATGTAAATAAATATAGATCTATTTGAACATAAAAAAGAGTTATTAAACACAGGAAATATTAAAAAATATTGAAATAGCTAAATATACAAAAATAAACCATTCATAAAATCAATAATGGAATTTTGGAATGAAAAAATTATTTGACTCGGAAATCTCTACACTTAGCTGTTAACACATCAAGAAACCACTTCGAAATATGAAATTCAACACTATTATATTCAAACATATACAAAGTTTTTATATTTTGTTCTGTTTAACGAAAATTTGACATTAGAACAGTGATGACAAATAGACGGAAGAGTTATGTCTAATTTCGACATGCTGATAAATGTCAACCATTATAGTCAAGGCTGGCAAAATCCTACATGGCCTTGGTCTGCAGGACGTCTGGGCCAAATAAAGAACAGAAATACTTGCTTTGGTTAAGACAAATTTATACATATCGTCACTCTTAAGAACATTCTAGGTTTATAAGTAAAATTTAAGTGTCGAAAAACATTAAGTTCGATACATTGCTTGTATGAAATGTTTTAATCGACCAAACCAATGTGAAATAACCAACCTTTTATCAAAAACATGTTTACACTAAGATTTATCACATGCGAATTTAGTAAAATACTCACATAAACATCAGGACTGATATTTTTTATAAATATCACAAATAGGTTTAAGCTCTCATAAATTAGTAAAGCTAACATAAACTATCAAAAATTTCAAATATGGTTTTAAAAAAATAATTGATGCAGACTTTATAAAAAGACGAGAGAAAATTACCCAATAATTAAATTAAAATTTAATTAGTTACTCATAATTTTTTTTTCATTTTTGTGCTTATTATTACCAGTGTGCAACCACAAAAATAAATTAATCTTGATGTATAATAAATACTTTTGGATAAACATTTTAATAGTTTGTATAAATATATTTGTAATTTTTTGATATTTTATACATTTATGCATAAGTAATTATATAATTTCAAAATGTTATAAAGCAAAAATGAAAATATTTTAATTAATATTAAGATTTCTTAGGATACATTTAACTATGGAATTGTTTTAAGCATTCACAGCGAAGTATTGGAGAATTTTCATAAAAAATACCTCGTATTCACGTGTAATCAGGGGGGGGGGAATTTGCAAAATCTTAAGCCCTCTTTAATAGATGTGAATGCAAGAAACACAATCGCAACATTCATATCTAGTTATTTAATATAATGACTAGAATCGAACTTAGGATCTTTCTTTCCGAAGAGCGTGATCATAATATCACCTGGTTACAGTGAAACTTATAATTATTGTGATGTAGCATACCTAATATTTTGCGCAATGATTCTTAATTACCTTTCATATTATTCAAAAAATTCACTTTGTCATTCAATTTGTTGGATAATCTGAAAAGTTTACTGTAAATAATTAAAAAAAAATTTTAAAGATGTGTGGTCAAGCCATTTTTCTCATGTGATTTAATACAAATAAAATTTCAGATTAAAAATGGAGCAAATTTTTCTTATAAAGTCATAACTTATATGGAAGCTAGTGTCGAGAAATGACATTTATGGAAATTTATTTTATCTTTATTTATATGGCATTATGTTTGCGATTTTAAAGTAAAATAAATTTAAACTAAAAATGACCTATTAAGTGAAATAGAGATGAGACAATGACATAATGAACTCTGCAGACATCACAAACCTATATTCAAAGCAGTCGTCAAACCAGTCTCACAAACAAGAATGCATAATGCTTTCTCTTGTGCAATAGATAATTTATGCAGAGCACGATTCCTTCCAGTTTATTGCAATAGAATTGTGACATACTAATTATTGTAAAACCAGGAAATGTTTTCAAACTATACAAACCATATTTCTCTGAACAAGAAAACTTATTTTTCTTAATACCAATAATAGTTAGCTTAACCATTGTACATTGATAACGAATTACCCAGCACTTATAAAGAGCAAATTAATAAACTCGCATCTAAATCTAAACTTATTTCTTAAATATCGACGTAATCTATATACTTTACCTGACATAACTAGAAATATAAGAAAAAAATTCTATATAAAATTGGTTCGAATGAGTTTTCGATATCAGAAAATTAAATACCTTTTTATTTTTTAGCATTTTTATTTTACGTCAATGATCCAAATAAGATTGTAAGTATTGTAAAATGTTAGGAGAATTTTTATTTTCTTGCTGGATAACTGTAAAAATATTGAAAAATTTACTGTAATTAAAATGTATAAACCTTGTTAACTTGAGAATTTTTTTGTGGGAATCCAAAATCTATATGCTATAGTTCCACCATAAAAGTCAATATTTTAACTTAAATATTAAATGGTATTTTGCTTCATCTAGAATCACCGCTACAATAATTAGCAAGATATTTGTTAAGAAAAAGTGTTAGTATCGCACAATAAACGCGCACGCCTCAAAATTTTTTTATCTACACATTGCATCCTAGATCAGCTTATAATCCAACTTTTCATTTGCATTTATTGTGAATAGTTTAATTCTTTGATATTTATTTTTCAGATCAGATGCACCTTCTCACGTATTTCGCTAATATTAGTTAGGGATTGGATTCTCTGGTGGTGCCATCTATTGGAAGATTTAAAAAAGAGTAAAGACGAACTTTCACCTTCGTGGTGCTCTGATTAAAACGAAAGACGCTCCTTATTGACTTAAATTCGCATTGCCAAGGCATAGCGAGCTTGACTTGCCCAAGTGTCATAAGTAACAACAATAACAAACAGAGGTGAACGATGGCTTGCGGAGATACGTTTCGGTGAATAGACATGCTGTCGTTGAACAACTGACCGCCAAGATGAAGCAAGGGGATACCAAGAGTGCCTTCCAAACAACTGTTCAGCGATCGTTGCTGCGTCTCCGCCTCCTTAGCAGACTCCTGGTTCATGCATCTATGCTGACACCTGTTAATCGGTGACGAAGGCTCTGGGATTTACACGCGAGAACTTAACTGAACGTTCACTGAATGGTGACGAGCAGCGTTTTCCGATAAATCAGATTTTATACTCCAAAGGACAAATGGACCGTGAAATCTCTGAAAGCAAACCTTTTACAACCATTGCCGGAATGGTCCATGCTTGAAGCATTATGGTCTGGGAAATGTTTTTCTGTTATTCTCCGAGTCCACTCATAATTGTGGAAGGCATGCTGGATCAATAGGTACGCGTCTGCCTTTGTGAAACTTGTCAACCCCAAAGCCATTGTTGTTCCTCCAGATCATGGCATCTACCAGCAGGACAAACCTAGGTGTCATACAGCTGGTAGTGTATTTATGTGATTGGAGATGTACCAAGATGAGTTAACCATCCTCCTCCTGACCAGTATAAACTCACCTATCTTAAACCCAATCAAGAATCTGTGGGACCACCTTGATCGAGTAGTTCAGGGCATGGATCTTCACCCGCATCATCTAGGGCAGCATACCACTGGTGTCAGCGTGGCTCAATATACCAGCGAACACATTCAGGATATTAATTCACTCTTACAGTATGTCCAGCAGTAGTCCGCTCTGCGAAATGCGGTTATTCTGGCATTTAACAGGTGGTCAAATTAATACGACAGAACTGCATGTAATGAGATTTAATATTCTATGCTGCTTCACATTTTATCCTTTCCCCCTTTTTATTTATCGACGGCACACTTTTGAATAAATTTCTTTTTTATGTCAGATGCTTATGAAACAGTAAAAAATTTCTGGAAAAAACTTAATGTATTTTTAATTAAATGAGCAATAACCTTGCAGGTTAATTAAGATCTCGTTCGTTGACTTTTCTAACGACTTTTCCAACAATGAAGCATTGCTTCCATCACTAAACAATGCTTTGATATTGGAAATCGAAGGAAATTTTATAAGATAAAAATAACATCGTTAAATGTCATTTTTTTAAAAACCATGAAGTATTCATGTGTAATGAAGTGTGAAGGCTATTGAGGCAACATTAGCAACGTAGATTTGTATGTTTTTAGTTAATTTTTAAGTATTATCATTTATATTCGATTGAGTGATGTTGATATTTCCAAAAATACATAAATTTCTACAACAAATTCATCAAGAAAACTCGAATAAAAATACTTAAAAATTTTCCGTTTTTGTAAAAATAATTTTTTTACACTTTAATTATGACTATATTTCTCATCTGAATGTAAGTTTAAACAGCTGATTGCAATAACTGACAAAAAAAGTTGTGCTAATTATTATTTGGCCATTTTTAACTATACATACCTAATGATGATGAATTTGTAAAATCAATTTCATTTGTTTTGTGCATGTGTTGCTCTACAATCACTTTTTGCCCAAAAGGGCTTATTTGATTGGAATCTTAACTGAGTCTCAGAGGATTTTATGAACCATTTGAAAACAGATGAGATTCAAACCAAGGAATTGTTGATCTGAAGGGCACGGAGTTATCAATGAAAACTGTATAAAGTAGTATTTATAATGGAATGAAATATCGTAAAAAATAACGCATTTACATAAAATAATGAAATTACAAAGATTTAAAAAGCATGTTTTTATCAAAAGGAAACTGCGTTTTTTTCTGATAATTCTAAACCAGCCTAATACATAATTAAAATTAATTCGCTTTTAAAACTATTTAATTAAAAATTAATCTATAACATTTCAATTAAAAACATTAAGAAGTGACATTTTAATTAAAAAAAGGATTTAAATTTCATATAAAATTAAATTTCTGTTGGGGACGCACACAATATACTATTGACTAATCGATTAACTTTTGCGTTAGAAATGTAGCAGGACATAAAATTAATCGCGCCAAAGTGTGTTGTGTTGAAAAACATAATCATGTTCAAATTTATTAAGGTCTATAATTACACTGCTAACAGGGCGAGGAAGTATGAAAAGATGGTTAGTTCACTCAATCCATAATTATTTTATTTTTTTACACACAAGGCCTCATTCTTGTGATTTTAATTGTTACTAAGCATTCGAACCACGGCCATATAAATTTCTGATATGGGAGTCGAATCCATAAATGGCCTAACTGAAGACCATAATGATGACCCGTGCAAAAAATTTTGAGAGAAAAATGCCTACTCAAATTTAGTTGTGCTTCCAAATTACGAGTTAGTTTGCCTATTTTAAATGGCTTTAATCAGTAGATATAAAAATCCGAAGAGGGAGTTGAAATTCATTTTTAAATCTTCCATTATAACTCCAAATATTACTATTATTAGAAAAATTATAGATTGACTGGTTTATTGTCAAATTGCGCGATCAACGGTTATTTTTGCACATGAGGGATAACTAATCTGGGTCCTACTTTTTAATGAGGATTCTGAACTATTATAAACATTCACAAATTATGAAGATATTATAGAATTCTACAATCTTTCCTGAGAGAATTATAAAACTTATTAAAACTATTTATTGTAAAAAGAATAAAGCGAATTCCATAATTTTTTTTACCATCTGGAATCCCCGGAAACTACTTATATAAACAATTCAATGACTGTTAAACATGCTATAAACACGCCATTATTTCCAAAAATACATTCTGGACGAAGCAAATTGGATTCCTTTCAAGCGATTGCAATAAAGCACTTGTCGAAGCTAGTCTTCAATCCATGAATCACCAAGAGCAAATAGCCATAATTTTGTTGGATCATAAAACATACTTTCTAAAATTAAATTTAACGATTGATATTTTTGGTTGAAGCATTCACAGAACTATAAATAGATTGAGCGTAAAAACAGGATTGCGAGGTATTTGACACTCACGCGCCTTTCAGATTTTTCTTAACTTTCGCATTGATATGTAGAGCTGAAATCTATAAATTAATTCATGTTTTTCTAGTTATGTTACATGGATTTTATATATTTTGAATGAAGTTATTTTTGCAGTTTTCACATGTGATCACCCATCTGAGTTGATAATAGAAGAGGCAAATATTTGGTTAGCATTTTGAATAAAAACTGTAAAGTCGGTTCACAGAATATTTTAAATTAATTTATTAAATTAATTAAATTGATAAAAGGATAATTAAAAATCCATTCAAATCTTTTATTTTTGACTTATAAGCAGACAAACAGAAAGTTTCTGTTCAATTTGAGACGAACTTCTTCCTGTTAGTATATATTCAAAGCATTTTAGATTTTACTTTAAATTGTAATTTTTAATCGAATGAGCCCTCGTATGCAAAATGACATTAGAATGACAAGTAATCACCCAAATAAAAATTAAATAAATCGATGTAAGCTGTTTAAGTTTTGCAAAATAGCTTAGTAGTTAAAATAAACTTTCATTAAAAAGACGCGTTATATTGTTAAAATCAAAATCTTAACGAGTAGGTACTTATTTACACGGAATAAAATTAAAGTTTTTAAAATACTTTATATAAAAATGACATTATAAGCCCAGTTCTAAATATTTTTTAGTGATTATAGTTAGAGTAATTTAACAGAACGGCGATTCCTTATCATTGTTTATATGAAAAAAGCTTTTCAAATAAATTTTATAAGATCTTTGACAGCAATATAGCATATGAATTATAATTATAGAACCTATATTGAATTTTTCCCTTAATTCCAGAGGTTTTATAACGCATTTCAAAGTATTTAATAAATGATTGCAATGGATTATTGAAAACAATGTCAAAGCGTCAAACTTAAGTGTTAGTAATGTAATTTAGAATTAATTAGTGCACTTTAGGTTAAGTATCACTAAATTATAAAAATGAAATACCATTATTTTTGATGATTCAAGGAAACTATTTATTCTACCAAAATACAAACGTTGTTTCTCGAAATATCTTGAAACATGCATTCTTGTTTTTACGTGTGATTACTGTTAAACACGTCACAAATTAAAGAAAAATGCATCGTATTAAAAATGTCTGTCTAATTGTATTAAAAAAAATGCAAACTCTTTTAGCATATTTTAAAAAACTTCTTCCTAAATGAAAAAGTGAATGTGAATATATATATAGCAAGTTTGAAATTTATCTTATTATATATTTAAAAGTTTTGTATTTTATCTTACTAAATTAGCAAAATTGGTACTTTAAAAATATCTGTAAAAATATTTCTTTTGATTTTTTCATTCCCCAAGGAGCATTGCGCGCACCTGCGCGGTAGGTGAGGCTCGTTTTGCCTCGAGCTCCCTCCCTCCCTCTTAAGGAAAAATGCTATCGCACTTCTTTATGAGCATCTTATGCACGTGAAAGAACACATCCCTTAAGTGTCTGGGAGAGCAGATGAGCAACACAGAGTGACAAAGTTGTTTCTGTCATGCTACAGCTGTACCCCACACCCCTTAAGGGAAATGTCAAATCCTAAGGGGCGTTGCTAACTTCATCAGCGCACTACTCCCTCTACATCAATTTCTTCATCCATTCATCATCAGCTGATTACAGAGAGAAAAATGCAGTGAATGTGTAGAATACAACAAATTTATATCCATTGTAATAAAAAGAAAAAAATTTAGGCAACGAAAAAACAGAAAATATCATCTACGTCATGCGTGGTTAAAAATAAATCAATCAATAAACGTTAATGATTAACAACAGGCATGCATTGTTTCCAATCGGTGAGCTAATGGTCTGGGCAATTTATCCCTCAGATACTTCGTCCCCCCCCCTCATTACATCCCTCTAATGCACACCTTTCAAGAGCGCAAGAAACGAAATATATTAAATAAGTCATTGCTTTTCATTTTGGAAAATAATTTTTTTCAATGAGAATTTTTTTTAAATATTTTATAATGCTTGTATTTATTGTTTCCAGTGGGAAACAATATTTGTCAAGAATACAAAGGAAAGATATTTTAAAGCCTCTGTCAGCTTATGCTAAAGAAAACATGCGAGTAAAGATGGGATCCTTCAGTTTCTTTCATCTTTCGCAGGATTAGAGAGAACGCGATGCATTTTGAGCTTTCGTGAACCGAGCTTTTTGAATCCTTCATTAAATAACTTTGAATAAGAAAAATCATTAAAATTTAATATTTTTAATTGAAATAGAAATTGAGATCATTTAATTTACTAATTTACAGTATTTTTGTCAGAAATCTTTCATGACATTGCATTTTAAGCTTTGTCTATTTTCAAAAACATTTTCAGATTAACTCTTTTTGAATTCTTTAGATTGCTACTGGATAGTAATGAAAATATTTTGGATATAGAACTGCAGAACACACAGAATTTTTTTTTATCTACATAAAATTAAGAACCTAAATTACATTTAACAATTATCAATTTTTCAAAAATTTACAATTTACTACACTAAGTAGTGTATAAAAGAATAGCGTTTTTTTTTCCTCCTGTTCACAAATTCTCGAGCTATAATATATTTGTTTTATCTTTATCAAAAGAACTTGAGAGATCAACAAAATCTGATAACATATAAGTATTCTCTAGTCTCATGAAAACTAACTTCTTTTATTTCTAATCTAGAAATAAATTGCCGCCAACATAAGCAAAAAAGCAAATTTTATTTTATAAACCTATTAGAATAAAAATCAATTATATACAAAAAAGTTATCAAAATTTTTCGAAAAAAACATTTTAAACTGCCACCGGATTTTTTTTTGTCGTAGAATGTTTTTAATTAAAACAAATTGTGGCAATTTAAAATAATTAAGTTCTTTCGAAAAATATTTGAAAGCAAAAATTTGGAATTAGCATATGTGATAATTAAATATTTTCGAATGAAAAATAAAAGTCTCATAATTTCACAAATATGAACACTATAGAATTTAATCATTTCTAATAATAAATTTTATTTAGTATTTATCATAGTATTTATCAAAGGTACGAATACTACTGACATTTTTCGAAAATAAGAAAGCAAGTACTCGGGGAATGTTTTCAAAAAATATTTTATTAACTAGAAAATTCACTATAGATGTGAAACGAAATTTTTGTACTAATTTTATCCATCAACACATTTTTAAATTCGAATTAAGGCTAATAATGCTTTCCTGCCCACCAAAAACGCAACAGGAATTTTTAGTTTGGAGGCCAAAAGGTCATTCGCCAGTTTTGACGGGGGCGTCCATTCGACTGTAAAAGGGGGTGATGGTGTAAAATCCGCGGGAACATTTTGAGAGGAAACGAATGATAACATGTAAATACCTTCCGCCATAACTTTACCTATGTAAATTACCTTCCGCTTTCAGAACAAATTAGTAAAACATTTTCTACTTTCTCAGGCATTTTGAAAAAAAAATTTTTTTTTAATATCTAGAAATTTGTAATAAAAATTATTGAGTAAATTAGTTAAAATCGAAAAGTAAATGGATATAAATATAATGTAAGTTGCATATAGAATTAAAAAAATTCAAATATATGTACAATATACACAACACATACAAAATAAAAAAATTCAGAAAAATAAAAAGTATTTTTAAAACTTTATATTAAATATACTAATATATTTATATAAAAAATGTATAACTATAAATTTTTATATATATTTACTCAAAACAGTATATAATTCATAGATTCAACGTATATAAATAGACAAAACAAGAATTTTAATGCAGAGTTTAAAAGATAAATAAAATATACTTTTAAAAAATTTATTAAAAGATAAATAAAATATACTAAGAGAAAATAAAATATACTTTTTACACACAATATTTTTTTAACTACCCCACAAATTATTAATGAAAAAAAATTTTTTTGCATTTAAAGAATACATAAATTTTAACGTGTGTCCGACAATTTTTGTCCGACGCCTGTTTGCTCATAACATGTAAAAATAAGTAATAAAAAATAGATACAAAACACGTATATTTAATGAAACTCTAGTACTATCTTTATACAAACATATTTTCATTTAATTTTCTATTTCAATTAGTTTTCTATCATTTATCATTTGATTATAGGATTTGATATTTAAATAAAAAAAATTTAAGAAAACATTTCAATTTAAAGTATAAGCATATACGAAAAAACCACTTAAATAGTACATTAATAAAATTCTTTGTACAAGCATAACCGAAGTATTATAAATACTGAGTCATGTCTAAAATAGATTGAGTATACGATTTCAGTGAGTAAAATACTAGACAGCAAAAATACAGAGAAACATGGAAAATAAGGAATTAATTATCTCACACAGTTCATTTCTACACCAATATTCAAATCATTTGTATTTAATAATTTGAAGTAAAGCTTGGCATTTAATAATACATTTTTTAAAAAATTATAAAGAATTATTTCTTGTTGAATAATTATATTAAAGTGATACTTTTAATTATATTCTTTTTAACGAAATTTTATGCAGATTGTTTCTTTTTCTCAAAAGAGTGCTTTAAATCAAGGAATAATTTGCATTGAATTTGGATTGGATAAAATTAGCTCTGCGGATCCAGGTGAATTTCAAGGTGGAAATCTAACTGCCAAATGCTTCCAATCTGGTGACACACAACTCTGTCATTCTCAATTGTATATCATTAAATACCATAGAATTATAGAGAATTATTTATACAAAAATCAAAATAAGCTATAATATACTGATTTAAATGAAACAATGACAAATACAGACTGACAGTTACAACAATTTTTTTTTCAATATAGCTCCGAGAATCAGAAAAGTATTTGAAGTAAAAGCTTACTTAAATCATATATGTTGGTATCCCAATCAGCTATATGTCAGACTTGATTATAAATAAATATTTATTTAAATTATTTTAAAAGTTTGACTAAAATCTGTAAAGAAATATAAATTCTATCGGGAGCTCTAAAGAAGTGAACCGGTCAGTTACTCGGAAAATCAAGATATCCGCCACTCACCCGGGAACAAGCGTTCTATATTGGCTCGGTAGATGGCAGCGACCTCTAACGGAAAAAGAGCACAGAATATCTCGTTTATATTCGACTCTAACTGAGCTTCATTTCTTTTTTGTTCGCTTTTTTTTCATCTTTCTCCAGAGCTTCCTGAAATTCAGAAGCAGATACAAGCGATCTTCCGCGGTTCAGCGTTTATAGTTTCTGTACGTCAGAGAATTCATAATTCTTTTTTTAAAAGACAGGCGCGCTTTACTACATACTATATATTTTTTTAGCTCGATTTTTTGAAAGTCGGAATCTGAGTAAATTTCTTTGCCGCTGAGACACAATGTCTGCAAAGTTGAAATACGAGAATTCCTTTTTTCAGTATGGAAAGAACAGATTTATTATTTCTTGGAATTCGCGGGCAAAGATTAGAAAGATGTTAAGATTTAATTTTTTAATAGGAGAATATAAAAGGCAAAGGTCCTAATGTTTGAACCTATATATATATATATATATATATATATATATATATATATATATATATATATATATATATATATATATATATATATATACATTATTTGCTAAAATTTAAATATTTAAGAATATAAATATGTTGAATGAAAACAAGTTTTGTTCTGTAAATAAAAAACAAGTTAAATAAAATTTGGTACTTGAATTTTAATATAGCTTATGCTTAGTTATTATATAAAGAAATACTTTTCAAGCCAAGATTTAAATGAAGTGTAAATGATTCAGTAAGGAAATAAATGTACAAAAAATTCATTTTGTATACATTATATGCAAATATATTTATTAAATAACATACTTATAACGCGTAGTTTCTTGAGTTTTATAATGAATTTATAAAATTCACTTTTGTGTCAAATATGTAGACATTTTAAAATGAAAGAAAAGTATATCATTGAGACCCTAACGATACCCGTATTTAAGAATGAATTGATTTTGTTACACAAATAAAGCTTCATTTGAGGTTTTGCTTGTTAGTCATAGAAATGCCAGAGGCATTAGATAATTTCAAGAATAGAAATTGGAAGAATAATCAAATAAACATTGACATCCAGCATTCAACTTTTTTTGTTTGGCACCGGCTCACCCATTTCTTAACATGGACAAAATTAAATTGAACCACAGTTTAGTGGTTTATTTTTTTATTAATTTCTTATATGAGTGTTATTTAAAAACCATTAAAAAGTTTTATTTATAGGCATATTACTCGCTATTTGACAAGATTTTCTTTTAGCATATGCATTTAATTAATTTATTTTCATTAAGTTAAACTTTTTTAATGTTACTAACTCTATTTTTTTTAAATAAAAAGGTTTGGTTGAGCTTTGTTGCTTACAACAATATTAATTAATAATTTAATCAATATCAATGGTTTAAAGTGGATTCCAATCTACTAACGATGTGTGAAATTTGAACTCCCAAATTATTAATCGGTAAACTAATGCGCTAATCGTATTAATTACAAGAATAATTCTCATCTGTAATAATATCAGTTATAAATAGGATTATTAAAAACATCAGCTTATGATAACACAAATCTGCAATAATATCAATGATATTTAAGGTTACCACATTATATATTGGCTATAAATGACACGTCAAAGCTATTCATTTGGATGCGAAAAAAATCTTTATTTGTTCAAGATTTTAAAATAAAGCATAAATTCAATTAAGAGTTCATAAATTTAAAAAAATGTATTTACTCTCAAATCGAAGATTTTTACCCGAAAAAAATTACATAAAATATAATATTAAAACTTACCATTGACATTCAAAGAAAATGAATGTTTCAAATTTATGAATTTAACAAATAAACCTAAATACCTAGAATCTATACATTTATTCTTTAAATTCGGGGCCAAATTTATAGCACACAAATAGATATTAGTTATCAGGAATTGTAATAATTTCTAAGAAATAGGCCATAAATTGTTTCCGAGTTACAAAAAAATTAAACGAACAAGTCTTTTTTAAGTATTCAAAAGGAAGAAAAATTAGAAAAATTTAGAAAATTTTTGAATTCCGAATTCTAGAAAAATACTTATTTTTCTTTTATGACATATTAAAATTCATTGTGAAGCTTTCATTCCAAACAATGATGAACAGCATTTTCTTAGAGATATTAAGAGAAAAATTAATATTGGTTCTGAAATTGATAATTTCTTTGTCTACGATTTTCATGCACAATTATCAGAACAAGTACATGAAAAAACCTTTACCCCAATTTTTCCTGTTTCTAGTCTGTTCTCTGATATTCGATGATTTCTACAGCCAAATATTATCAAAGAATCTCCTTCAACTTATCGATTAAATCTAAATTCCATAATCTGCGGGGGCTTGTACTTCTCTAGCTACTTAGTATACTGATAAAGTATGAGTAAGTTATAGATAAGATTACAATACTGACGAATATGCTATGATCCTGTTTTGGGATCTATGATGAGTATTAGTATCATCGAAGGTATTAATACCATATTAAAAAGATTTGAGTACATTGACCTGTAATGTATTAACTCTCATGAGTCAATAATTTAAAATGAAAATAAACTTTCAATATAATAAGCATGTATATATATTTTTAATATTTTTTCATTTTAGTTTTGGTTTTCGGTGAAAATAAAAAAGAAACGGCATTTACTTACGAAGCACTAATGTTCTGTTTGTTTCTAAGAAAATTTTAACTTCAGGCTTGTTTCTCACCCACTCAAAAAATATCTTGAAAGATTAATCATTCTTTATAAAAAAAATTATAATTTATTAAAATTAATTTAAATTCAATTACGAAAAATATTCATTAAACAACTTATAGGATTTAAAGTTACCAAAACTTGCAGATTTAAACACAGTTTCTGAATAGTTTTAGGCATGAGAAAATTCTTCAATTACATTTCTTTAGTAATGTATGCGAGTCAAACATGTATTCATATTTTAAAATATGGAATACATTTTCCTATATTAAAAACAGAGAAAATAGTTTACCTTAAAAATTCATTTATAATTAATAATTATTTTGTAATTAAGCCGATAAGGCCTTATAACTGAAATATAATTCAGCTCCGTTGAAATTTTTTCTGACTACGCAGAGATCAATGTAACTAAAGATTAATGGGTTAAAAAAATTAACTTATGTCTTCGCAGCGACTCAGATTCCCGAACAATTAATCATTAAATTAAACGAAGAAATTAGAAACTACAGAGAATTTGATTTATGAATTATTAAAGTAATTTCCATAATAATTAGTTAAAATACTTTTTGCCCTTAAGAACTATAAAAAAAGTTGTACTCCTTTAAAAAAAATTTAAAAAGCTATTTTTTAAGTTTTTATGAAAATAAGATTCAAATCAATGTTAAATTTAAATGGTCATAAATATAAAATGTAAATTTTACATAATCATTTCTCTTCAAACTTCCTTTAATTATTTAATTTTATAATCTTCAAACGCCATAGCCTTTTCAAAAGAAATTGAATTCATTTTCTTATGAGGCTAATTCCATCCAGATCTATATTTTAAAAAGGATTCTGAATTGCTACAAACACTGTTCAAAATGAAGCCATGTTTTTCTATAGGTTTATTCTAAAAGTCAGAGTCTCTATCCTTTATATACCAATTCTATCAAAAAGATATTCAAATTTTTAAGAAATAATTTTAAAAGTAATTTTACCAACACACACACACACACACAAATCAGCCAAATTTATTACGTAAATATTTTTATGCTTTCTAAATATTTTCCATATTGATATTTTTTTTAAATAAATTGGTTGCGCGAAATAAAAATAAAGTCACAAAACATTGGCAAGCTACAAAATAGTAAGCGTACGCTTATTAATATCCAAATATCTTGTCGGAAAGAAAATTTTAAAAAAGATTTTTAAGAAAAGACATTTTTTTAAGTTTACTTATAGAAAAAAAATGAGAATATCCCAAATATTTGAAGAACAATGTTGCAACCAACAAGAACCATTTGATATTTAAATATTTTACTGAAATTTTGCTTTGAAAAAATATATTAGTGATTTTATAAATTTAAATATTTACATGGATATTTAAAAAAAATTTCATCCAAGAGTTACGCACTAATATTAAAATGCACTAATATTTTCATATTATTAATATTATTATAATATTTAATTGCACTAATAATTTCACGCATTAATATTAAAATGCAATTAAGTTTTTCACATTATAAGTGAACTATTTTAACATTATATGCTCCGAAATGATTTAATTCTGTGTTGAAGCTAAATATAAAAGACGTAAATGAAATATATAGTAAAACACGTATACAAATTTCTCAAGTTTTAAATTATTTCTCCTATATTGAATTCAATACATTTCATGTATTAACGGTCACATTTCAAATTCCAAATTTTTCATTTTTTTAGATTTTCTATTAAAATATTTTGCTATTTATTTGAAACAAAATAAAATTTTTGAAAAGATATTTAAATATTTGACAACTAACAAATAATTTGTTCACTGTACTATTTTACCACAAATGTGTATAATCATTTTATCAGTGAACAACAATGACGCACAGAATATTAAGTATTATAAAAAAAAAGTATGACCCTCAAATAAATCGATATTCTTTATACAATTTCTTTTCATGTTTTTATAGTAGCAAACAAAAAAGCCACCTTATTCAAGCTTTGTAGCTTAAAATATAGCACAAGGATTGAGAGTATCGATTTATTTTGAAACGCATCATAGATTCAGAGTGTACAGCTACAGTAACATGTTGTTTCTAGTACTTTTCTCGAAGCGAAAGTTCTAAGAATCAATACCTATACTTTTATCGATTTAAAGAAAGTAATGAATAATATTTTCTAGGAAACTATTTTTTTTTAACATTACTATGAAACTTAGAAATTTAAATGAGAATTTATGAATGAATTAATACTTTCTGTATTTCATTGATATTAATGTTAGCTTTTCGGCGGAATAGATGTGAAATATAACATGCAAATAATGCGTAAAAAACCAATTGTTTAAATTAGAAACTTTAATTTTTTTAAATTTAAAATATTTGTTATATGAAAGATATTTTCAACATTTGAGGTTTATTTCAAACAAGTAATTTGTTCAATATATAAAACAGCGCGTCTTTAAATTATAATTAACATATCTCTTTGTTATATCAATATTTACACAGATGATTTTTAAAATGTTTTAACAAATTAAAAGCTTTTAAATATACATTTTGTTAATTAAAAGCTTTTTAAGATAGTTAAGAAATTTTAAATTTAAATGAATAACTGTTTCTTTTTAAATTTTTTTTTATAAGTAGACTAGTACAAATCTTTTAGTTTTTAAAAATTCCTTATATTTTAAAGCTTTTCCTCTCTTACTGCAATTAGAAACTTGTTATTTTTCGTTTTTCATAGAAGTATTTACAAAAGAAAATCAATAGAAAATAATTAAGAAAAGAAAATTACATACCAACTTTTTCTAAATTTATTTGGTGATACAATTATTCAGTGACATTAAAATTTAATTCTTTACTTTTTTTTATAACACCGACGAGGGAATGTATAGAAAGATAATAACAATTCTTTTGAATGAATACATCGCTGTACATTCGGGGCAAAATAAACCAGTTTCTCAGTTGTCCAGATTTTTTCCCCAGGTAAAGCGCTCCCACACCCACATATTCAAGGTTATCTTATTGTATTCGTGTAAACCCCCTTTTCTTCTGAACATCTGTGCCCTTTTCATAATCAGGATCGGTATCTTTTGTAAAGATTTGGCTTTTTCTTTTATAATACCATACTTTCAGATTTCGCAGTAAACATAAGTACTCCATAAAAGAAATATTTTTTTTTTTTTTACAAAGAATTTTCACAAGTTTACAATTATTCTACGGATTGAAATAAAAATTAGTCCTTTACGATGAGCAAATCCAAATACGGTGATTTATAAAAGAATGAGTCGCGTTTCATAGGTATATCATCTGCACATCTATTTTAAATTTGTTTTTCTTTATGATGAATGATTTACATTTCTTTTAAACTCACAAACTGATATCTCAAAATCTAATACCTCCAGATATTTAATAACTCATTTTTTAAACATTATTTCATTTTAAGCGTTTCATTAATATAAAAGCTTTTTACTTGAAGCAAGTCTTAATATTGATGTTGAAAGATTCAAAAGTTTTGAATTCTCAAAATATTTTTATAAGTTTACATACGAAAACCATAAAGACAATGTTTTCTATATATATATTACCTTGTTATAAAATAAATGAAAAAAATACATAAGGTGATTATTTTCGAATTATAAATCAAAATCAAATATGCAATTTTTTCAATATTTTCAAAAGCAAAACTCTTATTCTGTGATCATATTGGATATATAAATTAAATTTACAGAAAATTTCAAAATACCTCAGTATACAAATAAAAGAATTTCTGCTTAAAGTCTCATACATAGTTTTTGATCGAAATACTTTGCATATATAGTTACTACAATAAAAAACACTTCAGTATATTACACACAATATGTAACAAAATATTTCTTAATTTAAGGTAAGCCTCCGTTATATTTCTCAGTCATATTATGTTATATTATAATCATTAAATATACGCTGCACGTAAATTTGCAGGTGGTCTATGTGATATTTTTATTATTACCCCAAGAGATCTTTATGAAAAATCTGAATAAATATTTAAAATAAATACGAAACAATTTATATGTATTTCGTATTTTTCTACTTTATACATAGTTTAATTATATTTAATAAATTTACTGTAAAATTAAACTTTTTGTTGGAAGAAAAAGTTAAACACAGTAAAACAATTTAATACATTTAAAAAATATACACTTTTTCACTTCACATCTTTCAGGATTAAGTGGGTATTTTTTGTATATATACAATTAATATCTATATACACAAAACTAAATATATATGCGAAAACTGTATATATATATATATTTTAAATTTATAATATTTAGATTGATGAAATATTATTTATAAGATAACGTTAATCATCCCAATCGAATTATACCATTATCGGATCGTTTTTGTTGCATAAAACAAATACAAATAAAATTTGATCTTAATGGGATTTTATATTGATATTTTAATAAGAAATTTAAATGTGACGTAAGAAAATTGATTACTGTAACTTAAATAATTTTAAAAATCGTAAAATGCCAAAAGTTGTATTTTCGAATGCACAAGTTATGAGAAGTCTCTTTTTTCCTAATGAAATTCAAACAATTCAATGTGTCATTGATTCAAATAGTTTAAACTCAGCCATGTAGATTTTACAACAATTCATAATTGCTAAGTGTTACCAAAGGAGGATTTCATATAGATTTTAATTTTATTTCACGTACTTTGAACATGATTTATCGAGTGGATACTTGTCTAATTTGGTTTCGTTATTTACTATCATCTTTTTCCTTCCTGTCAAATTCGACCGATATCTACAATTGAAGAGGATTTTGGGATTCATATCTAGTGATATGATTCAAATGATTTTTTTGATTTTCCCAGAATATTCCTCAATTCATCTGTGAATATTTCCAATCCTGTAACATATTTCAATATCATGGTGGAAAGCTCCAAATGGCTTACATATATTCTAAGAAGGGGAATCCAAATATATTTCAAATAACTTACCATTCACTTTATTATGAAGCCACCACCAACTTGTTTTGATATACTTTCTGTTTATTTGTTGTACTGTTATTTCCTGCTCACGAGTTTTGCATAGAATTTTATTGATAACAAATCTATGGACTCAAGATGTCTGCGGTAGTTCTGAATTGTATCAGTTCCCGTGAACTTGGAGCCGTTTATCATTTGATTCAGCATTTTTTGCAACCATCTTAAATCCAACAGAGCAGAAGCCAACGATGTGTTGTTAGCCAAAAGACTAATAAATTGACTGTTTCGTCTTCATATGCTATAATATAAAGAACTGCTACGGTCTTCCAACAGACATGCCTTTTTAGTATAACCTACATTAATTTCAGTTATTATTTGAATTAATATTTATTTTCATTGCCCTTGTGAATATGTCATTGAATCAATATATTATCTATGGTAAAAATTAATAGCCAACATTTTACATACTGCATTCACTCCTGGTCAAGGAATGTTGAGTTTCTGAAGTCAAATACTCATGGTTAAATCTTTAATTAGCTTCCAGCATTTAAAGTCTTAATTCTTATTGACAGAGAATTTTATAATTATATATTTCATAAAGTATATACTGTTACTGTATGGATATTAGCACATTGATAACCTACTATTTTTTGACAGTTTAGAATATTATTAATACAAGTTCATACCGCACCAATGCACAAGCAATTTTTAATGGATGTTGCAGTAAGTAAAATAAGCATAAAATGTATTTAAAAAAATCTCGTATGAATGAGAAAACACTTTAGAAAGTATGTATGAACTATTTTTTTTAACTCGTACTTATTCCTTTTATTATATTCTACAAGAACTTCTGTGGGGGAACACAAACTGGTCTCGCTTGATAAATCAAACAAGCTATCGTCTCAATTCACCAATCACTCCGTACATTACTTTTCAAACAAATATGTACTCACACGAGAGAAGGACTAAGCTACAAAAATCAACTTTACAACCTCTTGTTAAATGTTTCCTTGATCCAATGCTATTTCTCGAATGGTTTGACATCGCAGGCTCAGTTTAATTTCAATTTAATCTCAATTTAAGTAAAACGCGTACTGTAAAATTCATTTATTTCCGTTACATGTCATATGTGGACTTCCAAAGCGCAAATGATAGAATTGCATGGAAATAGAGCAAGTTTGGTATTCAAACACTCCTGAATAATGGAGTTTCGGTTGGGGGGGATGCTCATTGTTGTTTTCTCCTGCTTGCTCTGTTGGGAGTTATTGAGTTTCCTCGCTTGTGACGAGGGTACTCACACGTTACAAGCGAGACACTGTTCACTCGCTGCACTCTGGGCAAGGAAAATAATTGATGGTTGGTCCAAGAATCATGATAATGGATTTCAACTAAGCTATTCAAGCACATAGTTCTTCTAATCTATTTAGTTAAATGGAAAAAATTTTACAAAATATCTGAGATAGTTGAAATTTTTAAGTTAATTGTAGTCCAAAACAAGTGGTACTATTTTTTAATTATTTAATATATTATTGTCTATTTTATAAAATTATCTTCCACATATCTTGCTTATATTTATTATGTATTCCAAATAGCTAATTTTAAATTCATATTTTTTTAAAGATAAGTTTATTGAAACGTGCAATTTCAATATTGCTCACAGCATTTCAATATTTTAGAATCAATGCACACATGAACATAATCATGTGGTAAACGTTTAGACTACGCAAGATAATTTATGGGTACCAGCACACATTATCAAACGCTTTACAATTTTTAATTAAGTTAGAAAAAGAGGTGAGCAGATGGGGATTTAGCAACCAAATTTTTCACACCATATTAAAGAGACAATCAAGCATTATGAATATTTAACATCCATTCAACTCTATACGGTGCTTTCTAATTTGAATGAAGGAAAATAAAACTATTAGGTTGGGGAATAAGTTCGCAGCGTTTTTACTAAATACTTTTATTTAAACAAAAAAACAATTATTTCAATAAGTTAATCAATTATATATTCGCCCTTGCTGTCTACAACCTCTTTACACCTCTCGACCCATTTTTGATGCCGTTCCGCCAAAAATCACCTGGTCTGGTGTCAAAGAAGTTGTTGAGCCAGTTTTTAAGGACCTTTTTGTTATCGAAAGTAACGCCCTTCATATGGTTTGACAAGGAGCGGAAAAGATGGTAATCGGTCGGTGCAAGGTCTGGAGAATACGGCGGATGCTGTAGGACCTCCCATTCGAGCTCTTGGAGTGCGGCTTTGACGACTTGTGCAACATGGGGCCTGGCGTTGTCGTGAAGGAGTATGGTTTGACCATGTCGATCAGGTCTTTTCAGTCGAATAGCCTCATTCACGCGGTGTAGCTGGGCAATGTAGAGCTCCTTGTTGACTGTGGCATTCTTTTCGAGCCATTTCCCAGTGCACCAAGAAGTCCTTAAAAACTGGCTCAACAACTGCTTTGACACCAGACCAGGTGATTTTTGGCGGAACGGCATCAACAAATGGGTCGAGAGGTGGGAAGAGGTTGCAAACAGCAACGGCGAATATATAATTGATTATTGATATAATTATTTTTTTGTTTAAATAAAAGTCTCTGGTAAAACGCTACGAACTTATTCTCCAACCTAATTCTTTTTATGGATTGGAGTATATTGATAGGTACAATAAACACCTCAGTATAGACTGTCACGTTTTTATCTTGGTATTTTACATCAGGAAATAATAATCTTCCTTTTTTCCTTTTAAAACTAAATTTGCTCACAAATAAAATACAAAAAGAGTTTGAACAGTTAAATTAAAATCTATGTTGTCTTGTTAAACGCGTGGAGAAATACACTGTAATACTAACTTAATTATCAAGAATATTTTAACGACTTTCTTTGTACAGTCGATAACAAAACAATTTTAACTTTCCTGATACTTTTTACAAGCTTCGGCATAATTTAATGGAAGGATTTCATTCCTTGGAAGGAAAGAGTTCAAATTCGATCCTGGTTACTGTTTAGCAATGCATTTGATTCATTTATCTGTTAAAGTTTACTCTCGATGATTCATTCAACTAGAACCTGATGTTTAAAATGGAATCTGAACCACAACAAGTATTCATGCCGGATGTGAAAAGTGTATTCATGAACTGTTGTGATGTTTTCAGAGCGTTAAACATTCAGTTATCGGGCAGCTTGGCTGTTAAGCAATGGATGAGGCATTTTTTTTGCACAACTGTTGTGACAGAAATTTGAGGGTTTTATGGGTTTTTTTTACGTGTACTGCTCTCTTTCATTTGTAGAAATTCCTTTGGAAAAGAAATACGACTACTGTATTTGATAAGACAATGTTAGGTTATTTTATGCTACTGTATTAATTTCTTTTCAGTTATTGGGAATTTTTATAAATGCATTAGTATTTATCATTTGTATCTCATTCACATAGAGACGAATGAAGAAAAAAAGCAAAAATTAGAAGAGCTTAAAGCAAAATTTGTCTGTGGACATTAAATATTTGAAACTATCATTGTATGAAGCAATTATATTTTTAACTGATGTTACAAATTGTGTGTTTGATCTTTGCACAAAGCAATATTTCTGAAGATGATTGATTACAATGATGGTTGATTATTTCTTTAAATTACCGGAAGGAACAGACTTTTGCAAAATATTTTTCCAACTTGGAAATTACTTCCAGATTTAAAGTAATTTGATCCCTTAAGTAATGAGACTAAATATGAAACCCTAAACTTCCACAAAACATTTCCATTTTTATGGATCTGTAACTTTGAAATTAACGTAATCATATACTAAGATTTGTAGTCTCTAGGATAAATGTCTTTGATAAGACCGTATAAAGGGATAATCTTATAACATTGGATCTGTTGGGTTTTAAAACTCGAAGTATGACGTTTTATATGTTAGCTGTACTGATGTGCTAATATGATGTGCATATTTAATATTATTTAACTACTTAAAAGTGAAGTAGATGATTTTAGTAACTTCAGTTTTTCCCAATAATTTGTGTTACATCTTTTAAAAGTACACAAATAGTTACTTACAACACCTTAATCAATTAAAAAATGGTTTAATTAGCTCTGTCTTTTAAATAGAAATGTCCACATCTTTTAAAATAGATAAGTTAAATTGAGATTAGACCGAAAAATATAATTTATTGCTGGAATTTAATCTTATGAAGACCAAACAAGTCAGTTTATGGGAAGTTATCTGAATAAAAATCAAAGCAATATCTGATAAAAGTATATTCACATCAATAAGATGAGATGCCATGGATACTTTACAGTGTTAATGCCGACCAACTTCTCTAGTGGTCAGCGTACCTGACTACGGATAAGGAGGTCCTAGATTCGAATCTCAGTTCGGGCATGGATGTACTTTCTCTCTATCTATCTATCCTGTCTTTGTCCTTTCCTTGAATGAATGAGGTGTGAATAGTTGCCTACCCTATAGATCGGGTACCTATGGCATGTGTGTAGAGCAAAGTCGTACTTTCGCCTTCATGTTGTTCTGATTAAAACGAAAGACGCTCCCAATCGACTTAATTCACATAGCATAGCGAGCTTGGCTTGTCCAAGTGTTATTAGTAAACAACAACAATGTTAATAGACAGACAATCGATCTTTTTGTTGGTAATTTTTCACTGGCATTCCATAAATGAATCAATGCAGGGATAATTTTATTTGTAAAATGTAAACGAGATGAACTTATTAAAAAAAGTTCTGCAAAAATTAATTTATTTCAATACAGTGAGATTGATTTAGCTCATTAATCGATCTAGTAGTGGTTTTATTTGTAAGTTATAAAATAGCGAGCTCAACCAAAATATAAAGTGGATTCCGAACCATTACATAAAATCTATGGGGAAAATCGGACGCATGAAATTTTGAATTGAAACCAGAGTAGTTATGATAATTTCGAATAACGTACAGAAGAAGGATCTAGATAAATTTAAATTTCAAAAATTGTTTATAAGTCACAGATTAAAGTAGATATGTAAATAATCCAGCATAACTTACAGGTTTTATTAGAATTATATAATTGAATTATTCAAATATATCACAGACTTACTTTTTTTAATGTTAAGACATTGCAGTATTAAAATAGAGTGACAAAAATGTTTTAGTGTTTAGTAGAGTTCGGGATCTTAAAATATTTTGTTAAGAAAATTTAGAAATTTATAATCCCATATTAACTATAAAGCTAAAATTACATGGCATTCAAATTAAAATAAAACTTATTAAAATAGATGATTTTTCAAAATATCGTGAAATTTGAAAAATAATCATTTATTTATAAGAATTATAGAAAACAGTGTTTGAAATTGTAGATTTCATTTTCAAGGTCAAATTGAGGTTGATAGAGTGTATATAAGACAGATGAATATAAATTTTTCCCATTTGTGTTAAATGTTTACTAACAATTAAAATAAATTTATTAAAACAGCTTTTAAATTCAACTAAATTTATCATTTTAATTAAATGCACATAGTTAAAGATTGCATTATTTATTAATGATTTTAATAAATCAAAAATAATCCTTTATAAATATTACAAATTACTTTAGAAATTTAAAACATTATAAGAGAAATTTACCTTCTAATGCATTAAATGTGAAGAAAAATTTTAAAGAGAGAGACTTAAGCCACTTCATATTAATGGAATGCATTGTTCAACACGTCTCTTTTTTAGAAGTGCAAAAGCAAGCACAGCTGTCTCTGGGAATCGAAAGCACAAGTACAGTGTATAACATATGAATATTTTGAGAACTTATTGGCATATATTCACCTTGAAGATAAAATGAGACTGAGGGCCAAAATAATGTGAAATCTCACGTAGTGTTTCCATTTATAATTATTTTTTAAATGCGTTATTTTATATAAAGAATATAATTTTGCTTATTCGTTACTGAAATTTATAAAATTCGAACATTTTTATGCAATTTTACCAAGCAATTTATACCATTCATATTTTTCAATAATTAATTTTTTATGCTTTTAGAAACCATTTTTCTTTCCCAATAGAATCAGAGATATTAGCTAGGAGATTTTGCTTTGTGTGTGTAATTGTGACAACATATTTCATTTCAGATGGTCATTTTTTGTTTGTTACTCGATAGTAACATTTAAATATAAATCTTTTAAAACTGGCTACTTTAGCCAGTAAATAATAAGTCTATGAAATGTTAAACTGAAAATTTTCATGCTAACCTTTCGGTATTAATTGAGTTGTGTTTTTTTATGAAAGAAAAAATTTACTTCACTTTCTCAAAAATAATATTCTAACATTTGGAGTCTAAAATTGACTTTTGCAAATATACAACTTCTTTTTGCGCATTAAATGAGAGCGAATTTTAAATGTAATAATTGGAAACAATGCAATTAATAGCAATTTTACTTTCAACAAACAACAGTAACAATTACTTTTGACAGTTATTAGTTAATTATGACTGATAGCAAATACTTTTTATAATAACTATGAATGGATTAAATAGATTATTTTACAATTATAGCGTTTAGCGCAAAAACAACTGGCAAAAATGACGCATTTTCTTATGCAATACTTCTTGATACCAAGTTTGGTATTAAATAATACAAGACTGTAGCCAATTTCATAGCAATAAATTGCCGTAAATCACCCTCAAATGAACCGCAAAATGACGATAACTTCCTTAAATATCTTATTGGCGACTTGTGTCAATTAACATTTGAAATCCATACTGTGTATACCCTCAGCAACATTTACAAATTATTTCCTGATTTAACTCCAACTCACATGTACTGAAAACAAAACGCTTGTAATTTAGTCTGTATGTGATTAAACTTTCATTATTAGCAGATTCGAAGGAATTTATTGAATAAAAATTAGGAATTTAGACCTCTTTAGAAATGAAAATATTTTTACATTCATATTTTCTAATAAAATTACAGTAAAGTGTTTACTCTTTATAACTATACAATTAAAACGATAGCAAACTCAGTTTGTTTGTCGCTCAACGGTCATTTTTTGCACACGTTGGCTAATTAGACCGGGACCTGCGGTTTAAAGTGGATTCCGAACCACTACAAACATCCATGCCCAAGGTGGGATTCCAACCCACGAACTGTTGAACCGAAGGCAAGCGCGCTAACCATTCGGCTGCCATCTCGGAGATAGCAAACTCAGAATTAAGCGTAGAATAACATGAAAAAAAGTGTCAAAAATTAATGTATTTATATATAATTCAGAAATTGTATAGTATGATATTTTTGTACCCTATTCTATCCAAGATAATGCTAAATTTTATTTACTAAAAATACATATTGAAAAATTTTGGCATACTTTTTAACTTTATAAATTTAATGATAAACAGGCTTTAGGTTTTTCATCATCATTTCAAGCAACAATAGAGGTCAAATTCACAATTTCTTGCAAAATTATGAAGAATATATATATATATACATATATATATATATATATATATACATATATATATATATATTATATATGTATATATATATATATATATATATATATATATATATATATATATATATATATATATATATATATATATATATATATATATATATATATATATATATATATATATATATATATATATATATATATTATGTAGAGAATAAGGCAAAGGATATACCAAATTTCTAATTTTTTCTTTAAATATAAAAAATTTTATTAAAATTATTTTTCTAATGCATCACACGTTATGTGATTAGCAAAAAATTTAGATTTTTAATATATTCTAAATAAAATTTGTTCCCTAGGTCAAAAATAAGAAATTTAGATTAATTTTTCATTACTTAATTTTCTACATACTACACACACTGTTGACCGCGCGAAATAAGCCCCAAGAAATACCAGATATATGACAGCAAAATTCATTTGGCACATAACACGTAATGCAAAGATCAAATAAATGAAATTACAGCCTCTTATGAAGTGTATATGATGAAAAATTAGTAGTTAGCACGTACCAGTTATTATTGATCATATGCCTCAGCTTACAATTAAAGAGGATTTGGACGTATCTATAAAGTATAGCTATGATCTGGCATCCTCATACTGCCAAAGTGGATGATGTATCCCGGTCCTATTGTTGTGCAAGAATGGATTATATGTTGCGATAAGGTTTGAAAGAACAGTCAGGCCTAGGAAGCAATTCACTGTGATGGATAAAAAACTCTTGAACATTACATGCTAGGTATGCTTTTGCATTATCCTGTTAGAATACGGTTGATGGCAAGTGCTGAAGGTATGAAGATTATGGGCTGCAACATTTCAAAGATAGTGTTGATTGATCAATGTACCAGCAATTCGCACCAGTCCGAAAGTGAAATCCCATTTCTCCCTAAATCATGATAGTAGTTGTAAGACCAGTGTAGCGATGCCAAAACACAACATTTTATCAAAATTCACTGTGTCTTCAGATTCGAATCCGACAGTTGCGGTGTTGCAGGCAGAAGCAGGATCATCACTAAACACAATATCATTCAGTTCCGTTAACCATGTTCATAGTTGATTTGATTTGTTTGATATCAATTTTTACCCAAGAGGGCTTATTAAATCAGGATCTACAATTTTAAATGAATTTCGAGCCACTAACAACAGCCAAGCACAAGGTGGGATTTGAACCCATGTTCACCGTACATAGTATCCCTGGTCACGCTAGTGGTTGTGGTATTGTGTAAGGGTAAACGAAGAAATGGGTTCCTTGCGAACATTTCACTTAATTATAAACGACATCGAATTGTATAAGCGGACATTAAATTAAAAGAACATTGCATCCAGCTACCTCTTGACCATATCAGTTGCTTGGTTTCGTCCTAGTCGATAACTGATTTCTCTGAAGGATAATCAGCAATCTTTATAGGCTACTATTCTTTCTCAATAGTACTTAAACTTGCTCGAAAAATGCTAGATATGTTCTACAAGGCTTAGTTCAACAGCTTAGAAAAAAACTTCAAAGCAGAGATTTGTTTTCCTTTTACATAATGCTTGATAATAACCAGAGATCGCTGTCCCCAAATACTTCTGTTCCAAGGCGCCCTTTGAGCAGACTTCCCATGACAGTTAACGACCCCACTGGAATCCTACTGCTCAAGATCTAATAATGGAAGGTATCAATCGAATGAAAAAGTCAAACTACTTCCTTGATTTAAATTCCATTGAACATGTGTAGGTTGCTTTGATGAAATGCCTTGACATGATTACATTATCCTGGAAGCCACCAATCACTGAAGCAGATACGTATTGAGGAATGGGCACTCTTACTTCAAAACATGTTGGGCAATCTGGAGCAAAGATGGAAAGATTGTGGGATGTAACCATTGTAGTAAGGAGGTATATCCCATACCAAAAACATCTCTTGTTTTTCTTCGTAGTGGATAAACAATCTGTAATAATATTATGAGTTCAATAAAGCTTTTGTTTGATTTCATACTGTATGCATTGTATTCATTTTCCCACAGCTATGCTTTCGTCATTGTTTAAGAAAAGCCTGAAAGCCTTGAGGCGACAACCTCAATCTTAACGTGCAGATAGCCGATTACAAAATCATGCCACAAGCATCACATCTTGTTAAAATGTAGCCAGTCTGAAATCTAGGAAAAGAAACAGAATGCAAAATCTCAGATGTGATTGTCACTGGTCATTGTACCGATAATGTGTTAGGATATATGTGGAAGGGGAAATCTCAATACCATCCTATAACTATTATACTGGATAATGAAATTAGATTCGGCTGAAACTACTAATTTATGAATAGGATAATCATGCAACTAGGAACACGGCTTATCAGAAAGCACTGCAACATATCATTTGGATGTCTATTCATTGCGTCGTTAAACATTTAAAATGTTTACTTTAAGAAAATATTATTAAAACTAAGTAATAAGATGACGTAAAGCATTCCACTATTCCAAACTCAACGTCAAATGATTCATGTTAATAATGATTGTTGGAGGCCATTGAGTGCATTTGTTTCATTTTGCTTGCTGATAAGGCAGAATGTTCCATAATATACTATATTTTTGCATTCTATTGTAATGGTATAACAAGATTGCTTTAATTACTCTTGTTGCGATAATTTAGTTTCTAATTCATTAATAGTTACTTCCGGCATGAGAAACATTTTTAATCGAAATTAGATACTATACATACCACCTTTAATTCTTCAATTATTCAATTAAAAGGCATGGATTCTTTCTAAGCCAACTTTTCAAAAGAATTTATTATTAATAAAGCAATATAAGTCAAAAGTTCATTATCCGAGAAAACCAAAGTACATCATCCTGAAACTGTTAATACTCGTTAAATAATTGTATGATTTACTGAATTTCCGACAGTGTTGTGAGATTGTAGAAAGGAAGATATCAATTGTGATGTGCTTCAACCTCATTACTTATTAATGGTTAATAATAACAAATCCTCGGCTGTATTTAACATTTTTGATTTGGAGCATGTGAAACAAAAAGAAAAAAAGCATTGAAATTGGAAAAAGTTTCTTGGCTTAGATACTGATTTGTTACTGTGGTAAATATACTTCTCTCGCTAGAGAACATTCAGCCGGAATGCAAGGTTAAAGGATATTCTGAATCACTACAAGCATCCAGATAGATGAAAACCATTTTCGTGAACTTTTTTAACTGAAGACCATATAGATGACTCTTCAGAGATAATTTTGCCGGGGACTTCTTGCTAAACAAGTCAGAAAAATTAAATAGAAGTTTAACAAAAATGTTAGGCAAAACTCCCTAGTAAAAAATTATATTAATTTGTTTACTGAGTACAAAAATATTAACTTGATCGAAACTTTTGGTATAAAATGAGAAATCACCAAATATATCTTAGTTTCAATTGAATCCACAAATTACTGAACTGTTGGATAGAATTCTCTAGCTTTTGAAATAAATATATCAAAAAGAGTTATAAAGGGTACACGTAAAAAAAAAACATTAGGGAAAAATTAAAAAAAATTCTAGATAAAAATGATCATTATTATATTTTACATAAGAAAATTGCAATATTTTTTTATTAAATTAGATTAAAATTTCTGTCGCAGAATCTGGTTTTGGAGTTTTGAAAATCTACTTTTAGTTATGTGTTAAAACTTACATTCATTGCCTCGAAATATCTATTAATAGATATTTCGAGGTAATGAATGTAAGTTTTACACAACAAAAACGCATCAAACGTTAGAGAATTTGATCTGTTCAAACGATTTACTTAATCTTGGGTTCATTTACTCTACGTCACCCGTCCACGAAATCCGGCAGAAGATTGATTTGTTCGATTTTGCGATTCCGGACTGAAACGTCTATCGTTCGATTCTCTAATGAAGATATAAGAGCACTTAACTTTCGCCCTAAGAAGACATCAAACGGTTTTACTGTGCGGATATTTCCGGTATTGCAAACGACGTTTTCATTCATGTTGTTACATAGGAAAATTAATTCGTTTGTCTAGAAAATTCCAGAAGCTTATGAAATATATCCCGGGTGTGGGAATTCAGTAATATCGGAAGATTTTTTGTTAGATTAAGAGTGACTTATGCGTGCCGAAGAAATCGTGTGCTTCGTAAGACATTTTTCGAGGTCACAAAATAATCGGTGATCAGTGACTATACTTTACTTAAACAACAGCACATTTGGATAGAATAACGGCATCAGTTTCTAATAATTATTTGAAGCTGCATAACAGATTTGCATTAGAGAATCGTTGTGCGGCTTATTAGAGCATCCACGTATATATATAAATTTCTTCTGAAAGGACTTAATAGACTGTATTCACCTGTCGTGAGGGAAGATACCAGAAAACCTTGATGTATACATGCAAAAATAATTAAGAACGACTAAAGATCGAATATATTTGTTTAGATTACAAATAGTACCATTATCCCACGGGGAGTTACATGAATATAATTGTAATCCGAATTGAGTAATTTCTCGTCAGTTAAAAGATGAATCTGAACTTTTATTACCAAAATGATGAAATAAATACCATGTAACTATTGTTTAATTATGCTTTAATGTAATATTTGCTTGCTATAATTAACTTTTTATTCGACGCAATTATTAACAGTAAGTGTAAATTATTTTCTTAAATTATTGACTACACACTAATTTCATGAAGTTTTGTATTCATGATGTGTTGGTATACACTATATAGTGGTTTGGTTGGTTTGTTTGTCGCTCAACGGTCATTTTTTGCACACGAGGGCTAATTAGACCGGGTTTGGTTTGTTTGGTTTGGTTTGTTTGTCGCTCAACGGTCATTTTTTGCACACGAGGGCTAATTAGACCGGGACTTACGGCTTAAAGTGGATTCCGAACCACTACAAACATCCATGCCCAAGGTGGGATTCGAACCCACGAACTGTTGAACCGAAGGCAAGAGTTAATTAGACCGGGACTTACGGTTTAAAGTGGATTCCGAACCACTACAAACATCCATGCCCAAGGTGGGATTCGAACCCACGAACTGTTGAATCGAAGGCAAGAGTGCTAACCATTCGGCTGCCAGCTCGGCACACAATATAGTGGAAAATCTAAAAATGGTTTGTTGATCCCTTTCATATGATGCTCTATAATATTTTTATGTGCACAAGAGCTAACTAGATCAATACCTAAAGTTCAAAATGGGTTTTAAGCCATCACACAAATATCCAGGCCCGAGATGGGAGTCGAACTTACGAATTGTTGAACAGAAGGCCCGAACTCGGATCATTTATAACTGCCAATTTATAAAAAAAGAATATTAACACACACAAATTAAGAGATTATTAACAGATTTTAAAAGATCACATGAAAAAAAATAGGCTTTTGATACGAAAACTAAAATTCAAATATTCGTAAATTATACCTACTGCTTAGTTATATTTTTGGTAAAAATTTTATAAATTGTCGTGTAACAACTTGAAGTGGGGAAAATTTGAAAGCCGCGTTGTGATCAACTCACTCACGCACACTGATTTTTTTTAAATCTAAAGGAAGGAATATTATTGCAGTTATTAGTGCAGGGATTATTTGTGAATAATCACTTAAGAAACATTGAGTTTGGCCTATCGTACTTATGAAATATTTTGCTCATGAAAGTTACTAGATTTTGATTTGGCTTGTCACTCATCAGACACTTAATTCCAATGGAGAATTCACTTGGGATATATGGCTTAATGTGGACCCCAAACCCCTACAATATCAATATATATATATATGTGTGTGTGTGTGTGTGTGTGTGCGCGCGCGCATGTGTGGGTGTATATGTGTATGTATGTGTATGTGTATATGTGTATGTGTGCGCGTGTGTGTGTGTGACGTCAAACCAAAACAAGACAGACTTTCAAATCAGTACCAATAAGTAATGTTTAATTAGTTTTGTTAGAGAAATAGTCTGGAATTCTTTATTCAACGATAGTTAAATTTATTCATTAATTGTTATAAATTTAAGCTATAATCATCTGTGTTTAGTATTGCCTTAATTAATATATCATTGGATTGGTTTATTTGTTCATTAAAAATCATTTTACGCAAACCAGATCAGATTAGGATCTACAACTTAAAATGAATTCCAAACTATTACACTCATTCATGACTGAAGTAGGAATTGAACCCTCGAACTGATGAACTAAAGGGCAGAGCCCAGTCTATTCACCTGCAAGCTCAGTTTGCGACTATGGTTGTCGTGGGAGTGTGAACTGGCGAATTGAAAGCAAATGTGTGGTGAAAAACAGAAAGCATAATTCATTAAGATATGCTGTGACAAATTAGTTAAAAATTAAGCTATAATTTATCGCTTTAAATGTCTTTACGAAGGGATTGAAAAATGATTATTAAAGTACGTTCATATTTTGGGAAAATACTTTTGTATATTTTGCACATTTATATGATAGAGAATGATGCTCTTCTGTTAAAACATTAAAATCTTCTAAAACAAATTTAAAAAAAAAAACAGCAAAAAGTTTTCCCCTCCTTGCAAATATTTTTCCCTAATAAAATCCTTTTTTTGTATTTCTACAATCTCCACAGTTCACAATTAAGATGTCTGATTATGTCGATAAAAATATCAATATCCTTTTAAAAACCGTAAGCTCAATAATAAGATCTTTCAGATACTGTTAAAATTCAGAAATCCTCTATTGATTTTGCTAATGGTTGATACAATACTTTGAATAATATTTTCAAGTAATTTTGCTGAAGAAAAAAAAACATTTAATTGATGTAGCAGTTTTTATAATTCAGTTTTATAGATTTTTTTATGCTTATTATATAATTTAAATATACTTCTAAGATTTTATTCCAATCTTTAAAGCATGTTTAAAAATATTTATGTTGAGTTTTTAAAACACGAGTTATTATATATTTTCTTAAAACAAATGAGAATCACCTTCCTTTATCTGAAAGAATTTCATTAAAAATTCTTATTGAACACTCGCAGAAAGAGCTGTTTTGTGTTATAAAAAAGCAGATTGACAGAAATCAGTTTCTAAGGTAAAGCTAAGCTAAAAGTTTTTATTTCACAATAAGAGAGTAGAACTGTTTTCATATAAAATAAAGCCTCGTTCAAATATAAAGCCTTTTCCAATGATAAAGTTTCTTCCAAGTAAGTAAACCATACAAAGATTTTTAATAATGTACAGCTAAAAGTGGTTGAGATACTAGAATTCATTTTTTAATACCTAGATATTATATATATATATACTTTTTATTATTTTTATTAGCCGCCATTTTTTATAAAAAGAATATTTTCAAGCTATTTCAATATTAGTGCTTACAAAGTATAAAAATATATAAAGAAATTTTAAGGTAAAAAATTAATATATCTCTAATTACAATTTTTTTAAAAGTTAATATTTTAAATTAGAAATATCATTTCGAAATTAAGGACGGAGTGAATTAATGTTATTGGAAAGTGCTAAAATCCTTAGCACATATATTTTTTAGATGAAGTATTATGAATTTAAAATTAGAAATACTCATAAAAGTTGTTCATGAAAAAGAAAATTTTAAAGTAGGCGAAGATAGTATAATTGTGCTTCAATTGAAACTCTTAATAAGAAACAATTTCAATTTTTTTCATCTTAAAACTATAATTTTTATTTTATTCAATACAGAATAACTCTTTCCTTTAAAATAATAAAGGATCTAAATTTATTGGCATATATTTTATATATTGCTAAAGATTACTGGGACAATATTTTGTAATAATTGAAATATTTTTACAAAATTATATATATACATTAAATAGTTTAAAATTAAATGTAGTTATGTATGTTGGAAAAAATACGTATCTGAAAACTCCATTTCAAATATTTTTATAAAAATAAAATCCCTTTTGGTCGTTAAATTTCTTTCAATTTGAGGTACTTTTAAAATTAATTTAATTACATGTAAATTAAATGTAGAATATAACATTTGAACTAAGTCAAAATGTTAAAATACCTGAACACAGTCGGATATAATTTTTTCTTCCTATAACAAAATTTATTTTAAATGATTTTCTTGTTTTCTTCAAAGGATACTTTTCCTATTACTTTTAAATTCACAACATTTTAATGTATATTTAAAACTTTTTTTTAATTTACCGTTTTGAACTCAGAGGCAAAAATTAGTCAAACTATAAAATTAAAATTATTTTTGCAAAAACAATGTTGGAAAATTATGATAATGCACGTGTAAATATCTCCTTAAATAATCAAACAGATCTCATTTTAAGATAAATACAAAAGATTCAAATTATCTTCTATTACATTTGGTAGTAATTATGCCCGTTTTAAGTTACAATAATAGAATCACTTTTTGAGAAATGTATAAAATGAATGACTTTTGGCCAATGCGAGTTTAACCAATTTTCTCTCGCTCTTATATTTTTCCAATTGTAGAAGTGACAGCTGAAAAGAAAATAAAAGTATCCAACACAAAAGGAAACAACAGAAAGAGTCCGAAATGTTTCCATTGTTGAGAACAGTTTAGGTGTGGTATAAGAAAAGACCACACCTTCAATTTTTCATCTTTAGAAATAGAGAACAAGATTTATACAGCTTTCGAGTACTGTAAAGGTATAACAAAAGAGATTATACACGACCAAAAGGGGTTCTTGGAATCGATTCCGAAAGAAATTTTTAGGCTCGAACCTCTCACCCGAAACTCATAAAACTTACTTGATTCTTCTCAGCCTGTTGCCACTTAAGAAATGAATCTTTCACTATTTTCAACTCATGTCTGTGGATAATTGGGCAGTTTTATGAAATCTTCATTTAAATTAACATAACATTTAATGGCAGTTCTTAATGTCATAGAATTTATACATAAATTTTCTAAAAATATAAGAATTTTTTTATTATACTCTTTTGAAAATTCACGGAATTAATTGGTATTTTAGCATGCAAATAGATGTAATAGCTATGCTGTTTTAGCATGTAAATAGATGAATATAAATCCAGAATGAAATATGTACCTTTATTTAGAATAGCTTTAAACAGAGATGCCTTTTGGCAAAAAGCAAGCTTCCAGGTCAATTTAACATTTTATTCCCAGTTTACACGAAAAAATTCAGAAATGTGTGTTTTACGATTCAATTTTTCATCATGAAGAAAGTTTGTCTGTTTCGCTTGTTTATCACTCACTAACAGTTTTTTGGACTCCAGCAAATTATAGAAAGGAACATACAAGTTTTTTACAATGTATTCCAAATCACTAAAAGCATCCAAGCCAAGGTAACATTCGAAATCACGAATTGTTGAATCAAAGGCTTGAATTCTAACTATTCGGCTATTAGCTCGATTGTTGGGAAGAATGAATAATTTTCAATTAATTGAAAATGAAAAAAAGAATATATTCTTAAACTTAATAGGTTTTCTTGACCATTCAAATACATTTACAAAATTCAAATAATTGATAGAACAGCAATATACCACGAAACTTATTAAGGAAACACAATACGATTCTTAAGAGCGGGAAGCTTTCATTTACATATATTCTATATTTTGTTCTCTGTATATTATCATTATTAGGTGGTAAGTATTGGGAACAAATTGCTTCATTTTTTGGAAATGCGGGCATTCTTTCATGTGCGAGTGGTTTTCTTTAATTTAAATATACTAAATACACATATATTAGCAAGGCGATTAAGGAGGGGCTTGCTGCTATCATTTCCAGCAACTGATTTTGGAGAACTATGGTTTTTTTTCGGACAGCCGCAGCGCACTTCAACATCTTAGTTGCCTTATAAACGATGAAACAAGTATATCTATTCTATTCAAATGTAAAATGATCTCCCAAGACCATGATGTACATCTCCAATGGATTCCATTCCATGTAAATATCAATGGCAATGAGACCGCAGATCGACTGGGCAAAGAGAGAAGTGAGGAAGATTACTGGTTCATCACTTACATACCAGGTTTCGGTTTGTTTGTTTGTCGCTCAACGGTCATTTTTTGCACACGAGGGCTAATTAGACCGGGACTTACGGCTTAAAGTGGATTCCGAACCACTACAAACATCCATGCCCATGGTGGGATTCGAACCCACGAACTGTTGAACCGAAGGCAAGAGCGCTAACCATTCAGCTGCCAGCTCGGCACTTACATATCAGGAGCTTTACTCTAATGAAAAATGTAGACTGCATTCAAGCAGTCAAATTCCACCCACACACCAATGGTACTCTGGAACATTTCCTTGAACTCTTCTGGAAATAAAATGTGACTCAAAATCTCAGATTCTGCCCTGGCCAGATTCTCAATTGGACATCTAAAATGCTTATCGTTTGAACGTGGTACAAAAATATCCCACTTGTAAAAAATGCTGTGACCATCCAGCCTCACCGAAACATATTCTGGATTGCGTCGGACTTTCCCGGGAGGATTTATCTTCAGATCCCCTGCTAGTCATCGACTTTCTGATTGTTAATAATTTATTGGAGTTGATCTGACAAATGTCAGATCTTTAAAGAGAATAAGCCACAACAATAACATCTATTAGCTTACATAACTTAAATATGCTAACCACAAAGCTTAAAATGTATCATTAATTTTCCATGCATTCAAGTTATAAAAATTCCAAATATAACTTTCTATATTTTAAATAATCACATACATATATTTTAAGGAACTTGGCATAAAAAATTTTTAGAACAGAAAATCGTTATCAAAAGGATTATTTAAACACCTGTAGGAAATTTGATTTTATGCCGCTTCAGTTATATCACTATACAAAGCTCATGTTTTCATTTCAACAGCTTTGCTGTTACCTACTTCTTTGATTAATCTTTTTCAAACACCTGTGAAAATATTGACTCACTCTCAAAAAATGGACACAAATGAATTTCAACTATTTCCTTATAAGATTTTATCTTAAGCACAATAATTTCATTATTATAGTAAATAGTCTTTAATCTGTATACATAAAAATGCTTATTCTGCTTATCTCTCGGATTCTGCGTTTGTAATTTAATTAGCAAGTAACATTGGTTTCAATTCGCGAAAAAGTTTCGTATATTACGATGTATTTAATCTGTGTGTGTGAAGTATGTAACATTCACAACTCTTCTTGCTTAAAGAGCGAATTTATTGAACCTTTTAAAAATTATCGTTTGTGCGTAACTGTTGAAAGTAGAAAAAAAATACTTACATTATCGGATCAATTTTCTAAATTTTCATAGTGAATTTTTTTTGCTATTTTTATTCTTTTTAAAATTTTAAAATATTGTTTTTGTCCGAGTGTATTTATGGTTTTCCGGCTTCTTCGTCAGTAAAAAACTGCATTGGAACCTGGTTTGTTTGTCGCTCAACGGTCATTTTTTACACACTAAAGCTAATTAGACCGGGACCTACAGATTAAAGTGAATTCCAAACCACTACAAACATCCATGCCCAAGGTGGGATTCGAACCCACGAACTGTTGAACCGAAGCATTGGAACCTGGATAAGAGTATCAAGTGGATCTGTAATAATTTTTTAACTAATGAATTTTTTAAGCGTTCAATACTACACTCGACTTGTTTTTTGTTTGGATTATTTTTCTACTAAGATTTATAAGTAATTGCTTAAAATACTGTAAAAAGTATCTTTGCATCTTAATGTTTTTATATCTCAAATGTCGTGTGATAAAAAATTTATCAATTATCAATACAAAAACATCTTGAATAATTATTAAGTATGTTAAGGGAAAATATTAAAGAATTTAAGAATAAATGTATTTTAATGCTTGATTTGCTTGTGCTTTGCGGTCACTTTAATGATGAGAGCTAATTGAACCGGATCTGCAGTTTAAAGTGGGTTCCGCGAACTATTACAAACCTACACTAAGCTTGGAATCGAACTCACAAACTGTTTAACTAAAGGGCAAAGAGCTAATCATGCAGCTACTGATTTTGCCAAATGCGCTTTTTTAATATGAAACTCTCATTTAACTTGAATGATATTTGCAAGTATATATATATATATATATATATATATATATATATATATATATATATATATATATATATATATATATATATATATATATATATATATAACTTCTCAATAAAGACAAGTTTTACATAAAAAATTTATTTATAGAAAAATAACGCGATTCAATTTACTCAAATGCAGTTTTATGACGTCGTACCGTTTATATTCATGAAAAGATATTAACCATAAAAATGTCGTACAATAATAAAATGCTTGACACTTATTATTTACGACCTTTTATTATGCTAGCCTTGACATTGAATTTTGTGGATCAAGAAAATAAGAGCCAACGAGATTATTTCTTCCATTAATATCACCCAATATAGTTTGCATTCTTCTTAAAATATGTTTTATCTGTTAATATTACTCAGAAAACAGGGATCTTAAAAATAGAGCGATTCATAAAAAAGCATTTTATATTCTTGTTAAACATATCCAACTTCAATTGGATGCATACCATATTTACTATCGCGAAATATTCGATTTATTGCATAGAATTAATGTTTTCAATATATTGAAAAGATAATATAATATAGATTGCCTTTCCACGCTGTGTAAGTTGTTCATGACCCTTTATTTAAGCTCATTCGAAAATAATTTTAACAAAAAAGGTTTTAATTAAAGATATGAAACTTATTGTACCGTTTTATGATCAAAATGAAATCAGATCAAAATTTGATCAATGATCAAAATGTCTTTTGACTAGCTTAAAATATTTGGATGCAGAAAAATTCAATGTGAACTGCAATATTTAATATTAAGTCATTTACTTTAGATATTATTTGTGTAGTTTGCCTGTTCAACGTTTTCATTTTTTTTTTTTTGCATATTAGAGATAATTAAACAGAAACCTAGAATTTAAATTCTGAACCACTAGAGTCAAAGATTGAAGTGGGAATCGAACTTTTGAGATGCTGAAGTGGAGACTAGAGTTCTAAACATCCCTGCTGATTGCTGGTAGTTAAAGTTTCTGCAGTGATTGCTTGTAAGTTATGCTTTATTCTATTGCTTGCTGCTTAAACAGAAATACACTTTGCGATAGTTTATAGAGTCGAACTCTATTTAAAGTATTAAACTGAGATGTATAAAAGTGAATGGACTTCTGTGAAACAGATAAAATATACATACTTAGCAATCAAATACATATCTTTCCTTAATTGTATTACTTCTTTAATGTATAAATATTAAAATTTCTGTTTCACACTTTTCTTTTTTTTATTAATTGAATAAATATTTCATTTCAGAAGGTAAAAACACATAACAATCCACTTATTCTTCACATCCATTAAAATTACATTATTTTCTACGTCATTTGAAATATAAGTATTAAATCGATTCGTCAAAATATTATTTTGGACAATTTAGGGAAAAGATAAGGGAATAGTGAGGTCAGAGGCACTCAAAATTAAGTGAAATAAAATATAGAAAGAATTTTAAAATCATATCTTTTGAAAAATGCTCAACCAGGTAGCATATTTTTTATATTAGGTTATTATTTTTAGCAAAAAAATTTTAAAACTTACGTTTATTCCTATGAAAATTTAAAACTTTATGGTTGGTTAAATGTTTGCTCAGGGGTCACTTTTTGCTCCAAAGTCTAAATTATAGACCTATACCTAAAACTTAAATTGGATGCCCAGCCATTAAACCCCATGACAAAAGAGATATTGAAACCCAAACTTTTGAAGCGAAAGCCAGAGCACTATCAGCTCAGTCTCATAGAATGGTGTACATACATATACACACGCTAAGTTGAAAATGTATATATACATTTCAATTAAGACATTACGCGAAATGTTGCCTCCTAAATTTTCTAAATATAAACGGAAAAATCTTTAGTCTTTATAAAATGTCTTGACAACGCATGCAAATTTCGTAAAACCTGTGTCATGGTTTGTTTGTTTGTCACTCAACGGTCATTTTTTGCACACAAGGGCTAATTAGACCGGGACCTACTAATTAGATTAGGTTTAAAGTGGATTCCGAACCACTACAAACATCCAAGTCGAAGGTGGGATTCGAACCCACGAACTGTTGAACCGAAGGCAAGAGTGCTAACCATTCGGCTGCCAGCTCGCAAAACCTGTGTCAAAGAGTGTTTATTTTAATAATAATGAAAATTATTAGTTCGAAATCTTTCAATATCAATGCATTCAATATATAAGAAAAGGTAATTTGCAGAAACAATTTAACTTGTAGGAGATGTAATTTATGCTAAACTTTTTGCTTAGGGTGGATTTATACCATCTCTATTGCTGCATTAGATAGAAATAGAAGCTGTCATCTATTGAGCTGAAGACCAAGATCCTAATTAGTTAATTTTCGGTACACAGGTATTCCTACGACTTTATATAAGTTTTAAAATGTTTTGTAATGAGAACAAAAATGGACGATTTATTATTACATCCTGAATAATAAAATTCAATTTCTGATCCTTCTAAATTTACTGTTTACTATATAATTAATCTAAACAAAATTAATTCATGATAATTCGGGAATGATACCAAACAATAACATTATATACAAACGCTGGACTATCTTATATGCAACTATTAAATATTATGAAAGCTCTGAAATAAATGATCTTCTATACAATGATATTTAAATTCGATTTTTAATTTTTTTAATACTGAAAGTTGCTGCAATAATAATTCATTATTTAACAAAATTATTTTAAATTTGTTTCTCATAAATTCTTTTAATTGAATGTGAAAACCGTAATCACAATTTGACTATTCTTAACTAATAATAATTACATAACTATTAGAAATTTCATAACTAATAATATTCAAGCAAATAAATTTATTTTCTTCTTCTGCAAAGATTGGCAACACACGTTTTCTGCATTAATATAACTTCCTTATCTAAATGATAAGTTATTAGCTAACGGAATATTGAGTCAGCCAACAGAAAATAACATTTTGCAAAAATACATATTTCTATGATTAATGGAATTCCATTTATCATAGAAATGTATATTTTTGTTATGGTGTAGATTTATGAAGCAAACAGTATTTGAACAAATAATGTTATCAAATAGGATGTCTCAAATATAAACGTGAAGAATTTATCTCTAATACGTAAAAAAAAATTACTACAATAGATCACGTTTGTAATTTTTTTAAAAGTTAAAATTGGAAATAACTTTTAATATTCTAAATTTCAAAATATCTGAAGTTTGGATCTTTTATCTTATTTCACATTACTAAAGTATTGATTAACTTATAATTTTTAAAATATGAATTCAATGCATTATTAAAATTTTACAAGCATTTTATTTACATTATTTTTATTTTATTTTAGCATTTTATTTACAATAAAGAAATACTCAAACACATTTGATGCGATAGAGTACATTATGACTTCAATTAAATTATAAGTTTATGAATTGAAAAAAATCAAAAGTTGTTAAAAAGCCAACAACTTTGATAAAATAGTATTGAATTCCTTCCTTTAAAAGTTTGTATCATAAAATTTATTGATATTTTAGGAGATATTATAATACATATTACATATATAATTATAATTTTTTTATGTAAAATTTATTGAAATAACATTTTTTCAGACTTAAATTTTAAGTTATATTATTGCTATGTATTACTAAATAATCTTTAATGAAATATAGCAATCAACGATTACAAATATTCAAAATAAAGCAAAATTTGTATAATTGGACTATACATTCCAAATTTATTTGTATTTTTTATATATATTGTGTATATTTCACAAAATATTTTCAATGAGCATAATTAAAATGTTACAACTGTATATTGCGAGTAAGAAATCTTTGTGATATACTTACATGAAAAATCAGAGAATGTCTTTAAGTATCGTGTATGTTGTTGAAGTTTCAATACTTTATTTTCAATCAGTCAAAATACCAATATTAGTTTCCATTCCATTGGAATAAAATTTTATTCTGAAATAACAAAGTACTGAATATAATTTCCTTCGCAAGCACGAAATTTAATAACCTAGTATTATACAATGATGGTACGTATGTGATAAAAATTAAATTTCAAAGATAAATTCAATTAATTGTATTTTACAGGTTAGATTAGGTTATACGATGCATTTTTCCTAATATTTTTGATAACCGAAGCTGTTAAACACAGCCAACTACCTCGTAATTTTGAACGATCGTTAAGTGACGAAATCGACATCTGATCTGGAATTTTCCTCTCAATGCTACATCACCTAATCGATGTTGAATTTTATAGAAGTTTTAACCTGCATAGGTCTTTTCAGCTCAAAGATCTTCAGCTGAGTCAGTACAGAGTTGATAACTTCTGTTTACGAGAACGACGCCTTTTTCATCCGCATGCTGCTTCTGCCGATTCGAATACACTTTTAACTGTCTATATCTGCCAATCGAGATCATTAAACATAACTACCAGGTAATTTTAAGAAAGATCAAGTGTCATAACTGATTATAACATTGTAGTTTTATCTTCAAACATTCACACAACATAAACAAGGGAATAGTAACCTCTAGTTTCAAATTCATCATACTTTTTTTTATTAGATTTAATAATTCTACTCATTTTTCATTGTTTGGTACTTTCATTCATGAACTTGCAGTAGACTAATTGTTGCTTCTCATCCCCGTGATTAGTAGTGCTAAATCAAGTCCATGAGTTCATTCACTGAGTACACAATACTGAAAAAATTCAGTATTAATAGGAGTCCAGGTCTTGTCATCTCCAGGTTTTGGCAACGGTTCCAAAATGATGGTAATGTAAGTAGACATTACAGCACAGGTCGCAATCGAGTTACAACGCCAAATGAGGACCGGTATTTGGCAGTTACTGCCAAATAAAACAGACGGAGCACAGCATCAGACCTGTCTCGTCAGCTCTCTTCAGCTACCGGTACGACATTTTATCTTGTCTGGGTAACCAGGTCTTGCCTGGTATGTCCCAGACAAGATAAAATGTCACCAGGAGAGGCTTGTACAGAAGAGCACCTAGTGCAGATTTATAAATGCGTAATGCCTCCAATAAAAGTCATTGATGACAGGTGACCACTAATGAAACGGGTAAGAGCAGTTTTATCTCATCTACTGTTGCCCCGAACCAAGGAATCGCCAGTGCACCTACTCTGGTACCACGGGTGTACTGTCGGGAGAATCCAAATGGCCTTATTCTTTGCCTTATATTTAGAAAATAGCTCCATAGAAGTAAGAAGAGCGGCAGGCATTGTGACCGTGTCAGCACCATCTCTAACCAAACTGTCATCAATTTCCTTTCCTTCAACGTTGACACAGGATGGAATCCATTGAAAGTGGATCCGATGAGAAAGAGAACGTTGTTTTAGTTTTCTTAATATGTCTACATCTGTACTATCCCTCACGTTATGCCAATCGGCTAAGTGTTGGATAGCAGTTCTACTATCCAGAAAGATCCAAGTATCATTTAGCTGTGGTAGATGGAGTTTAAACCCTCTAGAATTATGATAAGGTTGCTTTTAATTCTTACGGGTACTGATTTTGTGATCATTATTTGATGAATATTCTAATTCGATCAAAGATCTCATATTGATATGCTGTAAGTATGCTTACTAATCTCGGTTTAATTTTTTTTTTTTGCTAAAATAGGATAAAAGTTTCAAGAGAAGGATGAAAGCTCAGGTGTGGGCCTCGTCAACCGATTGATTTAGTTTGTCATGCTTATTTGTTGTCTGTGGTAGCATTTTGTTTAGTTGGTCAAATTCGGTCAGGACTCACACTTCAATCTGGATTTCAATTCACGCAGAGCTTGATGGGTGAATTGAATCAACTAGTAGTTGAATTGAAGAGCAGAATGCTAGCTGTTCAGCTGCCAGCTCTGACACGCCAATTGATTGTAGTTCAAAATTACGAACTCTTGCGCCAAAGTGCATATTATAATTCATTTTAGATTAACACCGACAACTAATTAGCTATCATTACATAATCTAAGAACATAAAACATTCTAGAACAGTGTTTCTCAACTGAATTTACTCCAAGGACCGGTAAAATATTTCGGCACGTTCGCGCGGACCGGTAATATTAATAATTTGACCCAATGCACAATTTTTCACAAAGATAAATCATGAAGACATACATAATTTTTAAAGCATTTTGTTTGTTATAATTTACATTTGTATATTCAACTTACTTATATAATATTGCATCGAGAATAAAAGCACCAAAACTTAATTAAAACTCCAAGAAAATTCCAACGTGAATGATATATTTATTTTTTTAATTAATATATTAGCCAAAACAACAATGAGTCGAAATGTGAACAACATAAGTAGATACCAAATAAGCAAAAAATAATTTACCAAAATAAAGGATATATAAAAACTAAAATTAATGAGATTGCTGCTGGTCTTTGTTGCTGACTAAGCTGTCGATCCTAGGCTTTAAACCAGTTACAGCAATACGTAAAGCAGGTGCAAGAGCAAGTCGATTTCTATGTTTCGTCTTAATAACAGTCAAAGCCGAAAATGTAGTTTCACACAAATAAGTTGAGGAAAAAGGCAATAAAATCTTCAACGCCTTTGCATGAAGATTGGGGTATTCTGTTGCAGTCTTTATCCAGAATTGATATATATTTATTGATTTGAACTGTGATTTAAGTCTTAGATCTGAAGACAGTTCAATAAGTTCTGTTTCCTCGACTGTAGTGAGATTATCTTAATTACCATAATTAATTAATTGATTATCCACAGATTACCTGAACGTACATCTTCTTCTGGGGGATAATACTGATCAAAAGCTATTGATACTTCTTGTAAATGCTCCAAAATAACGCTGATAACGCTCTTCTGATCCATGTCATTAGTATTAATGTAATCAAAGAAAGAAGCAAACATATCAAAAGTGTTTTCTTCCACACGTTTATACCAGAGTTTAAATTTCTTTTTGAAAGCATCAATCTTATTGTAGAAGTTGAAAACGGTATTAGTTTTACCATGAAGACTTAAATTTAGTTCATTTACCAGTGAAAATATGTCTGATAGGTACGAAAGCAAGGCTACCCATTCTTTGTTCTGAAAATGTTTGCTCAAGAATGATCCCTTTTGATTTAAAAACAATTGTACCTCATTTCTTAATTCATACAACCGCTTAAGGACTTTTCCTCTGGATAGCCAGTGTACTTCGGCGTGTAACAATAGTTTTACATGATCTGATCCCATTTCTTGACATAAAGTTGTAAACAATCTTGAATTAAGGGCGTTACTTCTGATAAAATTTACAATTTTTACCGATTCCAGAAGAATGTCATTCAGTTGTGGGGACAATTTCTTTGCTGCTAAATGTTCGTGATGAATACTGCAGTGTGTGACTACTAATCTTTCTGATGCTACGTCTGTTATTCTCTTTGCAACACCTGTATGTCTTACAGTCATAGCAGCAGCGCCAGCAGTACACAAACCAATGCATTTTTTCCAGTCAATGGAGTTAGTTTCAATATAATTATTAACTGCCTTAAATATTTCAGCACTTGTTGTTTGGGATGGTAGTTCGATACAGCACATCAAATCTTCTCTAATATCATTGGTTGCATAGTCAATGTAACGAACATAACATAATAATATGGCATTATTTGAGACGTCAATTGACTCATCCATTTGGACAGCAAACCATTTCGATTTACCTATATCTTGGAGTAGTTGACTTTCTATGTCGTATGATAACTCACATATTCTTCGTCCAATAGTATCATTGGACAGAGGCAAAGCTTTCATTTTATCTGCAGCAAATTGGCCCAACACTTCAGAACACACGTCTATCAAACACGGTTTGACAAGATCTTCAGCAACTGAGTATGGTTTTTTAGATTTGGCAATACGCAGAGCAACTAGATATGATGCTTTTAAAAGCGATTTATCAACCGAGAAACATTTTTTAAAAGCATCCTTTTGAATTTTCATCTCCAAACTTTTTCTCCTGAAAAAGTCCAGGGGTTTGCTTTCCAGTTGTGGTTGCTTCGTTAGTAAATGCTGCATGAGCTTGGAAGGTTTCATGCTTTCCTTGGAGAGAACATCTCTACAAACAACACATTCAGGTTTTGGACAATTTTCTTCAGCTTGAGGCCAGAGGATAAAACCATATTTCAAATAATCTGCGATGTAGTGCCTTACAAAGCTTTTTCTTTTTTTGGAAGATTGTGGACTATATTCACTTTAACCTGTATTCGAAGGAGCGGACGACGTACTTGGTTTTTGAAAATCCTTTCTTTGCACGAAATTTAGTAATGTGAGTTTCGTTTCCTTCTTACTCATTCTGGTTATTGATTTTATGTACCTAAAGTTACAGAAATAGTAGTTATAGCATAATATTAAATTCAGAAGTTATTAAAAACTTACGCTGATAAATAGTTTTCAAGAATTACCCAAGTGTGCAGAGTAATCAAAATCAAAAACAAAACGTAATCAAGACACCAGACGCCTTGAACACTGCGATACTACGATAGTCAGCATTCAAGTAATCAGGGATACGCAAGGCACCAAGGCTGACAGGCGCACCCTAACTGGTGTTCTAAGTAGTGTTGCCAGAACAATTGGATTAAAAGGAATAAGTCGACAGTTCAAAAAGTAATAGATTTCATAGAATAGTAAAAAAGAGTGCCGAGGTACCGGCAGTTTGATTTTTTTAATTTAGGTAAAGGGTAATTTTGTAAATTTCATAAAAACTCAAAATAGTAACAGATTTGGTGAGTAATGTAACAACGTAAAATGACTGCTGAATAATAATAGATCTATTATAATTATAATAGACTGGCAACGCTGGTGGTACGGCAATTTATGAAACGCGTTTAGGTACATAGTTGCCAGTTTGTTGTATTTTTCATCAAAGATTACATTATTTTTTAAATTAGTAAACTATTATTATTGTAATGTAGGTACTGTATCGGTGGTCGGCCTATAAAAGCTGGATATTTCACGGACCGGCGGTTGAGAAACACTGTTCTAGAATATACAATAGTGTTTTTATATTGTTTCGTAAGGTGTTTTACTGAAAAAAATGACAAAAAAGGCTCAAGCCAAAAAATATCATTGCTTTTGTCCCGAATTGTATATATAATGTGAATAAGTAATTTCGAATTCACAGATACAAAATTGATATAAAGAATTTTATTTTTATGCAGATATTAATCTATTTAGGACATTCAAAAGCTAATATTGTAATGCACATACATTTTTACAAAAGATAATTATGTCATTTTCGTTAGAATGATTTATAATTTTCAATGAAATGAGAGCAGCTAGTTATTGTATGCCTGAAATTATCTCTCCAAATGATAGAAGATCTGAAAATTTTGGTTTAAAAAAGCTTTGATTTATAATACTAGTTTAATATCAGTAGAAAAACCGCACAAGTAGATGGTTTAGTTTATCACTCAACAGCCATCTTATGTACACGAAAATTATCAAACTGGTATATATAAATTAAATCACGAACAATTTTAAGCAGTCTTTCCCAATCTGGGAGTCTAATCCATAGATCGTTTAATTTAAAATCAGGGAAATGAATATTTCGGTAAAATCCTTGGAGAGCCCACACTCTTAACGACAAGCTGAAAAAAAGAGCCAAGTCCGAAAAAAATTTTATGAATAGTTTGGTTTACCATATCTCTAGTGTATCGAAGTAAAGTTATCAAGATTGGAACAAGCCACAATTATCGCCAATCAAAATCATTCTTGTCAAGATTGTGGCGCTTGTAACATCCAAACAAATATTTCATTTACTTATTCAAAACACAATCAAAATCCAAAATGTGAATAACAAAAATGAAATTTCGAATTTAAGACCTTCTAGAATAAAATGATGCTGAATATTGCAGATTTTGTGTGTATTATAGTTTGAATTGTTGGCACATGTGCCATATAATCCATGATTCCAAATTCTGAGATTGGCGATTTTTTGGCGGATTTTCTTATGTATCCGGCAAACCTGGTTTTTATTACGTCATACATATGGTGACCTATAAGAATTATGCAGATAATTTTGTTTTGGTAACCCTAGTATTTACGTCATCGCGCACGTCACAATACGTCATCTTGGCAACATTTCTTCATCGCCAAAAAAATTCAGTATTTGGAATTATGGATTATAGGGCACCTGTGCAGAATTGTTGACAATTTTCAACTTAAATAAGGTATACTTGATATGCAAGATACGGAGTAAAATTTTGCAAAAAAGAGAGACATCATTGTTCGAAGAAAATTTAATAAGTTCAGAAAAGAAAGTTGTAGGTGTTAAAGAATTTCATAGTATTTGGAAGAACCTCAAATGTTATTTTTCCTTCAATATAAGGGTTAGGTTATTGCAATATTTCCAATTATTCATTTCAGCCAACTGAACTGCAAAACACAGCCAACTTCATAGTTATCTTAAACCATGCAAAAGGACGAGACTACAACTAAACTGGCATCTTTCTTTCTATATCCAATCAATGGAGGGACATTGAATCATACAAATTATTTGCGTAAATAGGCTCACTCATATTGTTTAGTCGATATCGAACTCGCTATTTTTGAAAGCACTTGGGAAAAGTGTGGACCCGAGAGCGATACTCAAGAAAGTTAACAGCTTTATTAAAAAGATACTTGTCCAAAACTTTCGTAAGCAAACTATAAGTTGATTCAGTTTCGCAAAGCAAATCAGGATTTCTTCAAGAGGAAGTTAATAAGAGATGACACAGCCAAATTAACTAAGCAAATAAGTTTTTAAATTATAGATGTTAAACTAGGAAGAAAATAAAACCTTTAGAAGACTGCACATTATGGAAACTTTTTTCATTGATAAGAGCGCGTATTCCCATGCAAGAGAGAAAATCGGAAACTTCTAAGCATAAACCCAAACAAATGGACATTAAGGGAGGAGTAAAATCCTAGGAGAGCCCACACCTTTAGCGACAAACTGAAAAGAAACGCCCAGCCGGAACGAAATTCCAAAAATAGTTTGTTTACCATATCTAGTGTATCGAAGTAGGGTTATCAAAATTGGCGCAAGCCACAATTATCGCCAACCAAACTCATTCTCGCCAAGATTGCGGGCGCTGCTAGGTTCCTGCCAAGTTAATTATTTTCTTTTGTTCAGCGGTGGTCAAATATTAATTTGGAACATTATACATTTTTGTTATTTTAATTATACATTTTGGAACATTATACATAGAAAAGCATTTTTACCACTCTGTGCCTTAATAATTTCTACCAAATATATAACTAAAAATCAAAAATTACTACTTTTGTAACAAGACACTAAAAAACGGATTATGAATGACTTCTACGTTTAGAATACAATCGATTTCGCAAATGGAATGAACCATCATCACACCTAATGTACTGAAAACGAAGGTAACTGTTTTAATAAAACAAACATATGAGAATTTTTAGGGAAAATTTAATAATCTATAAGCCTGTCTCTTAAATCTTTGTAATATATTTGCGAAATATACTAGCTTGGAAGAAATAAATTAAAAAATAAAGTTAGAAGCTCCAAATTGTTAAAAAAAATATCATTATTTCATTAAAATAAATGTTGATTGAGAAATTTAAGTGGATAAGATTGAAATATTCTTAATGTTCTCATTTTATTAATCGTAGAAAAAAAATTTCTGATTTTTTTTAACTAAAAAATTATACTTTATTTTTCAACTAAAAATATTATTTTTATTTTTCTTAACGAATAGGGTAACGTAAAAAAAGAATTCTCTTACCTGAGGTCAGATGAAAGAAATATAAAAGAGTAGTAAAAGTAAAGCTACTCTTTTATACTTACTTTTTTATAATCTTTTATATTTACTCTTTTATATAAAGACTAAGCCTGAGAAAATAATGTCTCATTTAAAAACAGCTTCTTTTGACTGAAGAACAGACTTAAAAAAAATAAATAAATAAACACGAATCATGAAAAACAACAAATAAAAAGTTCATATTGTTTTCTACTTCCAGAAGTTCTTTTATGGAAATTTGAATCATTTGAACACAAAAAGCGGTCAAAAGAACTCGTCACACGCAAACTAAATTGGCACGAATTTCGAACTTCCACAATAAATTGAAACTTCTGCATGCCGCAAACATCTTTGTTGCGGTTAGGTTAGGTTATGGGTTACAATTATTTGAATTGTATGCCAGTATATTTTTGTAGTCCACATTTTTTTAAAGTTGCATTATTATTTACCTATTTGTATTATTCATGCAATTATTAATTTGAGTTGAGGATTTTTTCTTCATTTAAATTAGTAATAAATTTTGATTGGATGATTATAAAAATAAATTATTTTAAATTAATAATTGGACTGTAAATATTTTTCAAGTTATCATCATGCAATTAATTAATTATTTTAAATTAATAATTCTAAAATAATTATTAATTTAAAATAATTAAATATTTGTAATTATTTAAAAATTATAATCGAAATTTTTAAAAGAAAATTTTCTATCTCACTACGATTCAAACATATTCATTTATATAACCTTTACAGAATTTTTATTCTTAATAATGTTTATTTTGTTATGCTTCCAGATGATGAGTGAAATTTGGATCTAGGTGAAAATCATGAAATACGGTTTTTATTTCTTCTGGCCTTATCAAATATTGTCAAATTGGTATTACTGCATTGCCCCAATAGACTTTTATATAACTTAAATGCGATAAAAAAGTGATATATTTAATTCATATAAGTTACTACATTCATATAAGTTAACAGCTTTGCTGAAAATTATATATTTCTATTGCGACAAGAAAGTAATAATATTGGTTTTGAATTCTATCAAATACCGTACATTAATTTAATAGAATATTTAAATTGACGAAATTTAATAATATAATAACGAATTTAATTGTAAAATAATTTGTAATGCTATTTAAGCTCATAATGATCATAATATTTTACGTTATAATGAAGATTCGATATTAATATATCTTGATTCTTCTTGAAATTACAATTGAATAATTTACTATTACTGAAGCTCAGTATATTCATAACGTATAGTTGGTAAAATTAAAATAGTGAATTATATCGTTTAAAAGGCTCAATATACGTAAAATATACATAAATCTTAATGATCCACAGCTAGTGGGTAAGGAAAATGCGAGCTGAGGTGGCGACAGTATCATTTGATTATACACTAAAATTTTCACGTGGTTAGCTATGTTTGATGGATTTAATTGACAGAAATAGATACCAAGAAATATATTGTTAGACACGACCGTAAATGTAAGCCATTTTGTCCATTTATATGCTTTTTAATATTAATTTATTTAATTACAACTAAAAGATGCGTACATCTTACTTCATTTCTTACAATAATAAAACAACATTAATAATAGCATTAACTGATGCCACTCAAAACTAAAGTAAAAATACAGAATTAATAGATTGGCTAAAAAAAGCAGCTATATTTGAATTTGTTGTTTCTTATTCAAGATCGTGTAGTGTTGCTACACCATCTCCATAAATCTAAAAATTTCTAAGAAAATCTGAAAACAGATGTGGGTTCTTTAAAATTTTAGGAACCGTAAAGCCTAATCAACTGAGAATATGATCAAGGAAGGCCAATTTGATTCTGTACCAATGACACTCTGAAAGTGATACTCGCAAGAGACCAATGACACTCTGCAAGTGATACTCTGTACCAATGACACTCTGAAAGTGATACTCTGTACCAATGACACTCTGAAAGTGATACTCTGTACCAATGACACTCTAAAATTGATACTGTGTACCAATGACACTCTGAAAGTGATACTCTGTACCAATGACACTCTGAAAGTGATACTCTATACCAATGACACTCTGAAAGTGATACTCTGTACCAATGACACTCTAAAGTGATACTCTGTACAAATGAAACTCTGCAAGTGATACTCTGTACCAATGACACTCTGAAAGTGACACTCTGTATCAATGATACTCCTCTCTTCCTGAAGATAATTAAGGTATCTGATGTAGTCACTCGAAAATGCTGCTATACTTGACAATTATTTTGATAAAATCGCTTGGAAAACTTCGAAAAACAGCACATAATCTATAATTCTTAATGGTTTGGACTTAACTAAACAGCAGAAGGAACCATTAGAACACGTAACTAACACAATATTACATGTTTGTTTGTTGTTTACACAATATTAATAATTCTGAATTCAGCCTCTAGGATAAAGACATCGATTACATTTGATCTTATCAAGCTTAAAAGCTTTTCTTAGAACACGCATGCTATATGCAGTGTCTCAGAAAGAGTTCGAGCACTTAAAAATTGTAATGGAACAGTGCTATGTTCATATTAATAAACATTTCATTTGAATAATTGCTTAGTAACTTTTATTAATTGTTAATTATAACATTAATATTTAGAAATATTTCATTTCGCTGACGCAAATATTGACAAATTAACATTTCACTGATAAAAACTGGAATACATTTAATAAAAATTTGTAATTATTAGTTGTAACAAATTTTATTTTGATGAAAAACATTTAGAATAGTGTAAAATCATGTGAACATTTAAGACAACTGAAACAGTTTTAAAAGCATATAAAAATTTTTGAAAACATAATTGCAGTTAGAAATGATTGCAGTTAAGGTAGCAGTAGCATCTATCATCTCTCTGTACCGACGAAGTGGAATAATCCTAAAATTACATCAGATATTTTTAGATTAAATATCGACTTCCTTTAAAATACACAAAAACTAATATTTACGTTATTAACTTCACAGCAGCCAAATTTACTATTAATCATGTTACTATTAATTTTTCAAATAAAACACGTGAGAAAAAATTTTCTTTTGATAGCTGTATTTGTCTTTGATAGCCAAAATATCATAACAATTTCTGTGGCTTTAATCCTGTCTGTTATACAGTTATTTCCAAAATTCCAATCTTAAGCTAACGCATTTTTATTGTTCTTTAAAATACTTAAATAGAGGGCATGGTTTTTTTTTAATCAATTATCAAACTACATAGTTCTGATGTAGACTACACCTTCACACAAGAACATTTTCACCACCATGGATTACTATCCCCATTTAATTCTCTAGGTTAAGTTTCTGTTTTTTTTTTTTTTCCTGAAATTATAAAACCTTCGGTGTTAAAATTCTGCATCTTTATTAATCTGCATGCCAAAATCAGCATTTTGAAGATATCAATTCAATACGGTTGAAATTATTTAGCATTGGTTTTGCAGTTAAAAGTGCGTAGCTTTCTATTTCATTTATAAGAAAAATTTCAGAAAAAGAGCAGAATGCCTATATATAATTTATATAATCTGAGTATTTGTGTAACAATTTAAAGTAAAATTGAAGTAGAAAAATTTTCGTTTAATTCTATAGAAAATTTTTACAGCACAAAAACATGGATTTTCTCTCAAATTTTGACATTAAATCTTTAGCGATAATTTTTTTCAGCCTTTCTGTTTCTTGTTTTCGATATGAACTATAAATTAAATAATTTACCAAAATTTAACGTTTATTTGCTTCGATTGTAATGAAAAAAAATTAATTTTAGAATGTTATGAATTGCTATTTATCTTCTATAAGCCATATTAAAAAGGAAATAAGATAAACGAAGTGTGTAAACAAATACTAAAAGCAAATGATTTATTAAATGTTCCTAAAACAATAAAAGAAAAGAAATAAGTAGACCATAACTTAGTACATCAATTTTTCAAAAATATGTTGATGTACAATTGCTTGTGATATCTTTATATTATTTATTTTTATTTTCTTAATGTCTTGTATCTTTATTTTTATAAAAAATTCACGTAACTCTAGAAAGTATGTTCGGTTTTACTCAAAAGTACATGAACAGTTAGTTAGTTATTTAGTATCTACATACAACATAACATATGTTTTAATAAATATTTCCAACGTGTATTGTTTGAATGATATAGAACATGATATTGTGTGTGTCAATGATATTGTAATCTCTGGAGCGATTTTGTAACACAGAATTTTTTATTCCTCTTTAAAAAGTGTTTTTTCTTAGACTGTACTGTAAATTACAAATGTATTAATTTACAATATTTAAAACTGATTGGGATTGTTGTGATGAAAAATAATTAATTCTCGAATATTATGAATTGCTTTTAACTTTTTATATTCAATTTTAAAAAAGGTAGCAGTAGCATCTATCATCATAAGGACTTAAGGAAATATGAATCTCAAGAATTGCTAACACAGCAGACACTCGTTTTTACGAATCTCTAATTTGAAAACACTTACGTTTTTACGCGAACTAGTGACTAATCCCTACCCTGACATAATAGACGCAATAATAATTTTAATTACCATTTACGAACTAAAGCATCCGAGGAACTTGGAATCACCCAGAGTGTCATCTCCAGGTTTTGGCAACGGTTCCAAGATGATGGTAATGTGAGTAGACATTACAGCACAGGTCGCAATCTAGTTACAACGTCGAACGAGGACCGGTATTTGGCAGTTACTGCTAAATAAAACAGACGGAGTTCAGCATCAGACCTGTCTCGTCAGCTCTCTTCAGCTACCGGTTTCAAGGCAGACCGTGTACAGACGCTTAGGGCACATTGGTTTATACGCTCGTAGGCCTGTCAGCTGTGTTCCACTTACCGCAACTCACTGTCGCCTGCGGTTAGTCTGAAGTAGAGAGCATGCATTGTGGACACCGCAACAATGGACTTGTGCGATGTTTTCCGACGACTCCAGATTTAGCTTTGAGTCTGATTCTCGCCGGACTTTCATACGGAGAGGGGCAGGTACCCGTTACCACCAAGAGAAGACCATTGAATGACACCGTTACGGTGGTGCAGGATTGCTCGCTTCACCCGTATGGACTGTGGCCAGCATACTCACCGGACATGAATCAAATAGAGCATATGTGTGGGACATGCTTGGTCGACGAATTGCTGCTCGTCAACCCCCTCCCACATGTCTACCGGAACTTAGAAGAGCATTGCTTGATGAGTGATGTAATATTTCTCAAGATCAGATCGATAATTTGATACTCAGCATGCCTAGGCATTATACGCTCTGTATTGCATCGTCTGGGGGGCATACTATGCATTAACCATCATACCATCCATGTTATATTGGTTTCTGTAAATAGGTTCTTTTTGGAAATTTGCTCCAGGGAGTAAAAATCGCAATTTTTATTAATGATGTCAAACATATAGCATCTTTTTTGCTCTTTACCTTTTGTTTAATAAATAGACTTTGCATATAAGTCACATTTGTTTTGCTTCTGTCTCTATCTTTGTCTGAATTTGCATTATTCTTAATTTATAGGCACTAGTGTCGATTTACATCTGATATGTGCAGAAGAAATATTGGATGATGAAATTATTGCAAATATAATAAATTAGAACTAAAAAGAGCTTTCGAAGAAGGTATCGGAGAAGAAAAAAAATGAAGTGCTAAGACCACCTGCAAAACGAAGAGCGGAATGGCTGGCACTAAAAATATTTTTTAAGGAAAAAAAACAGGAAAATGCTTTTATACCTTGAAAAAAGCAAAAAAATATTTTTAAAAATGTATTTTTTAATCACAAAAAAGACAACTGATTACTTTGCTTGATTTTTCATGAATAAAATGAAAGTAAGTACTGTTTTTAAATGTGAATCTTATGTTGCATGTTTCTTATACTGCATTTTAAATAATTTTTTCTAATATAGTATTTTATTTATAAAGGAAAAGTAGTTCAATAAAAAAACAAGATTTTTTTAATAATCTAATATATTATTTTTCTATTTTACGAACTTTTTTACTAATTTGTAAAAACGAGACACAACTGTACATGCTATTTTGGCAACCGTAATGTTTGAACCATAATGAAATTCCTTTGCATATTTATTCCAGTTAACAGTTCTTATACTTTATTAAATTCTTTTATAAATAAGTTAAGAGAATATTACATGTCGCTAAATGAATACTTGTAAACTATACATCAGTATTCTTCAATCAATACTTCCAAGATCTAAATTGGGCCGTGGTATCCTTGTAGTTAGGGCATCCTCCTTCTGTTCGGAAGGGTGGGGTTCGATTCCCAATGCCGCCACAGACTATCCGAGTACATGCGATATACGTGCTCATTAAATTTGTGGAATCGAAAGTGCTGTGATCGGTCGTTGAGTAGTTACCATGGGTGTAATGGTCTGGAGAAAATCTCCTACCCTTCCATCAATGTCAAAATTGAGGAGTAGATTCTCTGGTGGTGCCATCTATTGGAGGAGTTTAGACAAAATCGTGCTTTCACCTTCGTGGTGCTCAAGTTAAATGAAAGACGCACCCTACTGACTTAAATTCGCATAGCCAATGGCATAGCGTGTGTGGCTTGTCCAAGTGTCATAAGTAACAACAACAACAAGATTTGAAATTACTGATTAAATTTGGAAGTATGATTAAGTAATTATACAAAAAGATGGAAGTAACAGTGTTTCCAGATTTCACACAGTTAACTAAAAGTTGGAAGTTAATATGACCACCTCGTAATATTTCTAAGACTGTGCTATGTTTTCAGTTCAAAAATTAATTCAATTGTCATTCATGACTTTATAAAAGATTTTCTATACTATTTTTACTAAATTAAGGTAAATTATACTGAATGTTCTCAGATACATTCCAAAATGTTATACATAAAAGTTAAAAAATAAATGGAGTATAAATTTACAAATACATATGTATAAAAGGATGCTTCGTTTACCAAATATAAACAAATATTAATGGAAAATGAAGAAAAACGAAACAGAGAAAGATATGGTAACACTTAAATATTGTTACCGAAATAAAGATCAGAATATCAAGATGGTTGAGATGCATTGAACGAGTGATAAAAAATGGTTTTCATTCTAAGGTCTGTAGATTTTACACCCTGTACAGCAAAAAATCGAGTTACTGTTATATTATCTCATGTGCAGGTGATACAATTAATTCTAATCAATAACAGTTTTATAACGATATATTTCGGTATTTATTATCGATATTAAAAATTAATTATAAGCCTCAAATATTCAACGATAAATACGAAAATTTATGATTATTTTCGCAGTACTTTGTATAAGGAGTCATTTTAACTCATGAAAGGATGTGTTGAATAAATAAATTCATGAGGGCCTTAACCTTCCGTGGTTCCTTTTCAGTTGAAATCAACAAAGCAACTCATCCGGTATACAAATAAAGAACGATTTACGTCCCCACACATCGCAGCGAGCTAAAATTTTCATAAATATTACGTAATTTATTTATTTTGCAACGCCTTACAAAATCGTTTGGGCAGACGATCAGACGATAAAGAAAAAAAAGTTATTTAAGGGAAAACGAATTATTTTTCAATCTCATTTTTTAACGGGATGAAAAAGTAAAACACCGACTAAGAAGTTTTTTCGAAAATGCAAATAAAAAAATCACAGAGAATGCTATCATTGTTTTTGTATTCCGTTTTGTAACCGGTTGTTTTCTGACGATCGAAACACAAATGAGAATCGAAGAATGTAATTTACCGAGTTTTGTTTAGATCGTATCCGGTTTCCAATTTCTGAATACAAAAATAGTTATATATAAAAAGCCGCCTTATTATTTCGAATCACGATCAGTTTTAGAGTTAGCATTCTCTTCTCCAAAAATTCTACTCAATAACAGCATTGAGAAATTAAACTTTACGAATGTGTAATAATTATAGATCCCATCTCAGCTAAATGAATAATCTTCAGGGGGTCTAGTCTCACACAAAAACCAACCGCGCGCAAACACAGATACTTTTCCTCATAAGTTCCCCCGAAGTAAAAAAAAAAACATTTACTTCCATACATACCTTAACATTTTTTAACTAATAAAATTCAAGAAAACTATCAGTCATATTTGAATAAATTTATAAAAAATGTATTGTAAAGAAATATATACTTTTTACAGTGTGCAATGGATAACCTAATGGCTATAGCTGTTGTGTTATTAGAATATCAACTATGTTTTGAATTGAGAGAGGATTTTTGACAGATAATGGGCTATATTCATATGTCACAAGAATGAAAATTCAGAAAACTTTCCAGAACTTATTTTGATTGATATACGATGCAGAAATAAGGAATAAAATATTTATATTCCTCTGTTCATCAGTAGCGGGAATCGAACTTGGGACTATTAATCCGAAGAACGCTGAGCCATTACAGTCACAGATGAATCATGCAGCTCGTAAATCAGAGAAGCATATTATTCACTTAAAAGTTTAGAATCGAATCATACCATTAATCGATAGTAAAATTATAGCTTTAAATTAAAAATATTAAAGATAAAATTATCCAGTTAAAATAATTGTTAAAAATGTTTTTCTCGGTAGAAATCATTCACTATTTTATAACCCAATAGTTTTTATTTTAAAATAGCAAAGAATCTTACTAGTCTTTTACGTAAAACAGATCAAGTACTATGATAACTGTGTTCTCTGACGATGCTCGATGGAGTGTAATAGCCACTGGTCTTCACAGTGCTCTTAGAATAACAATAATACTATAAAAAATTAAATAAGTTTACCTGGAATTGTGACACTCAATCATTGTGAAAGTATAAAAGGATTAAAAAAATTAGGATAATGTTGGCATTAGCAAGGCATTACTCTTAAGATTTAAAAGAGATTGTTTACAAATATTGCAATTATTAATTTAAAATTCTATTAATTAAGGAAATTTTAAAAAATTTAAATCGTCCTCCCAGATTTAAATTAATTATAAGTAGTTTTGTCTTCCCTTTTTCATTTTGCTTTTTCTTCTGTTTTATTGTCAACGTGTTAATGGCTTGAACGGCTTCTCAAACCAATGGTTTGGTCCTTATAAAAGAAATCGTTTTATTCACAAAATGATCTTCAATTCTATTCTAAAACATTCGATGGTAAACTTCGCTTTGTTTGCTGCTGCTCGAAGAATGCCATTTGACGGCAGGCAGCAAAATCTTCGACATGTCGGATTTACAATGCCGTCTCAATAGGATGTGACGTGGATGAAACGTTATCTGACGTCATGGATATTAAAACCAATGAGAATAGTTATAAAGCGATGTAGCTATAATCTCAAATGCAATGAAAGAAACAACCATTTTATAGTTAAAAAAGCAAAATAGCAAAATTTTTGTAAGATAAAGAAAGTATCAGTTCTGCTAAAAGCATCTGTTATAAAAAATATATATATGTAGAAAAAATATTATTTTTTCAATGAAAAATCTTAACCAGAAAATAATTTTCCAAATTCTTCTATAAAATTCTTCACTGAAAATGAGACAAAATATCGTTTTCAAATATCAGTATATTTTTGTAACGTTTACCTTGAACACTACATTTTAATATTAATTAAAACGCATAGAAAATTATCTAAGTATTTTTATAGGAGAATACCATAAGCGTGCTTTAATTAATTCTTAGAATATTTATTGTGTTGTTATATTTTTATATTTATTCTATTGTTCTTAATGTTAGCGATTTTTTTCCTTGTTTCTTATACAGTTGCTATCACTCAGATAGAGCCAATTTACGCTTATTGAGATTGTTGACAAAATGTATAATGTATACTTTTTGTATTCTTTCAACTGTCTATTTTTAAGACCAAAATCGATTATGATGATTTTTGTTTCAAAATTACATAAATATTATTTTGAGCATAGATCAAGGAACATATCAAAGCTTGAATTAGCACAATCTTCTCCAAACTTTTTCAACTTACTAATGGATGAACATAAAGCGCTAAGAATTTGAAAGGGCATCTTGCCCTCATAACCTCGATGAGTTCCTACAATAGATGGGCCGTGATAGCCTAGTGGTTAGGGCATCGCCTTCTATCCAGAAGGGTGGGGTTCGATTTCCAATTCCGCCAAAGACCCACCGAGTAGATGCGATATAAGCGCTCGTCAAATCTGTGGAATCGAGAGTCCAATGGTCGGTCATTGAGCAGTTACCATGGGTAATGTAGGCTGGAGAAAATTTCCTCTCCCTTCAAATCAACGTCCAAATTGAGCGAGTGGATCCTCTGGTGGTGCCATCTATCGGAGGATTTAAAGAGCAAAGACGTACTTTCACCTTCGTGGTGCTCTGATTAAAACGAAAGACGTTCCCTATTGACTTTAATTCGCATAGCCAAGGCACAGCGAGCTTGGCTTCTCTAAGTGTAATAAGTAACAACAAATTATACATTTATACGTATAAATGTAAACCAAATTACTCTAGTACAGTGCGATTAATAACAAATTAAATTAAAATTAACTAATATCTTGAATTTAACGCATGTTAAATGCTTTGAAACGTAACATTTTTCATTGGAATTGTAGTGACGAGACAAAATGAAACGTATAGCTTCATACTTTTTATTTCATATTTCTAACAAAATATCATTCCTATACAATATTAATTTAAATTTTTAGAAACATATTTAGAGATTTTTATTTATTATGAAGCAAAATATTTCAACATTCTAACAATCTTAGGAATGTAAGGAGGCATAATAATGATTATCTTTAGAGATATCAACGCTCAATAATATATTTTTTTTCCAAACTTATAAAAACTTCCTTGGTATAACTGGTTGAATCCTGGATTTATTAGTCAAAATATTTTTTTTGCTATCATAAAATAGATCTAACTTCTGATATAAACACAAATCTGACACACAATATTGGTGGTCATCTTCGATCGATCTGATTTCATGAAATTTTCCAGTTTCGGATATTGCGTATCACCGGATATAATCGGATTAAATTGGGTAAATGTTCTTATCTGGAATTTGTTCATCAAGTAAATATATTTTCTGTTTAAATGTTTAACGGAAGGGTTTTTTAAAAAATAAACATTTACGTATATTACGTCATTGTGATTAGATACATTGCGTAATGCTGCGTAAAGTTTTATTTGATATTTTGGTAGGAATCCAAAATAAAAACTTATCCATGAATATGTTTAATGTTTGTTTGCAGTGAACAGATTAAGTTTAACTGACACTAACGTAATAAGTTGGAACACTTATGTATAATCTAATAGTGGCTTATGGATAAAATTTTAATTATTACTCATAAGTTACTATCCTATTTTTAGAGTTAAGCAATATTAACATTTTGTCAAATCAAAAATCGCATTTTTTAAGATCATTTATTCATTGGTTCTTTCAAATAATAATTTTGCTTGGGAAATAGATTAATTTAAAATTTATTTTGTTCAGACTTGCTGTGTTGAATTTGTAAATATTTTTACTAGAAAATGAATTTTGTGAAATATACTTCAACTTCATCTAGAGCCTAACAAATGAATGTTGTTTTAAAGCATTTCATAAGATCCATTGTCGATTGACTTCTTGGTGGAACTTTTCTAAGACATTTGGCCATTTTCTCGTCTCACAGCCGAGAAAGTTCTGAAATTGACAACTATCCTGACAGGTATGCTTTAAGAAGCTTTCCTAAAGGACAAATTGCTTCTTTAAGCTGTAAGTTCTATTCATAATAAGAGAAAAAATTGAATAAGGGGAAAAAATTAAGAATTTCTTAGTACATATTCCAGTCGGTGTGTATATAAAAAGAAGAAAAACAACATTCCATTTCTTATTGTCATGTAATAAATTCGTCCGAATTTAGGATTTTCAATTTTCAATAGTTTATTTCTATCACCAAGGTAGGTGTACCGTATAAAGAATTTTAATCATAATAATTACTTTTTCCTAATTAAAATTTTTAATTTTTTTAAACTAAACGAATTTCGAATCCAGAACAATTTTACCAAACGCTCCATACGAAAACCATTTCTGATTCTGTTGGATAAGTTTATGTATAAATTTCACGATAAGTTGAAAAGCAGTAACATCGCTATTTAGAAGGAGCATAAATAATGCAAAAAAATGCTTATATAAAAATAACTAAATTTTATAATACATTTTTTAAAACTTGTTACTATTTAATAACTTACAACAGCGGCAGCTGAATCGGAAGAATGAATTTTTTTAAGACAGCCATTTTATACACATCATTGTGTCTTTGAATGTGAAACGAAAACTTTTCCTAGCGAAACTTTTAATTCTTCCAAATGAGGCTATATATATTTAAAAGGTTCTATCCATTGCTCCTTTTATTTAATTTGAAAATACCGTTCTTCAACTGTTTTTTGTTCCAAATAAAGACCGGACATTGAGCAAAGCAGAGCATGCAAGCAGAGCAAAAAAAGGATCAGTTCAGTTAAGTTCCTATTGAAACTCACTGGTCAAGTGCTTAAGTATCTCAGAGAAAGTATTTTATTTTCATATCTACTTTTGTTATCCGTTATGCTCAATTCTTTGCTTATCTCCACTTTGTATTACCTAGCTTAAGAACAGAATTAGAACAGTGTTATTGCTGTATTTATTATCAAAGTAATTTGGTATTCGTTTTTACTTCTTTGGTGCTTTTATTCAACGTTTTAAAAAATATTAAATTTAAAACGGTAAATTCTAAAATCATATAACAGAAAATAAAGCTATCCTTATTTCCTTCTGGTAATTTTGATGTTTCATATTATTTCTCTTCATAACTTTTTATTTAATTATCAAGATTTTTAGAACATAATTTCGTATACAAATATAAAATGATGTTTTTTTTTGGTACAAACGTTTTATATTTAAAATAAATATTAATAGTGAATTCTCTTGAGTTTGAATCTGAAAGCAAATTTTAAAAAGTTAAAAAATTCATCCAATCATCCAATGCTTTTTTTTTTATAAGTGTATCAAGAAGAAAGAGTAATAAGCTTATAATAAGTGCTAAAATTCCTTGCAAAATTTGAATTTGAAAACTAACTCAAATGAAAAAAAAAGCAATGACAATGAGAGAATTCACAGAAATTCCCTGAAAAAATGTTCATTATAGATTATGTTCTTACAGTAACTCAATAAATTCGATTCATTTTAATTCACTTACAGCTGAATAACTGAGGATTAACGCTAGTCTGTCGGGGATGAGTACCTCGCGTTTTTCCAAGTATCCTCCTATGCACTTTGTACGTCAACTATGCATGGAAAGTTTATAAGAAATAAGTATTATTATATGTTAAATAAAAACGTCGACACAGATGCCGTATAATCCAAGATGCCAAATTCTGAGTTTGGTAATTTTTTGGCGAATTTTCTTATGTATCTGGCAATCTGATTTTTATTACAGCATAGATATGGAGACCTATAAAAATTAGGCAGAAAATTCTATTTAGCAATCCCAGAATTTACGTCATCGTGCAAGTCACAATACGTCATCTTGGCAACATTTCTACATTGACAAAAAAATTCAGAATTTGGAATCATGGATTATATGGCATCTCTGCCAAAAAGTCTTGAAATAATTTTTAAGATATTCATAATGGGGTGTGTAAAATTATGAGACAGAAGAGATCGTATTTTCAAATGTATTCTTTGCAAACACTGTGTGTGTATGTGTGTGTGAGGCTTAACTTTGGTATTTAAAAAAAAAACCAGCGTTGAATCATAGTACCGCGCTGTGTTCAGATTTTTATAATAATCGCATTTTTTTTAAAAATTTAATATTTTTGGTTGGCTCTAAATAATTTCTATGCGCACATATTGACAAAATGATTTAAGTCAGATACTAGGATTGAAATCTAATCTTGAATATTGTTTGATATTCAATGTACTGTGAAATAATGATTTCCTAATGAAGAATTAACTTTATTTTAAACTCTCTTTGATATATATATATATATATATATATATATATATATATATATATATATATATATATATATATATATATATATATATATATATATATATATATATATACACAATAATATATAATCTTTGTAAATATTTTTATTAACTTATAAATGAAAGGTAACACTATTTCATTTCAAATTGTTTTATGAATTTCATTTTCCTTTTTACATATTTTACAGTACCAAGGTTGCAAATTTTATGCATTTAAAATGTAAAAAAAATCGAGCTATACAAATTTAAAATACATAAATTATTAAAAACATAAAAAATGAAATTGCTTTCTATAAAAAATTTTAACAAGAGAATTTCTCAGAGAAAATATGGACTAATATTTTATAAACTAAATGAACATTCAAAATAAAAAATACTACCTGATTTTCTCAAGGCACATGTAAGTAAGTAACTTAAGTACCTGTACATGAGGATGTGCTTAAAATATTTGTTTATATACTGTCTTAAAAGAAGACGATTTTTTATTAACATCCACACAATGTGTAGATTGTATTGTTATTTTTATCAATCATTCTAGAATAAAATCTGTAAATTCTATTTAAAATATCATGATCTAAAAGAGTTAGATCGATAAGCTTATCTTTCTTTTTCAATAAATACTTTTCTTATCAGGAATCAAAATATTCAATGAATTTTTCGCGCTTTGTTTTCTGATAATAATACCAAAACACAGTGACGTAGATTATTTTAAGTTTTAACTACACCTACTTTCAAAACTTTTAATTTTAATCTTAAAGTAACGATACCTTACTGGCACTCTTGCCTTAATATCAGATTAAAAAGCATCTGTGTTCAAGACAAAGGCGGTAGAAGATAATGCATTCACTCTGGTGACGTATTGTTATCAAACAATGCGTTTTCAATAGTGTGAGGTATTCCTTGATTTGCATCTACTTTGTAAAGGACCACAAGGCTTCATGTAGTTCAATTGATATGATAAAAAAACAAGGAACTTGAGAGAGTTTTAAGAAGCTTATGATTGGATACCAAAAACCATTCGTTTATCTTAAAAATACCAAGCGTAATCTCATCTTCTATTTTTTAATCGTTTTATTTAAAAAAAATCAGTGGTGAAGGAATTATGAAAAGGAAAATGAATTCTCTTACCTCTCTCTCTCTCTCTCTCTCTCTCTCTCTCTCTCTCTCTCTCTCTCTCATATATATATATATATATATATATATATATATATATATATATATATATATATATATATATATATATATATATATATATATATATATATATATATTTGTATGTATGTTTTTTGTGTGTATCTCGAAAATAAATCTCGTAATGAGCATTACACAATCAATAATATTAAATTTCATCCAATTTAACTTGTTAAACTTATTGATTTTTCACATATTAGAGACGCATTATAAAATATTGCCTGTTAAATAAAATAAAGCACTATACTCATCTTTCATCAATATTTAAAATCCAAAAGTACATCAAGACAGAGAGAGAGAGAAAAGCAGTTTGTATTTTTCTAAAAACGTTTTTATTTTACAAATGATTAAACTATCCCACCTGTAACAAAGATGCGATACACATTTTATTAGAAGTCATCTGTTCTGATTTCATATTGAGTGTGCCCTGAATGAAGCATGGAGAAGGTTTGCTTGAAGTACTGAGAGCACATCTTAGGAGTTCGCGAAGACTAGAGCTTTTAGACCAGCAATGATTTTACCGCAAGGGTGAAAAATGAGGGAGATTTTTTGAGTTGAATCATACATTAAATAGTTTATAGTCAAACAATATATTTGATTATTTCAAATGAGAGCTTGTGAATACAATGTTATGTTTAGGTAAATTTTCAACTTTTTCATTTACTCGAAGGCGATGTAAGCAGTTCAGTTGAGTATTACTTATTCTTTAGAATCTCCTCAGAAATTAATTGGAAATGCCTTCTCTTTGATGAGAACGGTGAAGATTTTGTTCTATTTTTTTCCTTTTGCGATTCTTCTTGTTTTATTGAAAGCTTTTATCTAATTTTTTATATTATTTTCTGGTTTGTGATTTTCTAGTTACCATATAATTTTATTTATTTTGCTAAGAAATTTCTAAAAGGATTTATGTGTTGTGTTAACTACTTATATTTTTTTAATTTAATAAAAACTTATGTATATATATCTTTTTATCCCAACGGTGGGCACTTGGGTGACGAACCCTATGCCACAACAAGGCTAGAAACTCCTATTCATTTGTCGTTACCCAGCGGGCACCTGTGAATCAAGTCACGGAGGCGAGTAACGTTGCTCGCGCTATACCATCACAAACCCGATTATAGGGTGGGCCGCATTCATACATCATCCCAGAAGAAAGAACAGAGAAAGAAAGTAACATCCATGCCCAAACAGGAATTCGAACACGGAACCCACAGCTCAGGAGTCAGGAGCGCCAACCACTCAGCCATTGGTTGGCAATTTAATATATATATATATATATATATATATATATATATATATATATATATATATATATATATATATATATATATATATATATATATATATATATATATATATATATATATATATATATATATATATATATATATATATATATATATAACCACCTTGTCACACGTTAAATGCTACTTCCTACTTATAAATGTGCATTGAGAGAAAGAAATTGTGCCTCGTAAACATTTAACGTGCATTAGCCTATATAACAAGATTTTTTTCAGATGAATCCCATATTGAACTCTATACCTTTATATCAAATGCCTACGCGGTACCCACAGCGGCTTTATTCCCAGTAATTTAAGAAATTTAAATACTAGATATCCTATTCCGTAATAATTTTGCCTTTAAAGATGCATAATTCATTTATCAGTGTTATCATGTTTGTGTATAAAGTAACACGCATAATGTTTGCGGGTCATAATCGAGTATTGTGAAAATAAATAACGCTTTAGTGTCTCAAAGGAAAACAGCGGTCAGAATCTATCTTTGACTTCCGATTTCAGTTTCTGAGGACGGTTAGAATAGAGATAACCTAATTTTCTCCGCACTGATGAAATTCTAATCTTTATCTTTGTAGAAAACTATCTGTGTCGGAAATTGTGTGGGAGCGAATTTTGCACATTGAAAACCTCTTGCTTCTTGAAACATTTGTTTACAAGACATTTATAAATATCAAATCACAGTTTCTAGCTCAAGGCTGCATGATCCAAAGGACAATAATTTTTTTTTTCTTATCTAACTCGTTTATACTGGAGGTTTAAATAAGCACCAAAATTAATCTTAAATAGGCATTCTGAATAAATTCGGTAGAGTTAGTTAAGCATACTACTGCCAATTTTTTCGAAACAAAAGTCTATTTCTCCAGTACCCAGAGCTTAAACTCTACTTAGATTTCTGAAAGTCGTTACACTTTAATAATTCATGTACTAAAAGTCATTTCAGCAATTTATGTCTTCGATTCGAAACTCTCTCTTGGGCATGAATGATGGCTTTAATTTGGAATCCATCTTACAAATGAAGAGCTCGATTGTATTTATCTTTGCGTGCAAAAAATGACTGAAAAGTAGTCAACCAAGCTACTCAAACTAGTACAATCATCCATTCCTAGTGTGAGAGAAGAACCATTGAACTATAACAAGCCACAAAATCAAAACATAGACCCTTCATCTACCACATTGGTTAGAATTCGTTATAATAAGTTATGACTGTTTTGTCTGGTGATCGTGGCTCCAAATTATGGAACGATCGGCTATTTAGTGGTTTAAACAGGTAGTCGGAAACGTATTGTTATGACTTAACGTCACCTTTGTGAATATCGTCACAGCAAACGAAAATATTGATCTCATTTTATCACATATTTAAGACCAAAAATGAAACTTTTGCTGTGGAAATAAAATTTGAAACGATATTTCTCAAGTTTTATTGGTCAATTAAGAATAAAAATAAATTGAACACAACCCCAAATTTACAGTATAACAAATGAAAACTTGAAAGATATTTGGAATATCTACCACGTATCTTTTGAGAGACTTTATAAGTAGTAAAGTATATTCATAATATGTAACGAGGAGAAAACCCTTAAAACGTACAAGCAGCCACTCCGATATATATATACCAGTAGAAGCCAGAAATGTAATATCGTTCTCTCGTAGTTCCAAAGGGGTTGTGATAGAACGTGGAACCTTCCATTCTGAAGAAAAAATTTCTACCACTGACAAAAGACAGCCTTCTATGGCAACAATATGTATTTTTCATTGTAATTGAATTTATAATATACTCTTAAAAAATTCTAAAAATTTTCTTTTTTAACAGAATTTGATTTAGTTTCTTGTCATTATTTCACACTAATGCATTTTTTTTAAGTATCAACTGACCAATTTTTAAATATTCTACAGTGACAGATTAAACAAACTTTACATTTACACTATCTACTATAAGCATCTTCTACATATTTGACTCAAAGTCTCCCTTCCATACGTCGCCGAGATGGCCTTCAATTCAATAGTTCATCAGTTCGAATCTCAGCTTGAGTGTATATACTGATAGTAGTTTGAAATTCTATTTAAATTTTAGGTTCCCGTCGAAACAATTCTAGGGCACATAAAATGACTGTACTGAGATACTCAAACACAAATCCATATGTCAATGCTCAAAATGTTGCAGGCTCGATACTTGAACACCTAAATAATCCTCTTGATAACAGAGCCATTGAATGTTAAACCTTCATTATGATTAATCTCTTCTCTCGTCCAAAAGTTTGGAAAGTAGAGTCCCAGCTCTGTGTCGATTTTGTCTTTTTATAGAGCTTCAAATCTACGAATCCTTTCGCTATGTTTAGCTGTTTCGATAAGCAAAAATATTATGTTGGAGAATAAGTTCGTAGCGTTTTTACCAAAGACTTTTATTTAAACAAAAAAAAAACAATAATTATATCAATAAGTTAATCAATTATATATTCGCCGCGTTCCTGTTTACAACCTCTTTCCAGCTCTCTGACCCATTTGTTGATACCATTCCGCTAAAAATCGTTTTGTCTGATGTCAAAGAAGTTGTTAAGCCAGTTTTTAAGGACTTTTTGGTGCACTGGGAAATGATCGAAAAGAATGTCGCAGTCAACAAGGAGCTCTACATGGCCCAGCTACACCGCGTGAATGAGGCTATTCGACTGAAAAGACCTGATCGACATCAGCAAACCATACTCCTTCACAACAATGCCAGACCCCATGTTGCACAAATCGTCAAAGCTGCACTCCAAGAGCTCAAATAGGAGCTCCTTCAGCATCCGCCGTATTCTCCGGACCTTGCACCAACCGATTACCATCTTTTCCGCTCCTTGTCAAACCATATGAAAAGCGCTACCTTCGATAACAAAGAGCTTCTTGAAAACTGGCTCAACAACTTCTTTGACACCAGACTAGACGATTTTTGGCGGAACGGCATCAACAAATGGGTCGAGAGGTGGGAAGAGGTTGTAAACAGCAACGGCGAATACATAATTGATTAACTTATTGATATAATTATCGTTTTTTGTTTAAATAAAAGTCTTTGGTAAAAACGCTACGAACTTATTCCCTAACCTAATAGATAGCTGAAATATTATGTCAATAACAATACATTTTGTGCGACCAATAAATATATTTTGGTGGTGAAAGAGTTACTTTCAAATCCGGAAGATAATGTGTTCTATATTTATTCCAGTTGAAGACAATCGTGTTGAAAAAACCTATACACGTTAAAATTTCGGTAGAACCCTATGTTATTTCCCTGGTGAAGTGGGAAATAAAGAGAGAATGTTTAAGTTTGACCTCGTTAATTGATCGTAATTTAAAACTATGTACGACTGTTTGCGTTCAGCGATTTTAATCGTTACGAAAATTTAAAATCGGAAGCAATATAAAAAAATAATAACTACTCAAACACTAAAATAACGCTATACACTTAAATAATTTATAACTTTTCACTTTTTAGTTAAATTACTTTTAAAAATAAGCCTTGATGTGAATTTTTTCAAAATATATTTATAAATAATACTAATTGAATAAAAAACGAAAGCAGTTAAAAAAAATAATAAAAATACTGCTCAGGTGTATTTTAATTTAGACATAATAAAATATTTTCTTTCATTTTAGAAAAAAATTAATAATGTATTCGTTTTCGCGATTATTTTACTTAATACGCAAATATTCTTGTAAAATAGAAAAAGGAAGAAAATGGCCTTCTCTTTGTCTTTTAAGTACTTAATTCAATACATTCAGCTGTTGCATCCATTACAATTGCATAATATCCGACATGAAATATTGTAGATGTAAAATACTTGCATAAAAGAAAGCTTGTTTCAGCAGTTGCTTGTTACATCTGTTTTATTTGCATTTTTTTTAATTCAAAGTGAATACCTTCGTCTTCGATTGGAAAAATAGTAAAATATTTGACTTCAAGAAAACTTGAGGAAATTTAAATTACATGAACCTAAATGAAATGAGAATGTATAATGATTATTAGAAATTATGAAAAAAGACATCACGTTGGATACATTTGCAGTAAATAAGAACTGATAAGCACAAGAGTAGCTTCTCTAACACTCATTTATATATATATATATATATATATATATATATATATATATATATATATATATATATATATATATATATATATATATATATATATATATATCTGTGTGTATGTGTGTGTGTGTGTAGGTATGTATTCACGAGTCGTTAGGACACAACTTCCAAAAATCCACCCCTGGAAATATTTATGGAGGAAACAGAATCACAAATCCACCGCCTGTTGTGCAACAGTGACTGGAATCAAACTTACGAACTCCCACATCGAAAATCTCCGTGAACCTGGTTTCTTCCTTTGTCATGATTTAATGCTGACTTTATAAAAAGTCGTACAAGAAGACAACGATACTTGATAATTTTTAAAAACTCTTTAATAACCCGCGAGACATAGACCATCTATATTAACCGGTGACAATCTAAATAACACTGTCTGTATTAAGGGTTTAGTGGCAACGCCATTGAAATAAAAGTTTACAGTCCTCAAATTATTATTATGATCTATGCCAAAGATTATGGGTGGTATTTCTTGATGCTACTAGATTTATGCCAGATGAATGATGTCGAATGCATGACAGCGTCTTTATTAATATAGACAGTGCATAATGCTGCTTGCTCCATCTTTTCATGAATTTATAACCTGAAACCCAACCACAAAGACTACATTGCTAGAATACTTTTTATCCATTTCTGCTGAAACCAAGAAACTATCACGAAACTTCAAACAATGTGTTTTTTGTGTTACGTCTATTCAATCAACCCATTCCTCTGAGCTTTGCCCTTTGAAAGTTGGGTAATGGATCCCAGCACTATCATATGTATCCGTAAGAAATTTTGTGTAAAATCTCATACATCAAAAATTGTAATTCTGGAATACTTAGATGAATATAAGTTTATTATACTGCCTGCTGTGCTTAATTCACATTAGTCTCCATTGGTGATTGTAGATGAAGTATTAATCAGTTATACAGTTCATCATATCATTACAGTATATTGTCGTTACTTATGACACTTGGGCAAGTCAAGTTCACTAGCCGACAACTTTGCGAAGTTAAGTCAGAAGAGTGTTTTTTCCATTTAATCAGAGCACCACGAAGGTGAAAGTACGACTTTGCTTCAAAATCTGCCGATAGATGGCACCACCAGAGGATCTATTTCCTCAATCTTGACTTTCATCTGGAGGTGGAGAAAATTTTCTCTAGACCAATGTGCTCATGGTAAAAACTCAACAAGTGACCAAACGACTTTCCGTTCCACAGATTTAACGAGCACGTACATCGATGTACTTGGTGGGTCCTTGGATGCATTGGGAATGGAACTTGCCTAGTGGTTAGGGCATCGGCCATCCTTCCAGAAGGTCGATGCCCTAACCACTAGGCTACCACGACCCTTAATAGTATGTTAAGTTTGATAACTAACTTATATATTTGGAGTGTGCATGTTTTTTGCAATGGAATATATGTTATTAATGTATAAAATTTTCTGGTGATTAAATATATGATATAGATGCTCTGTTTGCCAAATTTATTAACTTCATAAAACAAGAATTGGGGAAAATGATAAAAGTGTGCATAGTGTGTATTATTTAACGAGTAGTTATACAATTTATACATGGTTTTGGTGATATTAGTTTATTATAAGAGAAATTTATTCAGAGTATATAAAAGTTTCTGTGTATAATATTCGAAGTATACATTATACACAGCTTTGATATTAAAACTTAAGAAAATTTAGAAAGTGCAGTTAATCAATTTGACAAGTAAAACATTCATCTTCTGAAAGCCATTTTTGAAAAATTATACACAATATATCAAAAGTAACTTTCTTTTTGAGTAAAATTTTTAAAATGCCTTTGTATATTATGAAACAATTCATTTTCATCTTAAATATTTCATTATGAAGGAAATTTCAATCAGAGTTTTTCACTTTTTCGTATAAAAAAGTTTTTATTCATATATTTCCTTATTTTCGATAATTATCGTGAAATTTTCACGTCTATATTGTCTCAATAATAGAGAAATGAGTAAAGCATAGTACTTTTTTATGGGCTTTCTGTATAAATGTCAGACGGAAATGAATTCTTTACTGAGAACAAATGTATTGTTGCTTTCATAGGGTATTTTTCCCGATTATTTAGATATTTTTGTTTCCCTTTTGATTTCATTAATTTTCTTAAAAAATATTTTAACATGGGTATTTTTTATATCAACTTTTCAAAAATAACAGGAAAAAATCATTATTGTGATATTTGTGACAGCCGGAAATATTTCATGCATATCTGTAGGTCTACGAGCACATAAGAATATTCCTTAGGAATTATTAATCAATCATTATTTACGAATAATTATTGTTTATTAATGGGGCTGTGTTACCCTGGTTGTGTGTGGGGAGAGGTGACATGCCTGATTGATTGATTATGTGAAATTAATCATTATACTAGAGACATAGCGCGCCGGCTATCGGTTGCTTATAATTTTCCCATCATACACCCTACCTTTCTTTCTCAAACAGACAGCTGAAGAATATCACTATACTAAGAGATATAGTGCCCCCATCAATCGGTTGATTATAGCTTTCATATTATACATCATTCCTTTCATTCTCAAACAAACAGCTGAAGAATATCATCATATTATGTGACATACGCGACATCTATTGGTTGTTTATAGCTTTCTTATTATACATCATTCCTTTCATTCTCAAACAAACAGCTGAAGAATATCATCATATTATGTGACATATGCGACATCTATCGGTTGTTTATAGCTTTCTTATTAAACAACATTCCTTTCATTCTCATACAAACAGCTGAAGAATATCATTACATTATGTGACATATGCAACATCTATCGGTTGCTTATAGCTTTTTTATTATCATTCCTTTCATTCTCAAACAGATAGCTGAAGAATATCATTACATTATGTGACATTGTGCCCCCATTCAATCGGTTGTTTATAGCTTTCTTATTATACATCATTCCTTTCATTCTCAAACAAACAGCTGAAGAATATCATCATATTATGTGACATACGCGACATCTATCGGTTGTTTATAGCTTTCTTATTATACATCATGCCTTTCATTCTCAAACAAACAGCTGAAGAATATCATTATATTATGTGACATATGCGACATCTATCGGTTGTTTATAGCTTTCTTATTAAACAACACTCCTTTCATTCTCATACAAACAGCTGAAGAATATCATTACATTATGTGACATATGCAACATCTATCGGTTGCTTATAGCTTTTTTATTATCATTCCTTTCATTCTCAAACAGATAGCTGAAGAATATCATTACATTATGTGACATTGTGCCCCCATTCAATCGGTTGCTTATAGCTTTCTTATTATACATCATTCCTTTCATTCTCAAACAAACAGCTGAAGAATATCATTATATTATGTGACATATGCGACATCTATCGGTTGTTTATAGCTTTCTTATTATACATCATGCCTTTCATTCTCAAACAAACAGCTGAAGAATATCATTATATTATGTGACATATGCGACATCTATCGGTTGTTTATAGCTTTCTTATTAAACAACATTCCTTTCATTCTCATACAAACAGCTGAAGAATATCATTACATTATGTGACATATGCAACATCTATCGGTTGCTTATAGCTTTTTTATTATCATTCCTTTCATTCTCAAACAGATAGCTGAAGAATATCATTACATTATGTGACATTGTGCCCCCATTCAATCGGTTGCTTATAGTTTTCTTATTATACATCATTCCTTTCATTCTCAAACAAACAGCTGAAGAATATCATTATATTATGTGACATATGCGACATCTATCGGTTGTTTATAGCTTTCTTATTAAACAACACTCCTTTCATTCTCATACAAACAGCTGAAGAATATCATTACATTATGTGACATATGCAACATCTATCGGTTGTTTATAGCTTTTTTATTATCATTCCTTTCATTCTCAAACAGACAGCTGAAGAATATCATTACATTATGTGACATTGTGCCCCCATCAATCGGTTGCTTATAGCTTTCTTATTATACATCATTCATTTCTTACTCAAACAAACAGCTGAAGAATATCATTATATTATGTGATATATGCGACATCTATCGGTTGCTTATAGCTTTCTTATTATACATCATTCCTTTCATTCTCAAACAGACATCTAAAGAATATCATTAGATTATGTGACATAGTGCGCCATCTATCGGTTGCTTATAACTTTCTCATTATACACCATTCTTTTATTTTTTAAATTGGTCGTTGTTTCTGAGTTTATTATGTCCTAAATTTAGAGTTCATTTGGTAAATATGCTCTAATATTACATATTAACCCATCCAAGCCACTTTTCTTGGCTCAATAACCGATTACTGTAAATAATCAATTTGTTATCGTTCATGAGGTCTTGTATTTCGCTATTCTGACGAAACATAAACATCATTAGAGAATTTTCTGATCACATCCATTTTTCCACCAATCAATATGTTAACGAATCGATAATGAGTTTTGAATAAACACAAAATATTTGTTTATAATTACATGGTGAAACTCTTTAGGGCTAAATTATAGGAGTCTGTCATAAAGTGCAAGTTGTAAAAAATACATGCTTGATAATCATGATCAAACAATAAAAATTGTTCATCAGTTACATTTGGTGAATACTGGATATTTCATCAGATTCTAGAAACGCTTATACAACATGAAAATCGCGCTTCATTTATTAACAGTAAAGTGTCCTCTTTCCCCACTTATTTCCTTTAATCTTATTTGATCACACAGATTTTCTCAATTCAGAATTAATTCGTAAATAATGTACCAAATACAAGCCCATAGAGTGTTATTCGTTTAATATGAATTTCAATGAAAAGGAAGCAGAAAAATTCACTTATTAACCATAAAGTGCTTGTTTCTCTTGTGCCATTTGAAATTATGACTACATCAATTTATTATAATTCTCATTAGTTTATAAAATATCCATGACGTCAGAATCTACTTCACACATAATTAATTACGACTTCGTATTGAGACGGTGTCATAAAACCGACTTGTAGATGAATTTGCTGCCTGCCTTCAAATAGCATTCCTTTTTTCAGCGACAGCAAACAAGGAGAAATTCACCATCGAATGTCTGAGAATAGTGTCTAAGTTCATTTTGTTAATAAAACGATTTTTGATATGAGGAACAAAGCATCGATTTGAGAAGCCATTTTAAATTGATTCAAGCCATTAATACTTTGACAATAGAACAGAAGAAAAAGCATAATGAAAAAGACAAGACAAAACATCCACTTTATGGATAGTTTAAATAGGGAAGGATGATTTAAATTTTTAAAAATTTCGGCACAGGTGCCGTATAATCCATGATTCCAAATTCTGAGATTGGCGATTTTTTGGCGGATTTTCTTATGTATCTGTCAACCTTGTTTTTATTATGTCATACATATGGAGACCTATAAGAATTATGCAGAAAATTCTATTTTGGTAACCCTAGTATTTATGTCGTCGCGTACGTCACAATACGTCATCTTGGCAACATTTCTTCATCACAAAAAAATTTCAGAATTTGGAATCATGGATTATACGGCACCTGAGCCAAAATGTCATGGATCAGTTTTACTTGTTGTTAGTTGTTCATTATTTACATAATTAATAATAAATTAAATGATCTTCATGAAATGAATTTCTTATGAATATTTACCGATTTAAATTCATTAATATAAAATTGAATCAAAAATTTTTATGTATAATTTAACATACCAACTTTATTATTTTACCATTAATGTTTGAAATCTATAAATTTGCGTTTTTTTTTTTTTGTTAATTTTGTAAAATTAGTTGAGCATATTGATAGATACCAACAATGTATGAAATATTTGTCACAATTTCAGCCATTTTTGCTCCCGTGGTTTTTTCCGATCGGGTTTCCGCTATGCGTATGAAGACACACGGACTTGGCGACTTTTTAGAAATTTCGCCAAGGGTGACCGTACTGTAAAATTTTACCAAATGTCATTAATAAACAGAATTTTAAAGGAACAAGTTCAGTATCCCCATATATTGGCGAACGCGGTGAATTTTTTTGTCGCCAAGCTAGGCGCGCGTTTATTAACATGGGAAATTTCTCGAAGTTCGACCGAAAAATAAGCATTTCAGAAAATTTAAAAAGGGAAATAAATATAAATAATGGACTTACTTGATATGAAGTTAAGCTGACATGCCGATACGTATATTTATTTCGACATTTTACTCGTTTGTCACCAGTGTCACGTTTCAGGAAAAATAATTATCAAATTTTACAAAATAAAAGCATGCAAAAAATATTTTTCTAAATGTATACACTTTATAAAATTTAAAAAAAGCATGCAAAAACTTATTTTTCAAATATATACATTTTTTAAAATTAAAAAAAAAACATGAATAAAATATTTTTTAAATATATGCACTTTTTAAGTAAATAAAAATGAAACACGAATACAATAAAAAAAATACATGTAAGCAATAGAATTTAAATAAAATAATTACACCTTCTCCAAATCCAATTTCCGTTAAAAAAATTAATTGATAATTGCGAATCCTAAGCTAATTGAACTAAAAAAATTATATTAACAATTCCGGGTTTTCCAACTGTTGGTGTAGAGCTTGAAAAAGTAAAATATCCATCATAAGTTTCTTTAATTTTAGCTAAAATAATGTGTTAAAATAAATGTATAAGAGAAATTAAGAAAACGAAATTAGGAAAAAAGAAAATTTAACGATTTTAAAAATATAAAAGAAAATATATGAATAAATAAAAAAATATATATTATAAATAAACCAAATAAAAATAAATAATGTAAAAGAAATTGTAAGAAAAATTTAAGATGTTTGGACGCTGGCGACAACGAAACACAACTGAGGAAAATCCCCTAATTGCAGCAACAGCCAACAAAAGTAAAATGACTACCAATTAAAACGTAGAACAAAGAACAAAGAAAGTTTTCGAAGTTAAACTAAAAAAGCTGTTGCCACTGAAAAAAAGCACATATATAACGTAAAAATTATGTAAAACACGAGAAAAACGAAATCTGGCAACCAAAAAATAAGAATAGTAACAAAAACTAAATTTGGCAACACTACAATAAAAACAAAAACTGAAATCGGCAACACTACAATGAAAACAACGGTTTCCAGATTTGGCGAGAAATCATATATTTGGGGACACTGAACTTGTACCATTTTAAATTAATAATTTCAGTATTTGTAAGCAATCTCTTTAAACTTTTAAGACTAATGTCTTGCTTATGCCAACATCAAATTTTTAAATTGAAAGTTTATTTTATATTTATCGGAGGAAATTAACCCATGAAGATTCACAACATTTACTTTGTGAAATGCTAATGCAAGTAGATTCGAGATTGTCTTAGAGAAAGGAGTCATTGCCATGTCCCAGTAATTAAGGACTCTGATGTCTGAACCAGCCAAACGCATTGGTATTGAGAAGAATTGAGTTATGTTAATCTTTCGCGTAGGATCCAATATTTCTTTGTTAATATGGTGATAAGCTTCTAAAATTCAAAAGTCATTTCATCATTTAACCATACCTAAAAATTGTGAAGTGGTTGGCTGTGCTTGAACGTTTCGCCTGACGAAAATAGACAGGTGAAAACGTAATGCGAGAATATGTTAAAGATGTAATACTTCATCTAGAATCGCGGTTAAAAACCAAAAAGACTAAGTTAGACTTCCGAATGCAATAGACCAAGATAAAGAAAACACCGAATTGAATTTCTGAAAAATGTGAAGGGTAAACGGTAGTGAGAACGCAACTCCATATGACGGAATATTTACTTGTCTGTGTTTACATCATACTCTGTCTCTTGTGAAATAATAGCTTCAAATTAAATATAAAATTATAAATTAAAAATTACCTTTTTTCCATTGAAATAAATTTACTTCTTAAAAGCTTCAAAGTTTTAGAATTTATAAACTATAACATTTAAAAGATTTCAATATAAAATTGTCAATATAATCCATTAAATATATTTCACACTTTGTTAATAACTATCGCTGATGAATTATACATCATACATTTTATTTTAGGGAGAAACATACACAAGGTTAAGATAATTGTGTTTTTTTAGAATGTAGTAAAAAATATAATTGACTTAACAGCTGAGATTTTTATACTGTTTGCGAAACAATTTATCTTTACAATTATGGTATTCATTGGTTTGGCAAAAAATTTAGCGATAAAATTTAATTTCTGTTATTTCTGGTATTTTCAGCGCTAAACTAACAAAACTTTAGGGTTACCAATTTGTTATTCCCATTATGGAGGTTATTTTGGCTTTAAAAAATCAAGGTGTAGTCTCAAGTAAACTTTTACATTTAAAAGTTTAACAAATTTTTAGCCTCTAAATTTATAATTAACAACTACATTACTTTTAAAAACAAATGGGGTAATACAGCTATTCTAACTCGAAATTCTGATTTTTTAAAATTATTTTATTTATTTTATGTTTAAATGTATACAGAAATAACACATTTATATTTACATGGATAATTTCAAATGATCAAAAGATTCCTAATTCAAACAAAATTCAACATTTTTAAAACGCAAATATTTACATTAAGGAAATGCAACTTAATCAGAGCATTAAATTTTGATCACAACATTCTAAAAATAAAATGTTTTCCAAACTCATAGAGGAAACAAAACTATAGAATGAATAGTTAAATTAAAATAGAAAGTGTCTTATTTAATAGTAATATCAACAACAGCTATATTATCTTCTGACATGAAAGCTTTATTAATTGTTTTTGTTTAAAATATTATTAAAACTCTGGATCACATATTCAGAGGTAAAAGAACAACTTTTTTTTTAAATTGTTAGATGTGTTATTTTAAAATTCTAATAAAAGTTAAATAGAAATTAAATCATAAGTCCCTGATTTGATTTGCTTTTTGATTGTTATTTCTACTTGAATATGAAAGTAGAACCTCTTTTGGTCTATGATCGCGGTAACAAGATATAAGAAACAGTTTTGAAGCTTTATGCTTGTAGGCTTATAGCTCGCATTGAGTAGGATTGAGTTTTTTCACAAAACTCGTCAAAAATTTAGAACACCATTTTGGAACTCATCTTTTTATGCAATGTTTGTTTACATTGCACTTTAGAGTAATAAGAAGTAGCAGACGATATTCCTCATTCCAAACAATAAGCTGTTGCCAAAAATTTTTAAAAACGTTTACTTTTTTAAATTTTTTTATCGAAATCGTTCTAAAAATGTGTTAATACCCTCTGTATCTTAGTAAAGATAAACGTTGTTTTCGTGTCAGAAAGGTATTAAATTCAATACCTAATACAGAGAAAAGACATTTTAAGAGAGGATCTTTGAATGGAAAACCCCCATGAAATCTAATGTCTCTCCTTTGGCACAGCGTGGTTATATAGAGGAAAATGTCATCTCCGGTGTCATCTCAGCCTTCAGTTCAACATTTCGTTAGTTCGATTTCCATATCGAAAGTGAAGGCGGAAACCATTTTAAAATAAAGGTCTCTAGACATAAATCAGCCATTGAGAGCCGAAAACGATCGAAGAGCGGCCAACCAATCAATTAGTAAAAAATTTCCAACTTCGCTGTCCATCCTTATAAGGTAAAAAATCTTTGTTTCACACTAAATAATTATAATACCTAAAAATCTATTAGTTCGCAACAGAGAAAGGTTTCTTTCTAACAATGGGTAAAATTTTTGACTGCAAGCTGTTTCCTAGTATCTGTTAGGGAAAATGGAAACGATAACAACTAAATAATTCATACGTCGCGCAATCGCGCACAATTTTTCCATTATAAACGTCTGATTGGTACAATTGATAGAGTGTGGCTCAATCAAGCATTAACCTTAATTCGAAACGTGGTCAAGATACAGATTTTGCACTTTTTGTAATAGAATCTCTAGTTAGGGGGAAGCCATCTATCTAAATTATACGTATCCAAGGCTTTGGAGCGGAAAATTCTCGCCCAATTGAATGATTGGGTGAGAAGTAATACAGGAAATTTGTAGTCAGACAGAGAATTTCTTCAGATTTCTCAACATTTATTTTTCAGATTAAAAATCCTTTTTTGGATTATATTTTTAAAATCAAGTGTATATATAAAACAGCTCGCTCATAATCAAAAAGAAAAAAAAGTAGGTGGTATTTCCTTGATAGAAATTTTAGGCATTTTATCTTTTATGAATATTAAAAAGGAAAACAATTTTAAAATAAAACTTCTATTTAAGGATAAAAAATATTTGTATATAATTTACCATTGTTATATCTTTTTGTTTTGTATTCGTATTATGTTGCCACAGTGTTTAATTTTTAGGGGGGGGGAAGATATGCAGATTTTTTCTGTTTAAAAAATAAAATTTAAAGCAGAAAATTAATTATTTTGTATAAAAAAATTAGTTTATTATCTGTTGAATATAATCAAAGGTTTTTTTCCATAAGAGTTTTTACCATTGCCTTTTAGATAAATTATTAACATCGACTATCAAATTTGACGATTTTTGATAAAAGAAATATTAAAATTAAAATAAATAACCTTAATATATCTGAAAATTATAATGTAAGACTTCATTGTAATTTTCACTTCTTGTTGTAGTAAGACATCTCGTTCTTGTAATAAGACTTCTTGTTGTAAATGAAATTCAACAAAAAATCTTTTTACAACACAAGAACAAGAATTCTTATTTTCTGGCTCATGTTAATATGAATCAGAATTTACGAAATCTCTCAAACATATGAACACATTGCCAACATATATTGTGAAATAGTTCGTTGTGAAAAGGCTTAACAAAATAGAATAATATTTATAAATGAATTATTCACAAAATGAATGTTCTTTATGGCAACATCTGTATTCTTCACCTCAACACGAGTGTTTCAATGCTTGAATTTTTGAGTTTATGAATTATTTTCATAAATAAATTGCGATGAATTACAGAAAAATACATATTTTATCTAGTTGGCTAACACTGCTAGCTTTCAGAGGATAGAGCTATAGTGAAAAACGAGAACCTAAGTTTTGGGAAAAGACTAGGATTTGGAAAACTAACGCTATTTCTTTATTTAAAACATTATTTTGCTTCACGCAATTAAGTTTCTGATATGGATTTGCTAAAACACAATCGAATAAAGTGTAAAACATTTGGAAATTCTATTTAGTTATGAAATTATCATGCATTGTCTTCAAAACTCTTCTCAGCAACTTTCCAATCTATTCCTCATTTGTGTAGTATTGGGGAAAATGTAAGTATCTATTAAGTTGGGTATAAGTTGGGTAAGTATCTATTAAGTTGGGTACACATAGGGAATAAGTTCGTAGCGTTTTTACCAAAGACTTTTATTAAAACATAAAAACAATAATTATATCAATAAGTTAATCAATTATGTATTCACCGTTGCTGTTTCAACCTCTTCAGTTTAATACAAACAAATACCCGTGGTATTTGTTTCTTTGTCCATCCAGCTCAAAGAAAAGATAAGAGTAAAATAGTGTCGCCATTATATCAACTGAACTATACTAAAATGGGACAATATTATGATTACAAAGTTGCTATTTGTCTTGCATCTGGATGATAAGCATGTAGGAATCCTGGAAGCACAAGATATATGCAATTTATACCAAACATTATTCATCCCAAAATAAAAGTCTCACAATCTTGGCAGGTATTTTGTTACGATGTCCTGTGGACTTGCAAATCTTCAGGTATAGTATGGTTCTGGGACAACTGCACATTATCATAAAAGTCTCACAATTCTTGTCAGATATTTCTTTATGACGTCACGTAGATTTTCAAATCTTCAGGTATAGTTTGGTTCTGGGACAACTGCACATTATCATAAAAGTCTCAGAATCTTGGCAAGAATTTCGTTAGCATGTCACGAAGATTTGCAAATCTTTAGGTATAGTTCGGTTCTAGGACAACTGCGCATTATCAGAAAAAAATTCTAAAATCCATTGTAAGATTGCATTCTACATCATCTAGTCTTCTTTTCCTTTTAATCTAACTATCCCTCAATGACTACCTAGAAAATGAAGAGATTACACACATCGAATAGCCTGCGCACACAACAGATCTGAATACCACTGAAAACATTCCACATACCCACTGCTATAATGTGATTGCACATTTCTTACCCCAATAATTCTTACAGATTTAAAACTTAAAATTCAGTTATATACATCTTTATAATATATGATATTCTATGTTTTATTTCACAAAACAACTTAATTGCTGCTATGCTGTTAAATTTGATTATTGATTGAAGTAGTACTTGTTAATTTATTCGCATTTTAAGGTTCACGTTGAAGTAATGATATTTGAAATTATTTATTTGAATGAACTTGAAAATTTGTCTGTTTACTTTTTCAAACAGAATATAAACCTAAATTTAATTTGCTTTTATCATCAAAATCTTACACATACTAGCATTATGTCCTCATAAATTGAAAAGCGGAAAAGTAAACAACATGAACTTTCGTTCGATTGTAGCAAGTTCAAAGCTGGTATTGGCAAACAATCTATTTATAAAATCACGATTATGACGAGGTTTTTTCCTCGTCATCAAAGAACTTTATTTTAAATTCTTCAATTAGTCATAAATCTGTCAATAGCAAAATGAAATCGAAAAACAAATTATAACTCCATAAATCAATATCGATTACGATATTGTTGTCGTATAAGTTTTGTTTTCATCAGTTTAAGATTATTAAATTTCCGCAGACGTATTGCGATAAAAAGGAAAAGAACGAAAGATAAAAAAAGTTGTTTGTTGAAATAACTTTAATTTAGTCTAACTCTTCAGAGATAATATTTCATCAATTAATGTTGCTAAAATTAGTAGAAACTTCTAATCGTAAATCTCTTGAAACAGTTTCCTCTTTTGCCTTGGTGATGATTAAAATTGAAAAAGCTAATAGAAAAGCGGAATCGACTATTTTAAACTATGTATAGCCTCAGTAATAATGTTAATTATTTATAATAAAGGCTCTGCAATAGCCATATGGGATAAAGTGTTATTTTCATGCCCAAAACATAATGAATTAGACAATCTACCTTGCCTAAATTACCGTTTTTAGAGGTGTTAGTGCCAACATTACCGTTTTAAGGGTAAACCTTTATAACATTAATTTAATTGTTTATTATATTTTCAAAATAATTATATAACCTATTCATGTTAATGTTTCGTATGAATTAATGTTTCTTCGTTAGCTGGGCTTGAAAATTTAGGAAAGATATTTCAAACTCAGCTACCGTCTTATTACTTTACTATGGTCCTATATAATCTGAAAAATAATTAATTGTATTTTTTAAACTATATACGAACCACCTAAATGAATAGCAGAAAACGTTATGCAGGAAAACAATCTATATTTTACTTAAAATTTTAAATTTAAGCAGAAAATTTCAAGATCTACTATAATTATAGTTTATTGTCGCACATAAATTCCTTTAATTAACGTAAAAATTGAAAGTGTTAATAATTCTGAGTAGGCCATATAATTCATTTTTGACTTATTTGTATCGAGCGCAACTTGTTACAAATGTGTCAAAAATGTAAAATTTGAAGCAGTGCGTGTTATACTGAAAATAAATATAAAATAAAATCTAAATTATCATGTGGATTTTCCTCAAGCAAATTTTGATGTTTCCTAAAGCTCATTTTGTTCCAAGAAAAAATGAAAGACAAAACTTTGCTAAAGGAATGAAGAGAAAGTTTCAGGAAAAATCTTTTATTATTACCCCCATTTTTCAGAATGGAAAAGTTTTAAAAAAGTTTAACATCACTTATATATTATTAAAACAATTCTCTGCTGACCTTTTAAAAAAAAGATATTCTAAAAATTAATTTTAATAATATTCAAAATTTAAAGTTCCATCAGAATAATTTGATTCTTTATCTCTCTACGGTGTCACTTTTTCACTCAAAGATTAATTTGAACGGAAACTACAATTTAAAGTGGATTCCAAACCACTACAAATATCGTCACCTAAAATGGATGGTTAGAGATCCATTTATACATATATATATATATATATATATATATATATATATATATATATATATATATATATATATATGTATGAAAATCTACGCATTTAAAATGAGACAGCACAATTGGCTGAATGTGAACTAATAAAAGGGCTGAATATTTTGCTGACATACATATATAGCTGTGCTGGCAAGTTCAGGACTGTAACTTATGGTTTACGAGATTGGGATACTTGCTTATCACCAAGTGGCTTGTAATTTTGAGCCTCGGTCTGGTAACGAAGTCTCTCCTAAGCTAGGGCCCTCCTCTGCACATCCACGCCACACCAATGGGAGCATTTTGGACGTCACTGATTAACATGGACTCGTCTGCAACCCACGGAACTCCAGTAACTCAGCAAGGAAGAATGTAGTCCAGTCACTCATTAAGGCTTCACTTTGCTGATCTGACAAGAAGTGACGTAAAGCTGTTGAACCGCTGGGAGTTATATATTTTGTTAACGGATGTCAAATGGCAGACCACAAACTGATAATAGAAGTGAATATCGTATGCAAATCAAGAAAGAGATAAATACCTAGATGGCAAGACAGAACAGTTAATCAAATATAACCCAAAAAAGGGAAGTGCATACTTAATTACCAAGGATAGCACAATTAGCATACGCAAACCTAAACAGACCGGAAAAAAATTACACAACTGAATTCAATATTGCCAGACAAATTTTTTTCTGTACTTAAAGTGTTTTCTGAGTGGTAAAAATAGCTCGAAAAACGAATTTCCGCCGCCGGAGATCTAAAGTAAAAATTTACGTCTCGTCTGATATTTTCTTTCCTTTTTATCTCGTGGATTTCTTCAACAAGAAACTTGTATTTGATGTTATTGTCAAAAGCGACACGTTTCTTGAAATTTGTATAACTAAGCAAGAGAAATGAAGTCAAAACAATAAACTAGACCGAAATTGTGATTTTATCTCGAAAACGGTGATTGGTAAAATAGATTGATATATACAATCAATAAATTTATATTTGTTCAATAATCAATAATCTAGTTTTGAACAAATCATTCATAATAAATATTTTCAAATAGATATCTGTAGATCTTTGGTAAAAATATTACTTACATTGAGGTTTTTCAGCATTTGTATTATTTAAATAAAATGAAATATTTATAATAGTTCGAAAAATAACAGAATGATTTGTTTTCAGAAAACAGGAAATAGAGTCTGGAATTTTTTTATTTGATTACTACATCATATCGTACATATCCCATGTTTATTTACTAATCAAATAAATTTGTCAAAGGGGTGTATTTGTCAATTACTCTCTTTCGTATAATATTTTTGGCACAGGTGCCGTATAATCCAGGATGCCAAATTCTGAGTTTGGCGATATTTTTGGCGAATATTTCTTATGTATCTGGCAACCTAGGTTTTATTGTGTCATAGAGATGGAGATCTATAAAAATTATGCAGTAAATTCTATTTTGGCAACCCTAATATTTACGTCATCGTGGCAGCATTTCTTCATCGCCAAAAAAATTCAGAATTTGGTACCCTGGATTATACGGCACCTGTGCCATATTTTTAATATCCATGATGGTATAAATATAAAATGTACATTATTTAATGAATGTGTGCAAACATAATTTAAAATTTACACAATTTTTCGCATTAAAAATAATTATTAATTATTTTTAAAATATTTCTGTTTAGTTTCTAACTCGATATTCATTTTTTTTTTTTTTTTGCTGTCGTCAGAAGATAGGTAACAGACCCACGAACTTTTTAACTGAAACTTAGAGCACTGTTCTTTCAAATATCAAATAATTGAATCATACAGTGTTAAGCTTGGCATTTTATATTTTAACAGATCATTCTGAACCTCTCTCTGTATAGTATCTAACAAAAGCAGGTTGCGGGGAAAATCCTAATACAAAGTAATTGATTCATAGAGGTTTAATTTTTTTAAATTTGTATGGCTCGTTTCTTTTTATTAACCACTTTTAACTACAAAATATTTTACAATATAAATCTTAGATTGCGTGTTAATATTTCGTTTTTTTTTTTCCAAGCAAGAAATCTGATATTTTAGAATTTTTCAAAAAAGTAAAACGACTTTGTAAAATCGTTCCTTTGTGCCTCAGAAAACAGTATCTGATCCAATCTATCGTTTCAAAGATCTTGGCAGTGATGGTTGACGTCCATCAAGTGGACAAAAACGTACTGCGAACACTTCTATTAATCATTAATCATAATTCGACCGATCAATGGCAACAAATAGCAAAGAAAAAGCTTGGACAAATTCCTATAAATTCCAAAACGTTTAGCTTCTCACTGAAGAAAGTAATCATGTGGCTCCTATGATATCGAAAACTTTTGCCGAGGATTTATGGTAAGCGAAATGAAAAGATTGAGACCAACAAAGAGACAGCGTTAGAAGAGATTACTTTTCAGTAATGAGAAGCTCTTTACCGTCCAAGCTTATAACTTCCTGCACGATAAGATCTCTGCAAACGCTCCAAGCACCTCTCCAAGTGCTGTGCACTTTCAAAATAAACTCAATCATTATTTAAGGTGAAATTTGTGCATACAACGACAGTTTAGTTTGTTTTTTGCTCATTCATGGTCATTTTTGCACATGATGGCTAATTAGGCTGGGATTAAGTTTCAAATGGATTCTGAACCACTATAACATCCAAACCCAAGAGAGTATTAAACAAAATAACTGCTGTGACGAAGGGTAGTGTGCTAATTTCGGCTTCCACCTTGGTCTCGCATGCAACGAAACGCCTCCAACTTTTTAGACGAGAGCATTAAAATAAATCAAATCATGTATCAGCTGAATATTATATAAACTGTTGTACTTCCTTGGGCTATAAAACACTTTATTTAATCGCTTCGGCTGGAATGGGATAGGTTGAAGGTATCAGACACGCTGGAAATTTCAATTAGCATTTGGAATTTTGTATATCTGCAAAAGGCGCTCACAACAAAATTAGTCTACTCTTATTTTATTAATTCCTTTTTTTATTTTTAATAAAGTTATATCTACAATTGCTTATTCGGGTTTTTGGGCACACACTGCAGTATATTGTAACATGATGTATGTGTGTTGCACCTTATAATATTATGCTGCATTGGATACTCTCCTATCAACCATTTGTATTTTTACATATTATTTCCCATCATGCATTCTTCTAATTTACCACCAAAATTCTCCTTGAAAGCCAGCTTAAAAGCCCTATATCCTTAAAAAATTTATATGACTGTAGTAAAAAAAGTGTGTTATCTGTCAAAAAATTAATTTCAATAAATCATTTATAAAATATTTAAACCATCAAAAAACTATTATCTTAAAAAGAGATTTTTAAGAAAAAGGGGTGGTTGTCTTTTTCTTCCACTATGAGTGAACAGAGAACAACGTGTAGCGTTAATGTGATTAAAAACGCCATCTACTATCATATTTATTACTCTTAAACATCAACTTTATGTAAATTATAAAAAAAAAAAAAAACATGTATGTTTAAAATATATTTTTGCTGTTGTTAAAAGAAAATAAAAGAGTTTAAGGAAAATAATTTAATTTACTTTGGGGTAAATTCTTCAAAGCATAACTTTTATGACATCATTTTGTACGGAATAGGTCAGACGATATTTATTAATCTAACATTTAAAAACTTTCCAAAGGCACATTATGCTATACACAAAACTTTTTTTTCAAAATGTTTTGTCTTTTTAAATTGAACTTTTAAATTTAAGATTTAATGTAATCAATGAAAATTATATAATTAATAATAATTTATTTGAATGAGAGGCAGAAATGCAAACAAATTCAGAAGCAACTTATAGTAAATTTATTGCCATTCCAAAGTTTCGTTGTTATCAATTCCATATGTAACGAAGCCTTTTTCTTAAAAACATCATAATTTCTCAAATTACAATATTTTAACTAGATTAAAAGAATTTTTTCTGTAAAAAATACTTAATTTTAATTCTATCAATTTTACCAGGCAAAAAACTCTTTGCCAAGTAAAATTAATAGAAATTAATGTCACTAATATTAATATAGTATCCTGTAGAGAATAACTGGTTAAAAATTTAGTGAAATGAATATAAAATTCTTAATGACTAGTCGTTAGGAAAATTTTTTTTCAGTCATTGAACATGGAGTTTCAGTTTAAATGTATAAATTTAATTACAGTGAATTTTTTGGCGCGATTCTTCTGTACATTGAACACAGCTCAACAAGTTATTAAAAAGGTGAGTCTTATTCACCATATAAATGAGTGATTATTAGCTGAATGGGGAAGAAAGTTAATGGATTTCCGTTGTAATTTCCGTTATTAACGTTCAAAGAATTTGCTATAAAAAACGCCGATTTTTCAACGTTATATAAGAAGATACCATTTGGTGTATCACAAAAAAGTCCTCCGGATTTCCCTAGAAATAAGATTAACGATATGATAATAAAAAAAATTAAATCTATAGATGATGTTGGGAAGAAAGTAATAGCTCTCACAAGCTCTCTAATGAGCTAAATTTTTTTTCTTCAAAGAAAGGAGTTGTTTGTAAAAACAATCTTTTTTGGCGTCATACCAAATATTTCGTCGCCAGTTGTACAACAATTTGCAGCGTGGTATATGTCCCAGCACCTAAGCGGCGCCAGATCCACCTACTATCAGAAGATTGCCCAATTCAGAACCTTCAACGTTAGGGTCATTTGGTTGACCCCAGAAAGGGTACAGACATTATAACAAGTCAGATTGGCGACTATAATTTCTACTACTATTGCAATATTTGTAATCTACGTATCTTTTAATGATATCGTTTATCGAGTAAACAAGATAGAAACGAATTGGAGGAGCGACAGAAAATTTAAATAATCAAATAAAGCATACATAAAAATCAGTCAATATCTGCATAAAATCATGATGTTGTATATAATGAAATATCACAAAGCTTATGGTAATAAAGAAACAATGTCCTAACAGCAATTTAAAACAAAAATAAGCAACTTAAATTTTTCATATAATATTATTTTACCTATATTATGCAAACCAAGAAAATTATCATTTGAATTGTTAAACTTCATCTAACAAATTGTGCTTCATTTGAAGCAAAAAAATTTTTTAATACAACGCATATTTGGAAATAATATATTATGCATATATTGCATCTTCAAATAAAACATTATCAGAAGATAGAATCTATGAAGTAAGCATTATTACAAATAATTATTGTTACATTTATATATTAAAGAATATATAAAATAATAATAATTATTGTATATTAAGAATAATTTGAAAAAAATGCTATTATTTAATCACGTTAACTGTATATTATAGTTTGAAATTAACCTATATTTTATAGCTGAACTACTAAATGCGTAGTTTAACAAATGCAAAATCTATGTAAATTTTTAAAAAATCCAAAAATCCATCAAAAATGAAGAAAAATTTAAATTATTCTAATATAAAGCTTTATATATATATATGAAATTGGATTTAACTTTACATTCTCAGAATAATTACTTTTTAAAACATAATCTTTGTTTTTCTTTTCAAGAAACTTTTTTTGTAGCTATTTTAAAAGTTTACAGTTTAATAAATGATAAATTGCACAAGCCAAGTGATATATATTACTTTATTTGTGTTTCTATTAGTATCGCCTCAAACCTTGATTGTCTTTTAATAATAAAAATTTTATTTTAATAATATTAAATAATTAATCATTTATTAACTAAATCAATATTTAACATCACGTGTAATAATAAAGTAATGATCAGTAATAATTTATGATACTGAGTAATCTTAATATTAAAAATTATATTTTTATAATTAGAAATTTAATAAAAAAAGTTTACAAGATCTACCAGTAAAAATTGCATCAAAATTATAAACACAGAATGATTGAACTAATACGAAAATTTCTATAGTAAATTCCCTTAAAAATTAAAAACATTTAGAGTAAATTTCTTTAAATACTGTATACCTATGCTAAAACAACCCGCTTAGTCAGGCAGAGCACTTTAGTACTAGAGTAACTCCCCCTTTCTTCAAGTTCATTAAGTAGGAAATTTATTTTCATACACTTACATCCATAATACACATTACGAAAAAGTAAAATCAGAATTTCTAGATCCTGTATCCTTGGAGGAAAAATATCTTTTCTCTATATGCTTTAACAATAAATGAAGTTTTGAGCTGCTTTCAAAAGAAATTTCATTAAGAATTGTTTACGTAACTTACTGCTTTAGATTTGATTTTGATTCACCTGTAAGAATTCAAAAAGTAATGTATATGAAACGAAGGAAGTTACATGCAAAATTAAATTTAAATAACTAAATATGCATATAAGCACTGAAAGAACTTAAAGAATTCTAGCAATCAGCCTTTTCTTAACATTTCCAAGTTCCACATTTATAAGAATGAAAAATTACAGACTTTTCAAAGCTAAATTTTTTTAAAAATCACATTCAAAACAGTTTAAAATTTTGAGGAGAACATTTGTTTTGTTAAGATATAACTTAATGTTTATATCAAATTGTTCTATTTCTAATTGGGCAATATGTATCACATTGATTTAGCCATTTGCACAGATTGACACAAGTCGTTTAATCATGTTGCATTGACTTCAGACAAATTCTATTCAATCTGGGTAATAAATGGGTGGATTCATCTCGTTCGGTTCGAAATTGTTCGGAGGAATTTTACTGGAAAACATCAAACAATACGCGAATGGCGTAACCGAAATCCCCAAGCGATTTCAAATGGATTCAAGTTATACACACGTTAACACAGCCTGTTTAATCAGGTCGAATGGTTTCAAGGACATCAAATCTATTTCAGGGATCAATAGGTGGTATCAATTCATTTGATTTGAAATCCAAAAGCTGTTGAGAAACATTCGTAAGAAATGATTGTTCCGCGAATGCCGAAATTATGGTTCCACAAGACAGTTCAAATTGATTCGATCTACGTTCATACCGATGCAATCTGTTTAACCATTTGCGAATAGCTTCGGAAACATGACATCCACTTTTGATGGTGACCCGGTAGCATCGACACATTCGATTAAAAACCAAAAATGGTTTGCTGTGTACTTCATTTGAATCATTTCTTGAACGCCAAACCATGGTTCCACAGACTATTTAACGTTTGTTTAAGTTATTTGGACGTTAACAGAACAAAAAAGAACGGAAAATGCTTTAGTGTAATCTTAATAGGTAAGAATGATTTAGTTTTCTCTTACATTTATTACTGTGCAAAAAAGAGACAGAGAAAAAGAAAAGCAAGAAAAGGAAACTTTTGTACAAAATAATATATACAGCTATAATCAATAATTTAGAGTCAATTTAACATTTGCAGCTCTTCCATAAATTTCTTCACAAGATTGGAAAAAACTACTAGAAGAAAGGTGGAATCCTGTAGTTGGCAACTAAAAATGGTAGCAAAACATTTGAACATCCACGATAGGAGTTATCAAGAAAAATACATCCATCTAAATAGATGTGTTTGTAGAAAGAAATAAAAGATAAACGACATATATTTCACGTTTGATTTATTTCACATATAGAAGATCCCATGAGATAGAACATGGGATCTTTTAATCATCTAACTCTAAAACCAAACTGAGCTCTAAATAATTAATATGCTAATATTGCCTAACGGATACTTTCTAAACTGAAGGCTATAAAATAATAAAACACACAAAACAACATGCAACATGCATATTACATAAAAATTAGACTTTTAAATACTGATGACAATAATGAAAGTTAGCAAACAATATTTTTTTAAATAAATATAAATACCTACCTCTATTATTTTAAATTGAAATTGAATTCAAAAAGAAATTTTCAATAAAAAACTAAATCAGTTAAAAGAAAAAGGTAAATGTCATACTCATATTTGTGAAATTGAATTTCAATTTATGTAATTGATGTCAAATTTTCGGTAAAAAAAAAAGTCAAAGTAAACAAAAAAAGTTTAATTTGATGTTGGAAATCAAGCATTTTGAAACTTAAAATTTGTAGCTAAGGTATATTTCATTCTTTTATAAGAAAACAATCATCAGCTCCTCGGAAAGTTGTTAAAATATTTACGCAGAATCATTTAAATGATGATTTCAAATGGAGAGTCGTTGGTAGAATAGTAGAGATGGGCGATCCTTTCGCGAACTGGTTCTTGAGAACGAATTTCTTCAACAAAGCAAATGAGCGAGCGACTAAAAAAAAAAGTGATAGCTCCCTCGAATTTTCTTTTTCTCTAGCTTCTAGATTGAAACCACTCGGGTTCCACCTATCAACAATTTCGGTAAGCTATTCAGTCAATACAGATTCGGCATTAACTCCATTCTTCTAGTTCAGTTAGATTTTCACCAACTCCATTGTTTTTTAATTCTTTACCATAATTGTAGCTCAGTCACCTGAATTACTTGTACTCTATTCCTTTTGATTCGCTTTTATTCCCGGCAACAGTAACCGTTCGCAGCTGAACTCTATCATTCACGTCTACAGTTTTTATTTTACTTAATAAGTACTCATGTTATCTAGTAAAATTTCTACTTGTATTGAACAATTTATAGCGTAAATCTCAGTTCAAAATAAAGTTTGGTTTTGAAAGAGTGATCAAGTATTTCACTGAAGAGAGTGAACTAAGAAATCTTGAGAATGAATTTGTTCCTTTCAACGAGTGAACGGTAGTTAATTTGATCGCTAAAATTAACGTTTTTATGCATTTATAAGACGGGACTAGACAGTCCCAATAAAAGTCATTCGTTGGCTATAAGTGTCACATTAGTGGTGTACAGATTATGGAAAATTTAGACTGGGGTTCGATCACTAAGAGGACTGGACAAGGTCACCTAAGAATCCCAGCACTTTAAGAGGATCGTCATGTGGACTTAAGTTCATGGTGCCAGACAGATGTCTGTTAAGCAACTGTTTCACAACCTCGCTGTTGTATCTGAAAGAATGGTATAATGGCAGATTGTGAACAATTGCTTTTTTTGATTTGGCATCCTAGTATGTTGAGAGGTCATGTAAAACGAACGTACAACAATTTGTGTTTTCTTTTTCTATTTTACCTATGACTAAATTATATGTAAAAAAATAGTATAATATTAACGACATATCTATAACTATTCTAATTTCGCATGTGAATGTCAAAAAATCTAAAAAGCAAAGGAAATTCAAATAAACTATAAGCAATTTAAAAAGCTATAAATATTATACTCACGTTTGTGAAAAGTGGCAACAACTTGATGGAATTACGAAAAATATGCTGAAAATTCTACATATTTCTGATAGTGATATAAATAATAATAGTAATAAAATGACAAAAAAATAAAAGAAAAAAAGAGAAAAGAACGTCATAAATCCGTATTTTGTGTCTACGAAGCTGAGTGATGAGATTGTCATGGCATTGAATTATACAAATTCTGTGTGTGTAATCCTGGAGAATGATATTCCAGTTGGTGACGCCAAAGTTAGTTTTAATGTGTGAACCACTAGCTGTATGAGTTATCAATTGCCGAAATCGCAGACATGTTCAGAAGGCAACATATAAGGGATATATCCAGGTCATAGAAGAAGCAAAAAATGACATTCATTGAAGGCTTGTGCATTCTAAGAAACTTGCACGAGTATTATCCTGTTGAAATACAGCAACAGATTGCTTGGAAAAATAGGAAACACACCAGTTCCTCAATTTTTCTTATGTAGCGATAACGGCTAAAGTTCCGGAATTTGCACTAAATGGAATCTATAATTATGACCATTAGCCCCCTCCACTATAATACATGAGATTTGTGTTGTATGACACTGGATAATACACCGAGAGAGCAGATGTTTTCCTCTGTAACGTCTGACGCGTACTTTTCAATCAATTTATTTCAAGTTATTCATTGGAGAAACCAGCTTGTTGCTATTTGGCACGCCATGCGTGCAGTGTGGTTCCAGCATTGTGGTAAGACATGAGACGACGCTGTATGGTCCGTAACAACAATGATAATGATTTCTTATGCGTACTCAACAGCCAGATTTCCACCTTGTTTTCCTAGGTCCATTTCTTTTAAGAATGCTTCACTCTTGACGCATTACACTGCATGCGTGCGGAAATCCTGTCTCTCGTATACCGACAAAGCGGTCTCGTACGAACTTTAAGTTGGTATGGCGTCCTCCGCTTTTGACAAGCCATACTGATAGCTAATTAAAGGTTTTCCCCCGACAAAGGAAGATAAATCCATTTTAGCACATTTTTAATAATTTATAAACATGGAACAAGCAACTGATAAGAAGCTGATTCTCATTCCATGCATTGAAATCGCTTTGTAATTCTAATCATTTGCATGTCTTTACCTCACTTTACATTTTCTATAAGTTTAGTTACAACCGCTCTTTGAAATATAAGAAGTCCAATAGAAGTGTGGTCCGATGAGCAGAAATAATCTGATGCAACCATTATAGCTTAAGACTGGTTTCACGAATGTCACGGCGAGATACCGTTAGACTTTACATAAGTGCTGAGTCAATGAATTGCCATATTGGAAATTTTCCACTGTTTTTGCAAGTGTAGATATTCTATCACATCCGTTAATATGCCTTGGCCCACCTTTAAGTATCATCTGTAGATTAACATATGCTCGGAATAGTCCTATCAAGATGCCGTTCAAAATGCCTTACCAATAAGCGATAGAACACATAAAGGAAATTTCAAATGCACAGTGGTAGATGTTCTGACAATTACAGAAACCTGTATGGCTAAACGATATCTCTTCCTTCCAAATAATGGCAGCAAGAAAGGCATTTTGGACCTCTGGTTGATTCATCAGGAAATTATAACAGTCGTAACCTCGCAGAATGTTGTAGTTGTGTTGGGCATATGGATTCTATTAGTCATAAGCGGATTTTTGAGCAGCATCCACCGTTCACTTCATGTGCTGCACACAGGATTTTTAAGGAAGCATGTATGACCACCGCTAAGTACATTTATCGAATGACACTATCTGCCGGATCATGATCGGTTGGTCACGCAGTCTGTCACTCTAAGCTGTTTTCACAACAAAGAAGATGGTCTTCTATGAGAGATATAATACTGCAGGATAACGCTCACTATAGACAGCTTGCTGTTTTAATTGCGCCCACAACTATGATATTGAAGAATCACATTATTTCTTCTGGAAAAACATTCTCCATTGACGTGACATTGGACTGATAGCTGTATATCTTTCAGAATAAAATAAATCAGGTTTAAATTCGATATTTTTACTATCACAAAACTAAATATTCTTACAGCTATTATGTGACAACAGACAATGAAATGCAGAAAATATATGTAATAAAATAAAGCGTACCTTAAATTTAATGAACGGTATAAAAGAGTTTTCAGTATCTGTCAAAAAAATCAAATAGATTTAAGAACTGATGAAGAATATGAAGACAGTAAATATTTTTATAGCTTCCTTGAATATCAAAATTATAAGCAGCAAAAATTTGCGATCGAAATAAAATTTGCTTGGAAATTGAGTTTGCATTTTTGAAAGGTAAATATAATTTTTATAAATAATTTAAATATAAATAAATAATTTTTTCTAAAAGTTTTTATTTTTGGTGTACATTACTCTAAGTAAAACTCGTGGTGCCCCAAGGGTATAAAGAGCTATAAGGCAAAAGCTCAAAGTTAGACAAACAGGAAAAATGAGGATTTTCGGCTTGCGTTTTATTATACACAGTTTTGGAAACTGCGTGCTAAAAGAAATTAAATAATAGTCAAGCGCAAGCGAAATTAATAGGTGCAAAGGATGATTTGCCATAACTTGTTGCAACAACCTTGTCGCACACCAAAAAGAGAAAATACATTTTCTAAGCGATTTAAGGATATCGTGAGTAAATTAACTTGAGCAATTCAAACCAAAAATAAATGTATATATATTTGTTGCACATCCATCTTTGATAGCATAAGAAACAACTATATTCTTGGTTATTCTTGAAAAATTGATTATCACAACCATTTTCGTTTTTGATGCGTATATTGTTCTGAAGTAAATACATTTCCTTTTTAGAACTGATGAATTCTAAAATATTTAAATATTAAGGCATTTTTGGTGGCAAACAGTTATGCATTATCTCATTAATCATTTTGAAATAAGGCATACAAAGCACAACCAAAGTTGGATTTAAAGTCATTAGTTCTAAACTGAAAACATATCTAATAATTTTATCATATATAATATCATATCTAGTAATTTTATCATAACTAAGGACATGTAATTAATGCAAAAGTTGGTAAATAAATTGCTATCTTTTGAGTTTTGTCCAGTGATCGTAACGGATAATCAATTCTGAATAACAACATGCACCATTCTTGCACACCATTAAAAAGGGATAGAAACAACAGATAACAGTACGTTTCTCGAGTTTTTTTATTCGTTTTACACATATTGCATAAAGAAATTCTCGGATCTGTGACACAACATCCAACTCACAACTTCTGGTTCCGTTCAACACAGCAAGAGTTCTGGAGCCTATAATTTGATCTTACACTTCTAACTATAGCATAATAGGTTTCTAACTTAGCAATTCACATCATTAAACTATTTAAGCAGATGATTTTAAAGTCTTGTTCTTCTATATGTGAATAACACTACAAAGGTATTTTCAGCAATAAATGAACGACAGCCTTCTTAAAAAATAGAACTTTAAATCTAAAAAATATCCTATCACAGCAGTTTCATTCAGCACAAGAAACAATGAAAGTTATAGAATTTTAAACTGAATGTCAATAAGGATAAAATGGATGACAGTGAATTCTAAGTAAACCATAAAATTTTGTTTGGGAATTCTTCCCTACATCAGGAAGTCTTTCCTGTTTAAGGCTTGAGTTCCAATTGAAACCAATTGCTTGCTTAATAATTTTTGACGCTACATTTGAGATTCACAATACGTAGAAAATTATTTTAAAGGAACTATTGTGATTTTTTTGCACTTTGATGAGAGGGCAACTAAAAAAGGTCTCACTTATTCACAGACGTAATCAAAATGTGTTCAACGATTTCTCATTTTTCAGGGGAACTTGTACCTAAGTTAATGTTTTGAAAATAAAAATCTTAATATTGGTATGTAGGCTTTTATTTTGCTAATTTTGTCATCACATCCAGCCAATATATTGATATTTCAAATTTAGAGTCATTTCATTTATCTAAGCCTTTTTAGAATTTGTGTACAAATTAAAATTAGATTTTTTAAAACTAATAATTCAAGACAGTTTTTTATTATGAAAAAATCCTTTTCTAGATCTAAGGTGAATATTTCTAGATCATTTTTATGCATAATAGGTACAATAAACAAGATGAAAAATCTAACAATGAATCGCCAGCCAAGATAGTCGATTGAAAGAAAGCAAAATTTTTTGATTTAAAGCACTTTCCTCCACAACCAAACTTGATTTTATTCAACCAAGCTTAATGATATAGACCAAGCAATAATGATATAGAATCTTACCATTTATGGTAAAAGATACTATATCATTATTAGCAAGTTTTGTGAAAAGTTAAACTTATCTGCATTTCAAGTCTCGTTTAATGCCGACGATTTCACAGATATTCAATGAGAATAGTTCGTTTGTAATAAGTAAATCAAAATGGAATTTTAATTCTAATGTCAAAGGGGAAGTTTTAGATCCATTGTAACTGAGTTAACAAAATTAGAAGCTGTGCATGTTCTATGGTGTAATGGAATGATATTATTTTATCTACATCTATGATATTTTTCTCAGTTATTGTTTTAGTTGGAATTAACACTCAATTGAAAAAAGAGCACATGTAAATATATGTACATATACAATATGTAATTGAATAGCAATGCATGAATATATATATATTATACTGAAGAATCAAAACAGCAAGACAACACCAAACATGAATTACATTATTGCTAAGTAGTTCACAATCTATTTTTAATATTTATGCAAAATGGATAAATGAAGCTGCGAGTAGATGTCAAAGTAACAAGCAGCCACACATCATGGAAAATATGTTATTCACTACCCTACTTGATAAAGGAAAATAAGGGCTAGACATTGGCTCTATTGATTAATCAATGGTTTACAGAATATTTTGATAGTTACCTTCAAGGAGAACAAAAGATAAGAATTTAATAATGTTCTTGCTCTAATAACTTAATAGAATACTTTAGAAGTCACCATAATATTGTTTTCAAAAATATCTCAAAAAGAACAAATATACTTTTTTATGAAGGGCTGAAATCAATCTGATCAAAACTAAGGACGCACAGAATAATAATTAATGTCAATGAAATTCTTCAACTTTTATCAAAACTGTAAAAGAGAAAAATATAATAGTGCAATGTTATAATTTATTGAATGATTAACAGATATGGTATGTGAAGATGTGCGTTTCTAAAAAAAATTATTAAAGTAATTGCAAATTTATTACCTAGCAAATAAAAAGGGCTAAATGGCATCGAATATTATAAATTTTTTTTATCATAAATAAATAGTATTCATTTAATAGAAGTTCTTATGCTGTACAAGCATAATACATATTACAGTTGTATAACACATTGTCAGCATCTGTTCCTCTAATGTTGCTACGAATGAGATCAACAGTGCATATATTCATGTATATTACACAAACATTTATTACATATTTATATTTGAGATTGAAAGCATTCCTTCCTAATGAATAAAAATCATTCATACTATTTTTAACTTCTTAGTTGGTATCCTTTCATGAATATTATAAATCAATGACAACGAATTTTTTTCATTAAACTTCACAAGTATATATTTACCATGAAATCAATACTAAATAATTTTAACATGAATGTTAAATGAACAAGCATCAACATTTTAAAAGAAAACTTTCTAACTTATATGAAACATAGATGTTAAGCTATTTGGTTTCTTTAGTAATACATATGATGTAATGCTAATTGTATTAATTTGTAGAAAAAAAGACACATATTATTCAGTTAATGATACTTTAATCTGGCAAAAGATAGATTTTACATTTTATAAAGAAATACAGGTACAAATATTTATATTTTCATTTACATGTAGAATTAGCAAGATTTTTACAATTTTAATATTTAGAAAAATATCTTTTGAATGAGTACGATTTCTTTACACATTAACAAATTAAGTAAAAATATAAAATGAAAATTAAGAGTGCAGAAAAATATTTAATCAAAATTATATAAAGAGTAGTCTCAAATTTTCTTAACAAAGAAAAAAAAAACATTTCTAAAAAGAAATCTCTACTGATTATTACTTTGACTAGAAATTACTTCTGCCTCATTTTGGAGGCAACTATAAGTAGATTTTAACAATATGAACAACATTTTAAAGACAATTTCATATTAAAAAATATAAGTAATTTATCAAGCAATGAAATAGGCTGGGTTTAAGTTATTTAGAATTTTAAAAATATTTTTCTTGAAGAAAAAACGTATCATGCATTAACAAGTAACTGTTCATAGTAATGTATAAAAGATACTAATTGAATAAAATTTTGCATTAGTGGAAGTACTGAATTACAATTAAATGAAGACATCTTACTGATTACTGTTGTTCATAGTTAAAGTTTTGATAAAAAATAAAAAACGATGCAAATGGATATTTCTAAAAAATTCACAAAATTTTTTATCAAGCAAAGTATTAAAAGGAAAATTTCAGCAACACAATGAGCCTTATATATTTTCGACAACACTCAAAAATATTTTGCATATATATGTGAATAAGAAAATTTATAAAAAAGTATATGAATACTCACTCCACCGCAAGATTATAAATGCAAAAGCAAACCTTAATTGTAAAACATCTTACAAAGAAAAAAAAATGTTACTAAACACTTAACTCCATAATAAATGTTATTCATTTAAAATATGAATAATTATTTCTTTGAGCAATTGGTAATTGAATATAAACATTTCTTTTAAATCAACAATTTATTATTTGGCATTTTACAAAGTATTTTGCTGATGTCAATGGAAAATGGAATAATAAAGCCTAGGTAACTTGATATATTCAAAGTATAACAAACAGAATGAAAATTAGATTCAAGTCAGTTAAGATTATTTAATCATTTCTTTCTTTTAGTTTAGTAAGATTAAAATATTTTGAGGAGAAATCAAGTTCAAAATTTAACTTGAAATTTCTATTCATTTATTAATGTAAGAAAATACATACAAGATTACAATTAAATACTGTGTAATGCAATCAAATGTAATATGGATAAACTTCAAAAAACACATGAATTTTTCTGATGATTATATCATATTTGTATACATTTATTGTTTCAATTCATAATATCAAGTTTTTTAAAGCTTTACCATTCACACATTTAAAATAATAAAAAATCTCACTACAGCACTCTGATTTCAGCTCAGAGACTAGCAGTTGACATCAAAAGAGGAAAACAAAAATACAAAGAAAATTTTTTAGGAGTCCTATATCTTTATAAACCAGTAAATTTACATGAGGTCAGTAGTCTTCTCCTCTGCTGATTATTTCTTTACAAGTAGGACGCAGCAAAATTGTGTGTTCAAACTGAGCAGTGTATGAACCTTTAATATCACTCAAGGGTGGATATGGATCCACTATTCCTTTATCACACAAGTCCTTCAGAGCCATTAGATATTTTGTTTGTCCCAGACGATCTAACCAGCGACGGCAAAATGCAAGCGTTCCAAAGTTTTGATTAATTACATTCAAAAGCTGTTTTGATCTTGCTAATCTAAAAAAATATTCAAATAATTAATACTATAATACATTAACTCATATGATTTAACAAAACCAAACTGTGAAAATTTACAAAATTCTTTAACAGCAAGATTCACTTTACTTTAACCGCATTATTTAAAATTTACGAATCACAATTTAGACATAAAAGAAAAAAACATTTGAAAATTTCTTATTTAGAGGTGCTATCTTACCTTAACAAAAAATAAGCTAATTGGAAAAAATGTAGCTAAATAAATAACTCCAAGCTTCAATAAAATTTTAATATTGTTACAAATTTTAATTTGGGAATTTTCCTGCATTATTAAATATTTTTGAATACAAGAATTAAAACCTTCAATAGTTTCATTTGGATGCAAAACCCCCAATCATTCAAACAAAATTTTTTCAAGTCATAAAAAATTCTTTATTTTAAAAATAAAACATTACACATAGCAACTTTTAATTTTTAATTTCTAAAAATTAAAATAAAAAAACTAACATCTAGCTTTTGAAGAACACAGTTTATACAACCATTCATTCTTTTTTCTTTAGCTTTCACAATAACATTTTTAACAGAAATGTCAAAAAAGATTAATTCTTTAAAAAATTAACTTTTAAAATTGACATAGCATCTTTCATAATTTAAAATCCATATTAAGCGTAACTGTTAGACTTAAGAGTTCCATATTGTTTTAAGATAAAGAATTTTGGACTAAAATATTCACTAAAACTTTTAAAAACAGAGATCTATCCTTACAACAGAAAAGTGGCACATACTTGTTAACTTTAAAACAAAACTTTGCTACCCTAACTAAAAAATTTACATGAACGTAAGTATTTTTCTTGCCATGTTCCTATTTTACGTTATTTTTATTATAAGATCTTTAACACAGATTAAAATATTTATAATGATTTAGTTTGACTTTTCTCAGCAGTTTCAAAGTAGCTTTTACAAAGGCTTACAATTTTGTACATTCCAGAATTTCTGACAAACTTTAACATGCTCTGAGTTAGAGCATATTTTCAATAGACCCATAATACAACATTTCTTTAGAACATTTTTTACAATTCTTATTTATCAAGAACCTATTTTCCTCAAATACAATGCCATGTGAAAATAAAAAGAAATAATTTACAAAATGATACTTAATACATTTTTAATTGCAAACTTGTTTGAAGGTGATAAGGAAATTAAATTATCTGAATAAATTTTGATGAGAGCCATTTATAAAAAAATATAAATTAATACATAACAGCTTCTTAGATTCCTCTTAGGAAAATCATTTAAAATAAAACTAAAAGCACAATTTTAATACTTAAGATTCTAAGGATTTTTGTCAATCTAGTCTGATTCTCCAATATCATTAATATAGATTATAAAATATATTATGAATATTTTGATTTCTTGGTTAATAAAGATTAAATTTAAAAGCTAACAATTAAGAATTAATATTTTAATAGTTGATATTAGATCTTTTAAAAATCTACATAGCCCAAAACAAATATTTAAGATTAGTCAACATTCTATACAGTGAATAAAAAAGCTTACCTCAATGGCACATGACCAACTTCAAAATTCTTCATATAATGAGAAACTTCCATGTCATCATGAACATAGCCTTTTCCAGTACTACCAAATGTCTCAATAGCATAAAATTCCCCTTCCTAAAAACGTGAAAATTCTTTCATTAAAGGTAAAATTTCCAAATTTTATAAATTTGAATAAATTTAACATTTTAGTGTTCAATATTTCCATAATAAATATAAAATGAGTAATAAGCAACAAAATATTAAAAATTTTTCACACACAGGAGACAGTTAAAAAATAACTAACAAAATTATATTGAAATACAAGTTTTGCTTATATAGTTAAATTTTAAAAATAAATTATGCATTAAGAACAAGTGAAATATTTGAGATGAAAAAGGTAAACCTCCGTAGGAATTCTTTTTATTACTGAAAATTTGAGAAAATAAACATACCTCCATTTTTGTAGCTTCTCCACCTTTAACAATTGGAACAGTTTTTCCAGCATGAATTCGATATTGACCAATTAAGTGCCCATTCAAGTTGCGAATCGATTTCACTACAATATAAAATATTAAATTGATAAGAAAATTTTATTCAAGGTTTGTAATGCTCCTGATTATTAATAACGAAAACTGAATTGCATTACATACATAAACATCAATAAAAAATTAAATTACCAGGATATGTTTTCCCATTCAATTCTACTTCGTAAGATTCCATCACCTCCTGAATAGCTTCTCCAATATCACAGAGCCTGACATCAATACCAGCTTCCTATTTGTAAATACAAAACTTATTTATAAAAAATAAAGTATTCTTGAAGGTATATATATCTTTACATTAAGAAACAGGGAAATTATTACAATTACCAATACTAAAAAATAATATTCTCTTAAAAACATGTAGAAAATTAAAAAGACTTCTACTTTATAATTATATAGAAGTACTCTTTATTACTAATTTAAAATAAAGTCTCCATTTTTAAGATTCCATAACACATTTGAATTAGCAGGAAAATTAACCGTATAATCAAATGGTGGATTCAGTATTTTTTTTCCAAAAGTATATGCAAATTCAAACATTATTTATAATGCATTTTTTTAAATACTCAATTTGTATAAGAGAATAGAATTAATACCACCAAATGTATAGAGTAACAAGCTTTCATTCTAAAGATTTTATTTCCTTTTATAAAAAAGCTACTCATTTATAAATTTTTTTATAAATAATAATGCATGCATAAATTGATTAAATACAAAAAAATAAAACAAATAAAAAACAAGAGAAAAGTATTACAAAAAACAATATTACTAGAGGCAAGTAATAAACAAAACTTAATAACATGACTAAAAGACTAATAAAATTTACCTTGATCCCTGTATTAGTGGCTTCTCTGACAGCTTCAAGAAGTTTATCATACTTTGGATTGTATGTAAGTGTAAAGGCACAATCAATTATACGTCCTACAAATAAGCTGAAATTTATTAAATTATCAAAGACAGGACATTTACAGAATACCTCTAAGTACTGTTAATTTGCACTGATAAAAATTATGAACATTATGAGAAAGTGAAGCAAATAAGTAACAAAAAAGGCATATACATACATATGTATACAAATATTATTCTGAAATATATTACAGATAAAAAAATAAAAAAACTTTTTTTTATAAAATCAAAAAACTGAAGAATAAAATAGGGCTCCTCTCTAATTCAGTATGGATGGTGTTTTTTTAATGTCTGAAATTGTGTGTAAACTCAAATACAGAAAAACCTAAGAATATTAATTACTTTTTTAATCAAGAGTGGGATCTAATATCTATATTCCAGATGATTCCTTGGAAAGCCAATTGATGGCTATTGTTCATATATTCCCTCAAGGGTCAGATCCCACATTTGGTTACCAAATTTGGTATATTATATTTGAATAACAGAATAAATTATTTGAAACAAATCTTGGATAAAACATTAAAACTCAATAACAAAGGAATTGAACTTAAATACAAAAGTATCATTAAATTTGGAATTGAAATTTTTTTAACTATTTATATTTAGGTGCATTATTAATATTTGTTTCATTCAATATAAAAAAAATTAAACATATGAATGATGAGAAATATTTTTACAAACAAAAAGCATACATTTTGGAACCTAAGAGGTTAACTTTGAAATATAAAAAATTAGAATTGAAGATAATTATTATAATTTTTAAACCAAACAATAAAGTCTAAAAGAAGTCATTTTTAAAAAAATAAAATTGTTGATTTAAAGAAAGAGCAATTTTTAAATCTACAGGATACTATAAATTAAGGTTTTGTAATAAATCAAAATTTTGAGATGTTACCAATTATCAACTTAGGGCTTATTGTGATCTAATAGTAAGATAACTTGTCTGATAAGGTTCTAGGTTTGAATTTAGCCACTACTGGAAAATGAGAAACTATTGTATTTCAGTGTGTACATTTAATGAAATCAGAGCAAGAGAACATTTTAGATTTTTTCGACTAACAATCTAAAAATAAACAAAAAAATCCTCACAAAAGGTTATAAATGGCAAATATTAATACCTTTACTGTTTGATTACCCGCGTTTCAATAATTATTGGGAAAATTAAACATACATAAATTAGAAAATGCAAATGAACAATGCAAATGAACACAGCTAATGCAAATGAACAATTATTCTATTGCAACAGCAGAGATTTTCCTACTTTATATTTGTAGAAGATAAAGAGATAATTTATAAAATGATTCTTAATCAAAAATTATTTCAATAATTTTTGCAAATGATAAATGATCTAATGGTTCTATAGTAAATATTTAAAAGCCACGAGATATAAATGCTATATCATGAAACATGAATTCTTAAAAAATGATTGCACATATTTCTCCTAACATTATCATTACATAGGAAATTAAAAAGTATGTTTTAAATCAGTAGTGGTAAACCAGGATTCAGCAGTAGTTATTAAAGCTTTAATATCCAAAAGTGTATTTTTCACTTTGTTCCTGAAATTATTATTTAATATTTCCTCACACAATATTTTTTTAAACTATTGAGTAATAGATTCACTCAACTCAGAAATAGCTAGTAATGTTGAAAGTGCTTAACAGAAGCATTAAATAAAATTTAACTACCAACATATATACAAAATGGGACAAAAGGAAAGAGGATGCATTATTTTGTTTTAAATAAAATTATCACCATTATTATTTTTAATAAAAATCAAATAACAGCACTTCATACCATTTACATGGGTTCCAAAATCTATCTTGCAAACATCATCATATTGCAATACTGTTTCATCTCCAGCATTAGGAGTGTAATGGGCAGCACAATTATTGATTGAACATCCAGTAGGAAATGCTAAGCCAGACTCTAGACCATTTTCAGCAATTAAAGCTCGGGCAGTTTTCTCTAGTTCTTCACTATAAAAATTATAATTCATTATATAACAATTAAAAAAATGAACATGCAATAAACTATTAGGGAAGGAAAAAATAAATATATAAAGGTGGAAGAAAAATGTTCAAATTTTTAAAAATTTGATGAATGTTCATTTCTTTTGCACTGTTTCTATAGATGAGTTTTCAAAGGATAAAAAAATATTCATTCACTAACATAATATCCTAAATATTTAAAAATAGAAGTGGCCAAGAAAACATTAAATTTTTAAAAAAATTCAAAGAAAACAGGGTAATACTTCATAATTATTTTATGCAATCAATTTTATAAAAAAATCTATAAATGAGTTAAAATTATTGCAATGCTAATGGAAAAAGAACATTTAATCAAATCTTCAATATTATAAATATGAGGTTTGAAATTTTGGCTTCACCAGAATCATTAATATCTATTTAAAAACAAATTTTCAACATTACTCAAATGGAATAATTTAAACTAATATTTTCATAAATGAAGTGATCAATATTACTAAAAGAAAATAAATGTACAAAATATTTATAAAATTTTTTTTTATTCTAAGAAGAAAGTCTATAATGTAATACACTATATGTCTTTAATTTTATACATTCCACCTGATTTTTAAGGAAATTTATAGTGCATTTAACAAATTTAGAAATGTATTAGAAAACTTACCATATCTGAATCATTGTCATTCCTGGCTTGATAAATTTTTTCATATACTGCCTTGTCTACAAAATATCATACATGAGAAAAAAGATTTTAAATAAATAAAAATAAACATTGATGAAACATTGGATATTAAGATATAAGAAAAATAAAATGATTTTTTAAGTAAATAAAGCAATTCCAATACAAATACAATTTTTCAAAGCAGAGATAGATTACTTTAAAAATCAATACTGAAAACAAAATTATTTAAAGATTATCAAATTCCTCCTGCAAATAATTTTATCAACTATAAAGTTGATTTCCCTTATAATAAATTATTTAATAAGCTGCATTTACTTGTCTGTGCGCTTCAGCTGCTTGTCTGATATCTTTATACACATCTTGCTCCATCAGTTCAATTGCTTTTTTCTCTTCTGATGTGAATCTATTCTTACCAGTTCTCCTAAAGGAAAAAATATACATATATAAATAAGAAAAACAGACTTATTCATCAGTTAATTTTCATTACAACAAATAAGTTTTTATATGAGGGGAAAAATTTATGTACAACTTCAAAGCACATCTGTCTTGTCAAAAATCAAATGATGTTGATAACAATTTTAAGTTTCAGAATAATGACAGCATTACATGCATAGAACTGATGTCATAAATTCAAAGTTATTACTTACTTTGAATTTAAGACATCAGTTCTATATGATCTGCTTATCATCAGACTCACATGACAAGCAGAATTTACATATTTCAACAGTCAAATAAAATTAATATAACTTTTAAATAGTTAGACACTCTTTTCTGCGTTATAAATTTAACACTTTTAAGAAAGCAATATACTATTTAAAAAACTACTGAGAATAAAAAGAAAAAAATTGTATTAGTAACAAAATAATATGATTACTAATTAAAATAATCATTAAAATAATATGAAAACAAATGCGGAAATTGGAGTAAGTACATTAGATTTTCAAAAACTTGTAATTTTATTAATTAGCAGTAAATTTATGTATAATTAAACACTTTTAGCTGTATGAACACTTTTAGCTTCTTCTTCAGTTGCATTGCATCTTTTGATTTTCCCATGAAATACATATTCTGCATGAGATTTCTGAACACAATGCATATTTTTTAATGGAAAACAGAATTTTGATACATTTGAATGGCATCATTAACAAGCAAACATTGGGCTCTTAATTATGGCAAAAATTTTTTGTCACAACAGAATTGATTGTTGAAAAATCTTTCACCAATTATGAATTTACATTCCTTAAAGACAGATATGTTTTAGCTACTCTGATAAGAATAAGATATTTAATATAGCATCCTGCACCTATTTTACTAAAAGCAACAATCCAATATTTGGATACATTTTACAATTTGAAACAGATGTTCAGAAGTGATGCTTTATCAATACTGCTTTTGCATCATCCTACTTCAAATTCAACTATCTACCTGAATGAACATTAATTAGCAACAAGCACTCCATTTTTTTTCACTTATTAAAAATTTAAGTATAATACTGCAAACTAACTCATTTAATTTACAGTACATTACATGCACTAACACCTTAATTTTTGGATTGAAAGTAAATATAATCGTCTCAGACTAGGGAAGTGTGGATAAATGTGCCAAGTGGGTGATAAAGTGTGGCAAACAGGCTTAATGGTTCAGAATATGTTTTTATGGTGTAACTTTCGTTTAATGATATCATGTACAAATGGAAATTTGTTTTTATTTAAGTAAACAGAATAAGAGTTTTAAAAGTTTTTAAATACATAAGCTTGCATGGAATTATTTGTTTTACATTTTTTAAGTAAAATTTATTTTGAAAGTTTATAAAATACATTTATTTTAATCATTTTGAATTATTTTCCTTGTGAAATATACAGGGTGATCCAAAAGTCAGGACGAACTTTAAAAATGAATAATTCAAAAACGAATCACGATACAAAGATGCAGTTTGCACCAAACGGATGGAAAAGGAACCGGGTTTTGTGTGGCAATGAAAAAAATAATTATGTTGGTGACCAACAGATGGCGCTGTCGGATTTCTGATGTAGGATTATGCAAAGCAACAAACAATATAAAAAGAAGCAAGTGCAACAGGTAATGGTAGTCGAAGCTGGTATGCATCGAAATGCTGTCCATAGTTGAGAAAGCCCTCTTAGTTAAACTGTTTTATAAGAATTTGGAAAGTGCCACTGCGGCATTGCGAGCATATCGCTACATGAAGGGTATGCGAGATAGCAAAGGACCAATAACGTCTTCTGCATTGAACAAAATTGTGAAAAAATTTGAAGCTACAGGCTCTTTGGCATCACGTCAAAGAAGTGGACGTCCCTCAACTGCAGCTGCTGTTGCCACGACAGTGGAGCAGACGGTGCAAGCTATGTCGGCGGTTGCTGCACATGGGGAGTGCAGTGCTCGAGAAGTTTCGAGGCAGACAGGAGTGTCGTACGGAAGTGTCTGGAGAGCGCTGCGAGTAACTTTGCAACGGTATCCCTACAAGTTGCAACATAACTAAAAACTGAAACCTCCTGACTTCGACTCTCGCCGACATTTTGCGAATTTGGTTTTCAATAAGATGGAAGAGCAGCACGACTGCCTTCACACTGTGCTTTGGACAGATGAAGCACATTTCACACTCTCTGGCGCTGTTAACACCCACAATTGTCGAGTGTGGACCACAGAAAATCCACATGCATTTGTTGAGGTACCCTTGCAACAGCCTAAAGTGACAGTCTGGTGTGGCTTCACTGCTGATTTCATAATTGGTCCATTTTTTTCGAGGAAGTCACACAGACAGGTTTCCAAACAGTTTCTGTCACCGGTAAGCGATATCTAGCACTGCTACAGAACAGCATTATTCCTGAACTGCAAGCGCGACAGGCACTCCAAACAGTCACCTTTATGCAAGATGGAGCACCACCTCATATTGCTCTGCCTGTGAAACGCCTGCTAAGCTAAACATTTGGGGAGGATTGCATTATCAGTTGCTACTTTAATCACGCATGGCCTCCAAGATCTCCCGATCTCACACCCTGTGACTTTTGGCTGTGGGGCTCCTTGAAGTCAAAAGTGTACCGCGACCAACCACTAGTGGCACTGAAAGATGGCATCTGCCAAAATGTGTCTGCCATAACGCAAGAAATGCTACTAAATGTTGTGAATGCTGTGGTGACTCGTTTCACAGCTTTACTTCTGAATGATGGACAGCACATTGAATATTTACTGTAGTAAGTACTAACTCTTATTAATCTGACTTCATTAATCATTGTTTCATTTGTAAATCATCTTTTGTTTCAATGAAACACTATAGTGCCATCTGTTGGTCGCCAACAGAACTATTTTTTTCATTGCCACACAAAACCCGGTTTCTTTTCCATTCGTTTGGTGCAAACCGCATCTTTGTATCATGATTCGTTTTCGAATTATTCATTTTTAAAGTTCGTCCTGACTTTTGGATCACCCAGTAGATGGTTACACAGTCATTCCGAGAACATTGTGGCATATCAGTTCCAAGGATTCTACAAGCAATGATTAGGTAACTTATGTTATATATTAAATATATTGTTTACAGATATTTCATATATTGGTATTTATATATTTATTTAGTATGGGGTAATGTTGATTAATTTAAAAGTATATTTTTTTCTAAGAATGTTTGTTAACACTTTACATTATTTTTATTGCCTGTTTTAAATAGAGATAGATTGAGCTACTGTGCTTTCTTAAGATGGGCACTACTGCTCAGTAAATTAAAATTAAGAGTTTTAATTTTTTAAAAATGCAACTTGTTTACGTTAGAGACATAACTTTATTGCGCGATTGTCAAACTTTGTGATACTTAGTTTATATTTGTTTTTATTTATTATGAAATCTTTGAAAGGTTAGTTTCTAGTTATAAGCATTTTAATACTCCTACAGTATAAAACTGTAATGAAAAACTCGAAATTTTGATATTCGGAATTTAAAATATTGCAATTACAAAGTTGAAGTTTGAACATAATTGGTATTTGGTAACCTGGTATCATGCAGAGTGACAGAATTTAGGTTGGCAAGATAACTGCAGTGCTTGGCACAAAAATTGGAAATCATGCCAAACTTAGTTTCCTAGTCCTTTACAATATATTAATATTTAAAAAAAAAGATTACTACACAATATGAAAACATTAATTAGGAAGAAATTTTAATTCCTTTTAGAAGCATTGACTATTAAATACATACTGTTTTAAGACATATTTATCAACAATTCTTCCACAAACTGATACCAAAGTTAGCCAATGGCCCTTCATATGAAAAAGGAAATTAAACTTAGATAATTTCTATGAGCATTTTCAACTGCAAGAAATGTTGACCTTACAGATTCTTTGAACCATTAATGAACATACAAAACAAATCATTGTGATAAATTTTGATCAACATTGTAATAAATTTTGACAACTTCTTACATAGTTAGCAACTAGAGGCAAGATTAAATAATAATTGTAGACTGCTTATTTATTACTATTTACTAAATTTAATTTGCATTTTCATTGATGTTTGAATTGGCATAGTTCCAGCTAAATTATCATCAATGTAATCATTTTGTGGAATCATAACTTTATTATTATGCTTGATGAGGATTCAAGTAAAGTTGACAACTTGATTTTAAGTAGTCTTCGAATTTTACAAAAAATTTCCATTGTTTTTGTTGCTCTACCTGCACATATAAACATTGTAATGAAAGCCCATGCCTGAAACACTAAATTTTGGATACTCATCCTAAATTTTGTTTAAATATCATCACACTTCAGCACCATGTCTGATCAAGCCTTTACTTTATTTAATCTTGAATTTCAACTAATTAGTCAAAAATTTTATTTTTTGAGACACAAGTAAAAGATATAAAAAATTTTAATTAATAAATGTTATACAATTTACCAACTAAATTTGTTAAAAAAAAGGTGTGATAAACAAATCTTGAGCATAAGCATTACTGATATAAATATTTATTTTTGCAAGTTCACCAGCATAAGTATTGAGTGTACATTATTAAAATTAGGTTCCTCTGTTTGTAAAAGCAAATAATGAATAACTAGGTAATTCAAAACCTAATTTTTTGTAGTGTTTAACATTCGTGGCTAATGGGCGAAAATAACGCGTGATGAATACTTTTCACAGATGGCAATCTTATTTCTGGTGAAAAGGGAATTAAAAGGAGGGAAATTTTCTCTCTTATTATGCAAAATAAAGTTCAAAAAGAGAAATATTTTACAGGTAGAAAAGTTTACCACTGAAAAATAATTATTCAATAAAATTAAGTTTGCAGAGAAATCTTCAGTATTTAGGAACTTGAATGTTTATTTTGAAAAATAAGAACATTTCAGGAAAACTCTTGGATACATACATTATTTGATACAGTGAAGTTATGTTACTTGGTTTAAAATTCAAACAATTAACCAAACAAATTTTTTTTGGTTATTTAGAAATTTATATTTAAAACGAGAAATTTTTTATAGCACATGAAGTATCATCAAGTAACTAATGAAACAAGTGATAAATCACCTTAACATTCTTAACCCCATATACAAACAAATAATAATGCATACCAATATCAAGAATTTAAAATTTTGAAATGAAAAGATTAAAATACAAGTTGATTAAAACACCCATCTGATTCAGCTATACAAAAAGGACTAAATTATGAGCATACCCATCAGTTCCGGTACTGTATTGCACTTCTTCACCAACAGGAAAGTTTCCATCAGGAAAAAGATTTTTAATCGCTATGGACGGTGGATCTGTTTGTTTTAAACAAGCATTTCCTAAATATGAAATAAACAAAAGGAAAATAAATTTACAATGAAACAAATTTTACAAGATATTTATCAATGGCAATAATTATATTAAAAAACATAATTTGCAAATAAAAATCAGTAAGAAAAATTTCAATGCTAAAATATTTTAAAACATTAAGAACAAAATACAACACATAATAATTCAAATGATTAAATAAAATAGTTTTTAATAAATAAAATGCAGTCAGAAACAAACTATTTCCCATGTACTCCCCCCAGTACATCTCACTTTGAAAGCATTCTTTATGATACAAAAACTACAGATAAAAACATTGAACACAGTTTTGTCAAATTTTGTTAACTACAATATAACATTTGATAAAATTTAAAAATTTTTTTATTCCATTCAATGATATTTATATGGTTTTGAAAAGTTTCAATTTTACTACAACAAAATTTTTAAAGATGTTAAATGACTTACTATGGCCTAGGAATACAGAATTAATCTCTTCTAGGTTAAAATTGTACACTAATATTAATTTGGTTTTCTTGCTTTATCACATTAAACTTTCACATAAAAGATTAATTTTTTAAAAAAAGATTTGAATTTTGATGCAAAGATTTTGAAAATAAGATGTCATTTTAAACATTGGTAATAATTTTTTTACACCACAAAATTTGATGTTGTGGCTTATTCTCCAAATGTCTGACGAAGTCAGACAAGGTCCACAAGATCAACGACCCCGAGGTTTGATTGATTGTTTGTCGCTCAACGGTCATTTTTTGCATGCGAGGGCTAATTAGACCGGGACCTACGGTTTAAAGTGGATTCCGAACCACTACAAACATCCATGCCCAAGGTGGGATTCAAACCCACAAACTGTTGAACCGAAGGCAAGAGCGCAAACCATACGGCTGCCAGCTCGGCCAATGACCCTGTGGAAATCGAGGACCAGAAGGGGGGATGAATAAACGTCCCCTCTGGAGAGTCCCAAACAGTCTATATGTTGAGGAGAAGCCTGCTCAGCTTTACATTTGGAGCAGACCTCAAAGATTTTCTTGCTTTTGAAATATGAGAGACCTTATATGTGGCTAATTGATAATATGGAAATAACAGTATAAAAAGCTGTCACAATTGAGGGTGTATAAAGAGCCAAGCTCCATCTCTTCAAAATTTCAGAATTAACAATAGACTGATGTTCTAAAAAGGTGAGCGTTAAAAAGGAAGGATATCATGGTAATTACCCCTCCCTGGCTTCAATCCGCTTTTTCATTGCCGTACATGTCTACATGAGAAGGAATCCATTGAAATGCTTCTACTGTTTGAGAGGATCCAGAGGTCTCTAAAATCAGTTTCATTAGGAATGGCTTCCAGATCTTGTTTGATAGCTATTAATTCATTTCTGAAAACTGATGATGAATTAGGGTTGCAAAAGTTTGATAGACAGCGCACCTCTTGGTTTCTCAATCTAGATGCCACTACCAGAATTGTCATCCAGGTTACTTCTGCCTGTATACATTTTAATGGCATTGTCGAATTGTCGAGGATCCTGTTAACGATCTCTAAGGCCAATTGTCTGAGAAGAGCAGCAATCAATTTCTTCTTGATGATCAATGATCAGGCAGTAAAACTGATGTGGAAATGGACTCTAGGTAGTCCCTCTGAGGGAATCAGACAAGATTTCAAAGAATGGGGCTCAATTTGATTATAAGGAAGATGCAGAATTTTAGCCTGACTAAATGGATTATTCTTTTTAAGTCTTTGGTTGCTATTCCAGTTGTTTAGATATAAAAAGGTTCTATTTTGTTAATCGTAATTGAAAGTTTATTGAAATACTTGATATAATTCATCTTTCTTCTAGTTCGGAGTGGTTGTAAACTAAAATTTCTATAGGACAGCTGTGCTAACTAAGTTGAATGTTCTTCAATTTATCCCAGTTGGTAGCTAAGGCACAGCTATAAACAGGAAAGCCATACTCTAGAATGGGCCTAATGAATGTAATAAACCTATATCTAAGAGTGAGAGCATTCGCTTGAGTCTTTGTCAGCTATGTATTTAAAATTTTTTTAGTCCAATTTCTGGCTTGTGAGACAATATGTTCGATATGCTTTTGCTTGACTATTTGGGATCTAAAATTTATCCCAAATATTTGGGATGCTTCTCATATGCAAAGACCTGGCTATCTATTTTTAATTTTGGCTAGGAAGTGTAGTTTTTGATTGGTGGTAAAAAATGAGGAGAAAGATTGCAAATTTTTGTAGTGGGAAACATAGGAAGAATATTTTTTATTTTTTTCCATTCAATTTAATGACATTTTTAACCACATACCATTTATTAGTTTCAATATTTGAAATTTAAGATTGCATGGATTATTACAATATGCTAAGAATTTTTACATGGATTTTAAAAGCTATATCAATTTTAAATTTTCAATCAAGACTTCAAATTAGTAAAACTAATAAATCATAAGAATTTTTTTAAATTTTACCTTTATTTTTCTTCTTTCTTTTCCTTTTACTTGAAGTGTCATTTGTTTCACCCTTCCCTTCTTCTTCTCCTGTTAATTTAAAAGAAATATTATTTTGTTAATAGTTAACACATTCAATAAATGTGATATCTTTACTAAACAAAGTAACAAAAGAATATTAACACAAATTTATGATAATTAAAAATCAAGTATTAAATTTACTTTTCATTTATTGTAATTATCTTCACTAAAGATTTAAATTGCAAAAATGTAATTACAAAAATTTATTGTATTAATCACTCATTTAATTTGTTGTTTAATTGCCACTTTTTGCTCGAAAAGATTTTTTTTTCTGTTAGTTTAAAATAAATTCATGAACTACAAAATGATGTCTAGAAAACAGATAATTAAGCTACCAACTTACACTTTTGAAATTTTTGAGAGGGAGAGAGTTCATTTATAAAAACAATAGAAGAAATGAATAGATTAATTTCCTTTTGGTTAAATAACAAATTTTTACTCTACTTCTTATATATATTTAAACTGACCAGAAATTAATGTAGATTTACTTAGACAAAAAGTTGTTTTTCCACAGAATATATAACTAATTTATTTATTTATATTCCTTTCCCAAAATGTATTTAAATTCCTTTGCAGCATCAAATTCTATGAGAACACTTTTATAAATCTTGTAAAAGATTTTTTACAAGAAAATACTTTAATACTGAAATGTATTCTTTAAATTATATTACAATAATAAAATTTATTACCTGAAAACCGAATAGTTTTAATTTGAAGGGGGAAAAATTCAGACTTAACAATTTCAATAAAAATAACATTGACAGCAATGTGAGTTTTTATTACATTTCTTAAAAAAAATTTTTTTTAGTTACTTTTATCAATGGTATTTATTTATAAGATTGTTTTATTAATAGGTCTCTTCTTAAAATCCAAAAAACTAGTCCTTGTGAACTTATCTATGCCAGATGCTATGTTCACACTAACTTATTACATTTTTATTTGATAAACATTTTATATTTTTTATTACTACTTTTTGTAATTTTATCAATAACAAATACTTTAGACTTTTCTAAGAAACAAGTTTAAATTTGTTAAGTTTTATGTAAATATTTATTCACTTTATAAAATCATTAGTTTCTTTGCTTACAAGTACTAATTTAATTGAAACTTTACAAGTACTACAATTCACTCCACAGACTCAATTTAAGTAGGAGTTAAACCTTTAGACTGAGTGTCAGGACACTAAATACATATCTTCCATCTTTACTTCAAGGGGGAAAAAATTGTGCTGTTGAAATAAAACAGAATATGAATAGGTAATAAAAAGAGTTGATAACTAGTTAAATCTGATATTTTCTAATGACAGAATAATTACCATTGTTTGATTACTTTATACATTTTCACTTGTCGCATTATAAATACTACTGATGATTTCAATTTTAAATCTATTAATGACAAATAATTTAGTTATAATATTTACCCTAAAAATCCTATAAAAACATAAAATGTCAGAAAAAATATGATCAGTACTAAAAATTTTATTGTGAATTTTCTCAAAAAGGTTTTAATAAATACTAGCATTTAAAAACGAGCAAAAATAGTCTCAAATGAAAGAGACTCATTAAAAACTTAAATTCCTTTCTCAATGAGTCACTGAAATATAAAACTTACCATCTGCATCTCTATTATTAGTTTCTCCATCAATAACATGATGCTGTAATTTCTGAGTTACTATTTCAATATCTTCAGAAGTGTCATTTACACTATCTTGAGGAGCAGATGCTAAATAAAAACAAAAATGTTAATTTAACAACGAGAAAATAAAAGTGAAAATACTATTTTCATAAAATGCTAAAATTGAAATGAGCATGTAAAAGTATTGCAATCAACATATTGGATCTGCTAAAATATTCTTTAAAAAATTTCAGTCATATTATTTTAATGAATATAAAGAAATTGAAACTGCAGTAATTCCTTTCAATTGTTACAAATACATTGTTAATATTCATCTTTTATCGATAACTTTATAATATAAGAAATATCATTTTTTTTTTCTTCTTTTAAACATTATACTTTCTAACAAAGAAAATATACTATAATATTTTTTCATCTATTTCATTAATTTTAAAATGTCTATTTAAAAAATTGCTTAAAATGCTTGAAGAGTTAGCAGTAGAGATTGCAATATTGGGACAAAATTTAATAAAATTATTCAGTATTTTTTTCAAACTTAATACAGGTAGAGGAAAAGTTTAGAAAAAAATACAAATAAAAATAAAACAAAAAAAAATTTGTTTTATTATTTTTTATTTGATTGTTATTAAAATCTCTTTCATAAACTAGCTAATAAAACAAAAGCAAGTTTTTGTTTTATTAGAGATTTTGGCTTAACTGAGTATATTATGGATACAGGTCACAAAATCTAGTACAATTTGGTGATTTTTTTTTTGGCCAAATATTTACAAAAAGTGATTAGTTGCCAAATGTGTCACCAAATACAGCACCAGAATGTCATCCATCAAAAGCTTGCAACAACTTGAATTTTTTGCCATTTTCAATTTGGATGTCACTGTTTTAGATTTTCATCTTAGAAGGATATATATTCACAATTTCTCTTCTATATATATATATTTTCATTTGATCTCATCTGAATATCAGGCATTGAGATGCAGTCTATGAAGTTATGAGATATATTTATCGAGTAATAGAGGTGAGAATGAAGTTATTATTTGGTGTATGAATATTGATTAATTGCTAGAAATTATTTATGTTGCAAATGTGGTGCATAAATTAAGCTTGTTGATAGAATGGATGTAAGTGATAAGTGTGAATGGTAAGGATAAGCATGATGTGAAAAGAAGCAGTCAAAAGGGTTCCTGGTTTTCCCCAGGGACAAATGCCTGGGAGTGTGTTGTTATAAATGTTATATATGTGAGTGAAAGAGTTTTCAAATAAAGCTATACGTGATGAGTTGAATGTATCGAGTCATGCGGTGGTTGATTGGAAAATTTTTGTGTGTGTCAAAGCATGCCTGAAAACAAATGAAATGATTGGAGGACTTCGTGTGATAGTCGAAATAAATGAAAGTAAATTTGGAAAGCGAAAGTTAACAGAGGAAAGAAAGTTGATGGAAGGTGAGTGTTTGGAGGCATTGAAAGAGAATCTGGAAATGTTTTTATCAAAGTAATTGCTGGTATATCGAAAAAAGTGCTACAAATTTTGAAAGAGAATGTCATGCGTGATAGCGTAATTATTTCTGACTGCTGGAAAGCAAACGATTGTTTATCGGATGAATGTTTTCAGTACATAAAAGTCAACAATAGTCTTTATTTCAAGGACCCTGATTCTGGTGCTGATACAAACACCATCAAAGGGATGTGAAGTGTGATAAAAAAAGACGCTTAAAAGGAACTAGGCAGGTAGCGGATCAGTTTGATTCCTACTTTGCTGAATATATGTGGAGAAAGAAACACTTTGCATCCAGCGACATATTTAAACAATTTATTGATATGTTTTAAATGTGTATATACACCTCAAAATCAAAATCCTCCACAAAATAATGTGACTGAAGAAAAACAAAGTTAAGAATTTTATTCCAATTATTTTCTATGTTATATATTTAAAATTTCACAAGTTTGCTTAGTTTGTTAAATTTAATAGAAATTATTGATTTTAAGGAATTGTGTATGAAAGGTTATTTTTTGTATAAACTAAAATATTTGAATGAATTAAAAAGTAATTTTTAAGGTAAATGTTTGACGTAATATATAAAATTGTTAAAAGAATCTGAAAATTTTTACTTTTATGTCCAATTGATTTGTATTATTCTATCTAAAACCACTGGATTTATCAAAATTTTACTAAATATTTAAAAATTCATCTCAATTTTGAAATTTTTCATTTTATTCATTAAATAGATGTTATTAAATAGTATTTTCATTTAGATATTTTAATTATTTACTTTTTAAATACTTTTGCTTTTACATTCATTCATATTTCCTTCAATTTTGATTTTGAAATATTTTTAAATAGAAACTTAATTTTTAAAACAATTACTGTTCTTATTTACAGTTATGCTTAGCAATTTGAATTGAAGCAATTGAACGCTTAGAATTTTTAACATGGTTATTTGTTTTCTTATTTTTGCAATTTGAAATCGGGTGAAACTCCTGCCATTTATTTATGCTGATTAGTGCTCATTCTGGGTTGCCAATCAAATTCCAATAACCTGTCTCTTTCGCTTGGCAAACAAAATCTCGCCAAGTCCAAGACCATAATACTCAGTTTTACCAAGATTTCAAAATCACTTGTAAATTATAAAAGTATATAAAGAATCAAATAAAAGTAAAAGAAATCTTATTAACTTTAAACAAGAAAAAATGTAAATATGACAATGCAGTCTGTGGTACTGTTATATTTTTTGAAATATGATCTTAAAAAATATAATGCAATAAACCTGAAAAATAATTTTGTACAAAATTTACCAGCTGTCAAAAATACTCTTTCATCATCCATGCTAGGTGGCAGTACTGATAGCAATGTGCAATACATTTTCCCCATGTATTTTCCTTTAAATCCCTCATCTTCAATTAAACTGATCTCTCATTGATGGTTTTGAATAATTTTGTTTTTTGTATTGTGTATTTTGGTTTGCAGAATTTTTTTTTAGTTATTGCTAATTCTAATTTTTGTTCAAGATACAAATCCTCATCAATATTGACATTAGTGTCATTACCTTTGATAATTGTACCAAATTATTCTGAACACGGATAGGTTTGCAGTTGAAAATCTTAAGAAAACTTTGTATAAACTTGCTCAAATTTGAATTAATTAGCTCTTTTCTTTTTAAAATCTTCATAATTATGTAAGACAATTTCTATTTTGGTATGCCTTACTTCTGTGTGATTTTTAAAGTATTATATATATGCTAAAGAGTAGAGAACTGCATTGTGTAAAATTAGCCAAACTGGCTTGAGGGTTCGTAATGCGTTTTTATGACGAGATTTTCGTTTTATGACTTAAGGTGATCAAATGACATGCACGAAATTCGTTTCATGTGCAACCCTTGCACTTAATGAGTAATTTTATTTGTTTATAATTTAAGAATATGCTATGTTATGTTCCCGCTATCAGACTTTAAAAATTTTTAGTCATATTATCTTGAATTTCCAGAAGATATGTTTATAATTTTTAAAATATTATTTCGAAATTTTGAAAACTATATTGCCTGAATTTTTTTAAAGTTATATAAATTTGAATTTTCATTTGGTTGGCCAATAAAAGATCTGCATGGGGTGTTAATCATAAGCCCAGTCAGTTTGATTCATACATCGCAGAGTATGTACGGTGGAGATAACAAAGAAAATACAGTAGATAAAATACAAAAGTACATAATACAGATCTGGAAGATTTCTTCGAAGCTCTTAAATAGTTCTTTTCTCTGCAGGGTGAGTAATTTATTTTTCATTAAAATTTCATTCACAGCAATTATTAGAAACTCCAGGTTTTATAAAAATGCATTTTTACATGAGTAAATACATCTTTCAATAAACTTTATTGACTGTTTTACGTTAGTGTCCAATAGTGCGGTACTGAAATTTTCTTAAGGTGGGCGTCACACACCCAGTTAATTTAAATTTGAGATTGCATAACAAATGCAATTTGTTAAGATTAGAAATTTAGCTTTATGGCCCAGTTGTCACTGTACTAGGTGGTGCTATACTGAAGTTTTTTTAAGTGGGTGCAATTGTTTGATACATTAAAAATAGAGTTTAAACAAAAATGAAACTTATTAATGTTAGAAATTCAGCTTTATTGTCCGGTTGTCACTGTAGTAGGTAGCGCTACACTGAAGTTTTTTTTAGGTGAGTGCAATTGTACGGTATATTAAAAATTGCGTTTTCTAGTTATTAGATTTTTTAAACTTCTATAGTATTTAATTATAATAATATATTCAAAATTTTGATATTTGGAATTTGAAAAAACAAGCAATTTCAAAGTTGAAGGTTGAATGAGATCGGTATTGGTAGCCGGATATTACGCGTAGTGACGTAATTTAGGTTGGCGACATAACTATAGAGTGCTTGGCACGAAAACTTGAAATTGTGCCAAACCTGTTCAGCTCCACCGTTTTTTTTTTTTTTTATTTATTATCAATATATAGTTCTTCAGGTAGTGATGCATGTTCTCTCAATGATTGCAACATAAAACATAGTGATGCAGTAGATATTAATAAATTAGAATCTCTCCAACATAATGCAAGTATTTGGGTTGTTTTTTATTTTTTGGTATAATATATTGAATAATATTAAATGAATTCTTCAAGCATACCACATTTTCTGATTTGCAACAATAAATTTTTCCATGACTATTGCTTACTCAGTCATTATGGATACAATAACTTTTTTTAGGAATACCCAATTTAGATTGAAGCAATTCTACAAACTTTTTGACTGTCATACTTCCTGAGACATGTGCAAGTCTATCTAATCCTAGTATATAAATGAGTAAATAAAAATTTTTCTGAATGAATATTTATATTTAAATAAAGTCTATTTCTTAAATTTGTCCATTTATCAAATGTAAAACTCATTTGATAAATGGGCAAACTTGGACTAAATTTTTCATGATTTACTTTTAATTGCATTAACTCGCGTTTCAAAGAATAGTGATCACTGATACTACAACTTTATAACAGTTTTTCTAATTAATGTGTGTTAATTGATGTTAGTGATTTTTAAATCCTATGGTGGATAATAATTTTCTTAATTTAGCAAAAGTACAAAACACTTCAAATACCAAACTATCAACTGCTATCATTTTACTTTTAATTTCATTCATTTTTTTTTTTTAAAATAATCTAATGACATATACTTAAATTTGCATTTTCATCACAATTCTTTCCTATAGAACAAATTTATATTATATTAAATTTTTAAATGTGTATGGTGTTCACTTGTACTTCCTCCATTCACTTTAATAACTTTTGAACATTTTTTATATTGCGCTACTACATTCTTTTCATCATATAAAAAACCAAATGAAATCAAACCAAAGTATTATCAACATACTTTTTATATTCCTTAAAGTTATTTTTATTTTTTTATAGGTTTTATTATAATTATGAGTATATAATAAATCTGCAAAATATTCTGCACCCTAAAGTTTGATAAGCAAATACAATATGAAGTTACCAATTTAAAAAATAACAAAATATTTTTCGGTTTCTTCAAAACTACAGCCTTGTTTTTCAAGACATGAATACCAGACTCGTGAATCCTGTGTGTGTGCAGTATCACTCTGAACTGTAATTGGACAGTTTTGGATTGCCTCCTTGGATGATTCATATATTTCATCATTTCTCTAGATTGTATGATGCAGCTTTTCAGCCGGCTAAACAGGCAAAACAGCTTGCTAAACAAAAAATCACCAAATGTGGTAAAATTGTCATCTTTTCCTCGCTAAATGAACTAAGCAAAGGCCATTAATTGCCAAATATAACAAGGGAATGTCTTGCTATGCACATGTGCGAACCACTTGCACACAATTCAAATTTTCACTTTTACATTTTGGATTTTACTTTGTAAGTTGAGATAGAAATCTTTGCATTTTCTTTATTTTTATTTGAGCTCACCTGAAAATTGTGCGTTGTGATGGAGTCAATTACCGTAGTGTAAGATGAAAATCAGTCATGTTTGACACTAAAAATTTTGCAGCTTCATAGGTAATGTTGTGTTCAGATTTTCAGTAAAAAGAGTTTGATTTCTAATTAAAATTTATATCAAAATATTGATACAATCAAAAGCATTTTTAGCTAAAAACAAACAAAAATGTATATTTTGTAATTGTATAGAGAAAAATAGAAAATAATATCTAAATCAAATTTTATACAGCCTCAAAGAAATTAAGAGTTACATTGCAATTTAATTGGATAGAAATATTTCGAGATAAAAATATTTGGAAAAATTTTAAACGCTTACATTTTTTTAAAAAGTGAGTTACTGTTTTTATAATTTGCAAAAGATTGCCAGTTTCTTTTATGAAAATAGGACTTGTGACATTAAAATGTGCTCCATTGTATTAACATACAATTTAATTTTTCCCATCAGAGGTCTAGCAGAGCCTTAAGCTTCAAAATAAACAAACCTCTTATAAAATTACTTTCCTTCACACTTTGTTCCATAAAAGTCAATGAGAAAAGTGTGCTATGCTGAAAGAATTAGATGATGAGTCATACCTCACGAGTTTTTTATTTATATTTTTATGCATTGCACCTCCACATACTTTTCTTAAAAAATAAAAATACTTCCTCAAACTTTAAAAAATTTTTTACTATGTTTAAGTTGAAAGAAAAAATATTAGTTTAATTGGTTCAGCAAACATCAAAAGTTGAAAATGTTTGACTGGCCTTAGTTCATGCTTATTGAAGTTTATTATTTAATGGCTTAATGCAAGTGACATGCAAGTAATAACAAAACAAAAAAGTTTAAAATTAATAATAACGTCTTTAATGACAAATACAGAGTAAACCAACAGACCCCAGTAAAAGCTGTATAACTTACAATACGTCAAAAACATTCGGCTCTAAAAAAGCATTTAGTCCAAAAGAAAAACACCAAAGAAGTATAAGTTATATTAAGGCTTATATAATTACACACAAGAAGCAATTTCTTTTATCCTACATTTCCTTAATAACAAATAATATTCAGATTAGTATTTCATGGTTGTTAAATTTTACACTTTTTAAATCCATTTTAATTATTTAGCTAGTTAGTTTTCAATGATTAATATCGAAATTTTCAATGCGGTGCGTCTCGGAATAAATTTAGGTACTTTTAAGTAACTCTTCATGAGAAAAGCAAAAGGAAAAATTAAGATGATAAGTTTATGAAATAGTAACATTTTTAATGAATTTAAGCACGATGTCATAAGGTCAAAACAATTCTTAATACATGAACTAATAATAACACCGAGGTCCGCGGATGATAAACTCGTGTACCTTTACATGATTAAATTACCTTTTTTCTTCTTCTTTCGTTTTTTCTTTTTCTGAGCTGGGTCTTTAGAACTCAATTCATCTTCAGCGTCATCCACATCATTTTGATCTTCTCTATTTTCTTCATTTTCATCTTCTACTTTAGAATTATGATCTTGTACGACGGCAGCCATTTTTGAAATTGAGAACCATGTGAGTTAAGTTGAGAAAGCTGTTGATAAGATAATCAAACAACATTCACTTCGATCAGTGATCAAGCATATTTTCATTAGAAAGAAAATAAATTTAACTCATGAATTAAATTCTTTATTTTACTGCTTTAATTATATTATATAAAAACACTTTTGTTAGTAATATAGTTTATCAATAGAGTTAAAAGAAATTTCCAACAAAATTTATAATAAAGATTTATGATATAAATAAACTAACTGAAATGAAGAATATGAAATTCAAACTTGCAAACCTCTTTTAAAATTTCGTCTGCTAAGAATTGTTTTAATGGCGCTAAGATAAAAGCCTGTTGTTTTCAATATGCTTTTATTTGAAGTTTTCTGAAGTTTTTGTATTTTCATTTGAAATTTTTATTTTAAATTAAAGTAAACATTTTATTTTTAAATAAACCTATTTATTTTTAAAATGTCTTTGATGTGTATGAATACCTCGTCATCTTATAAAAAATTATTCATTTCTAATATTTCAAAGTATATCCCCGGTAATTATTCCTTTATGCTTTCCTTGTTTCAATTATGAAATATATATTGTGTTGTAATTTAGGAACAGCCAGAAAATTTATTAATCTGCAAACTATATTGTAATAATTTTTTGCCTCTCCATGATACTCTCTCCCCATTATTTTCACAACTTTTCTTTGAGTAGATATTATAAAACCAATTTAGTCTGATTTCACTGTTGTCTACCTTATGGAATTATTCGTAATACGTATCTAAAAATAATGAAATAATGCTATTAATAAAAGAATAAAAATAATACTAATAACTTAAAAATTAAAAAAGTTAAATTTGAATGATCACTAAAATTAACCTAATGTAAAATACCCTAAACGATAAATTAAGTTTTCGAGTAGCTATGTTTAATTTCTATTTAGTTAATTATATTTTTACATTTAAGTACATAAATTTCTTAATATAAAGAAATGTAACCACAACTGCACTAAAAAATTAAGATAATATTTTACAAGATCAAAAGAGAATAAATATTAATGTTTCCAACAGTTGTATTGAATTTCACCATTTAATTTCAACCTCTTAGAATAACCTTTTTATATTTTTCCTGATTTGTTAAATACCATATTAAGTTTAAAATCAATCATTTAATCTAAATGCATGTTTGCTTTCTTATTTATGTGTCATTTTATAATTAGTCCTAAAAATGTTAAAATTTTGATTAGCTTTTAAACTTTTATTGTTAAACATACCATAATTGCTCGAACAATATGAATAAATTATCATTCTCACCTAAATACTATGCTTAATTATTTTGGCAAAAGTTTTATTATTACCTTTTTTATTACTGGTCCTTTATTACATTTCCTTCTGAACTGCATTGTGCTGAGAAGATGTAATTGCTTAAAAATATAAAAAGAAACTTGAAAATAAGGATAAGGAACAATACAATCTGGAAGATCAATATTTATTTATGTTGTCACATGAAATTTATTTGAATAGCTCTTAAAAGCATTCAAATAAAAAATATTTTACAGAATGTTTTGAAAATTGTCTGACTAAACAATATTTTTTTAATCAAACTAGTGTAGAATTTTCAGAATTTCTACCATTTTGCAAAAGTCAATTGGCAGAAGAATAAAAAACATTAAAAACTGTTTCACAATAAACAAAATCACTTGGAGAAATTACCATTTACAACTCTTATCCTGTAATACAGAATTTTAAATTTTACAATCAATTTTAAATTAAAGAAAACATTAGTTTCCAAGTATAACAAACAGAAAAGTTGATATAGTACTTTTTCGTGCGCTTCCTAAATACTGTTAAACATATGTATTATCATTAAGCTAACTAAACATATGAAGATATTACAACATACTTACTAATTCTTTATTGCCTTCTTTTTGAGCTGAAGATAATCATTTATAAATATATTCCTCTTTTCTTCCTCTACATACATAATATTAATTCTCTATTTTCCCATGGCAGAAAATGGTGGCAGCTGATTGGGCACTTCATGTTCCACATTATGTGTAAAAACAATAAGCCTGGGAAATAATTGATGATACCTTTATATAGTTGAGCAATATCTAGCAGCTGCTGCAATTTTGATAACTTAAAAAATAAAGAGCAAATTTTGTTAATTTTAAAGATGGATCAAAAATTATTTGTACTAAATGTATATTCTATATAGAACAGTAACTTCTAATTCAAAAAAAAATTTAGTTTTTTTTAAATAGCTATCAAAATGAAAACAACTAAATAAAGAACAATATAAAATATCAAAAGCATTATAGGTATTCTGAAACTTACAAAATTCATATCTCTGGTACAGATTATTGAATATTTAAAATATGTAAAATATATATAAAAAAGATAAATAATAATCATTTTTAACTTAAGTACTTGTAATGAAATTTTGATATAATAGATTCATTTTAATATAGGTTCATATATTCTTGTGTCTTGCTCTATTTTTATTTTACCTTTTAATAGCTAAAATAGATAGAATTTCTTTCATATAAGTTTCTTTATTTCCTTTAAGTAACAAGTCTTATTTATTGAATCTTATAATAAAGCAATAATAAAAATACAAATTTAATAATCAAATTTACTTTTGTTTTCTATCTTGAATTAAAAGATTGTATAAAATTTGACTTTTTAAGAGTAAACATTTAACTGTCAAATACATTTATAGTACTAACCATCTTCTGATACTTTTTATATTTTTTTGATAACTTATCAAAATTTAACTAAAACTATCAAATTAAAACTGCTAAGATTACATGAAAATCTACAAGTCATTTGTTTGATACTACTGACTTAACGTTTTTAAAATTTTTCTATTAATTGTTAGAATAGTGTTTTTTAATGAAATTTTTAAATTTTATGTTTTAAAAATTCATTAAAACAGAGTATATATATATATATATATATATATATATATATATATATATATATATATATATATATATATATATATATATATAGTTATTTATTTATTTAAAACTTGATGTTTTGATAGATACTTGAACATTTAACTGTTATCAGTCAAACTGTCAATTGAATGGTTAGCTCTGAGAGTTTCAATTTAACAGTTTGAGTTCGGTTTTCTTTTTTGGTGTGGATATTTATAATAATTCAGAGTTCACATCAAGCATTGAGTTCTGGATCATTTAGTCATCCTGTTCAAGAAGTGATGGCATATGGCTAAATAAACCAAACCACTTATTACCAATTATATAACATTAACCTGATGTTATATAATGGGTAATAGCTGGTATAACATTAGTCTAATATATCAATGAATATTTATTCTATTCGTAACATAAACATTAAATTTTTTATGCAGAATATTGTTATATTATGTCAACATAAATCATTAAAAAAATCTTGTTCCAGCTGAATTACTGAATTCAGAATCATCAAAGTTTATTTTCAAATGTCATATTTTGGGGATTATAACTGGAATCAAGAAATTTCACCAAAGAATTATATTTACAGGTAAAAATGTATTTGTTTTGATTTTATTCACATTATTTATCTATTACTAAATTTGCTAGCTGATCAATTTTAAATTGTCTTAACTTGTGAAAAGTCATTTTATAAAAATAGAATAATATATAATTTTTCCAAGTTGAAACTTGTTTTATTATTATTTTAAATAGAATTTGAAATATTATTTTTAAAAATGTGTTCACATTTTTAAAGAATTAATGTAACTTTGCTTACACTTTTAATTAGTTCTATGTTTTATTTTACATTATTTTGTAACTAATTTAAGTAAATAAAAATGTTTTAACATCTTTTGATTTCAATAATTAAAATTAATTTAATATAGATTCATTATTAAAGTAAAATATGTAAGCATATAATTTTGATAATTATATATATGTCATTACATTTTTAATCATTTTTTTAAAATCAGTTAATCACTTTTATTTTGTTATATATTTTATTACATAATTCTGTTTCTCTTAACTTTCTTCTTTTAGTGGATGATGGCACTGGTCAATTGGATTGTATTCTGTGGTATAAGGAATCGAATGTCATCGAAAAGATTCGTGAGCTTAAGAATGACTTAAAATTTGGTATTTCATGAAAATATGTTTAATTAACTAAAAATTAATTTCAAAGATATTATTTTCTCTTCTTGAAGTGTTAGATTATGTTTGAATGTTCATTCAGATGTCTCAACAAATATGCAATTTAATTTTAAAATTGAGCATATAAAGAATTATTTGATAATTATATATTACCTGAATATAAATATTACCTGAAGATATATGAAGTTTTTAAATTTATTCCAAGAAGTGAAAATTAATTTGGAAATATTTTTGTCACATCTCATTTTAAATGTGGAAGTTCAAATAGAAATTTCTTGGTTTTGTTAAATTTGCTGAAATTTGTTAAATGCTTCTTTAACACCATATTTCGATTTCCACCAGAAAGTCAAAACTATTATCAAAATAATAATTCTGTATAGTTTAATGCTATTTATTGACAAGGAAAAAAGCATTTATAACGAGTTTTATGTCTACATTAATTTTTAATAAATTAATAATTTTTATAACACTATGTACAATTTACATATTAACAAATAATTTATAACTTTATATATTTACAATTAAATAAGTAACATCATATGAATCATTTTTATAATTATTTAATCTTGTCTATGTAATTTGCATTTGGAACAAGTTCAGTATCCCCATACACTGATTTCTCGCCAAATCTGGAAACCGTTGCTTTCGTTGTAATATTGCTGATTTCAGCTTTTGTTTTTATTGTAGTGTTGCCAAATTTAGTTTTTGTTACTATTATTATTTTTTCAATGCCAGATTCCGTTTTCTCGTGTTTTAAATAATTTTTACTTTATATATGTGTTTTTTTAGTGGCAATAGCTTTTTTAGTTTCACTTCGAGAACTTTCTTTGCTAATTGTTCTACATTTTAACTGGTAGTCATTTTAATTTCGTTTACTGTTGCTGCTGGAATCAGTGGATTTCCGCTGTTGTGTTTCATTGTCGCCAGTGTCCAAACATCGTAAATATTTCTTTTTTACTATTTCTTTTTCATCATTATTTTTATCTGGTTTAATTTTAATATATATTTTTTTATTAAACGATATGTTTTATTTTATATATTTAAAATCATTAAATATTCTTTTTTCTTATTTCGTTTTCTTAATTTATTATCACCTTTTTATTGTTTTAATCACTTTATTTATTGTTTTAATTAAAAATGTCTCATGTTAAAAATGTTGTTGAAAAATATCAACAAATTCTATTAGCAAAAATTAAAGATAATAATGATGTTTTTTTAATTTTTCCAGCTCTAGACCAATAGTTGGAAAACCCGGAATTGCTAATAGAATTTTCTTAGTTCAAATCACTCAGGATTCTAAATTATTAATTGAATTTTTAACGGAAATTGCACTATTAAAAGTCCCGAATTGTAGGAAATGTGGATCTGAAATGAAGTTCACACCAAAAAAGGCTTATTCAGATGGTTTTTCTTTTGTTTGTAAAAAAACTATAGATGGAAAGTGTTGTAATACTGAAAAATCTATTAGGTATGGTTCCTGGTTTTCAAAATCTAAACTAAAATTGTTTGAAATTTTAAAAATAACTTAATTGCTTACATGTATATTTTTATTGTATTCGTCTTTCATTTTTATTTTCTTAAAAAGTGTATTTATTTAATTTTTTTAATTTTAAAAATTGTATATATTTGAAAAATAGTTTTTGCATGCTTTTTTTTATTTTATTTATTCTTATTTTTTTTGTAAAATTTGATAATGGTGACACTGGTGACAAACAAATAATGTCAGCTTGACTTCATATCAAGTAAGTCCATTATTTATCTTTATATCCCTTTTTAAATTTTCTGAAATGCTTATTTTTCGATTGAACTTAGGGAAATTTCCCGTTTTAATAGACGCGCGCCTAGCTTGGCGACAAAAAAATTCGCCGCGGTCGCCAAGTGTATGGGGATACTGAACTTGTTCCTTGCATTTAATTTGTTATGATTAAATATATGTGTATCATAAAATTTAATATTGCATGTTTTTAACAAAATATAATTGTGTATAGTCAAAAACTAATTATTTTTGAATTAAATAATTTTAAAATTTTGGGAAATGTCTTATAAGAACTTTTGTCTTCTAATGTGCTATACCATTTATAAATTTGTATGAAATCACATTCTGTTTGGCTGCAAATGTTAAAATTTAACAGTAAAATAAATTATTTATATAAAAGTTTGAAATGTATGTTAGTTCCTTGTCATATATATTATTTCTTAGCTAAATTACAACATTTCAATTTTTTTAAATAGTGTATTTTAAAGTATTATTTTATAAAAAAATTAAGTTTTATAATTTTTTAAAGATTTATAATAATTTCTTTAAATTTAGCATAAAAAAATCATAATTTTTTTATTCTAAATAGAAGCAATTATCATAATCATTGAAATACACTCAATTTCACATAACTAAAAAGTCATCTACTCAAAAAAAGTTATTGTGTTAAGATATTATGTATGTAACTTGATTATGACTTGAAATGAGTTAAAAAGATTTGTATTTTATTTTCCATTGGTGGCTGAATATTATTGATATTATGTCAAATGAAAAATCTTTGACCGACATAAGATTCATATATGAAAAAATATTTAAGCAGTTTTATAAAAAGGAAGTTATTGAAATCTCTATTAAAGATTACTTTATTAATTATTAAGATTCCTTTATTTATTAAATTTATTTAAATTACTTATTTTAAAATTTATTTTCAAATTTTCAGGAAATGTTGCCTTAACAAGAGATATGAAAGATATCGCATTTTCAATTTTAGAAAAAGCTGATGTATCTGGGATCAATGAAGCAGATAACTATTATCACGGTGATATATTATCATGTTTGGGTAGTGTACGCATATACAAAGGAAATTTACAACTAGAAATTCATCATCATTGTATCCTTTTAATGCATTTTATCTAAACTTATTTTCATTATTCAATACATCATTTTCATTTATAGTTATCTGTATTTCATATACTTATACCCTTTTGTGGTTACTGACTTCAAAGTAAATAATTTTAGTTACATTGAAATGTTAATGTGTTTTACTTAAAACTATATTTGATTCACATTAAGATTGTCATACATAAATTTGAATTAGAAAATATACAAAAACATTTATGGAAAACCAATAAAATCTGTATGTAGTTATGGCTAAAATTTTTTGATTAAAATATTTTTAATTGGTTTGTTTTTCATCAATTCTATTCATCCTTTTATATGTACTTCATATTTAAATTTATTAGGTTTTAGATCTTATTAGTGTTTTTAAAGAGCATCAAATAACATTAAAAACAATATTTATCAGAAAAAAGTTGATAGTTAAGATATTATTCAGTTTTAAAAAATTTAATGTTAAAGTCTTTTATGTATTATCTTTATTAAAAGTATTCACATTGCTTTGTTACGGAACAAAATTTTAAATGTAAGTAATGAAATGTTTTGTAAAAAATCAAACTTCTATCAATCCCTATATTTTCTTAACCATCTAAGATGGATCTACAAATCCTGATTCTGAATCTTTATGGATATTGGATGTTCTTCATACTCAAGAAAGGGAAGCTCATAATGTATTTTAATTTGTAATAATTTTGAATGAGAAAATTTTTAATGTATATTGTAAATATTTTCTTAATCACTACAATTATATTACATGAAATACACATGCTTATTTCCTGTACCAATTTTGATAAGCCAAATTACGAGCTGTATTGATTTAATGACAATTTCTAATTCAACAAAGTTATTCATAATTAAATTTTTTGTATTGTTTGAGAAATATTAATAAAAATCAGTTTTTTTTAAAAAAAATTCATTGTAGCTTATTTAAGGATTAAAACTAATATTCATGGATATACTTTTTCATGTAAAATGTTTTATTTGTAAAATTCCTTAGTTTATTTAAAAACCTCTTGTGTATATTTTGCAAATGTAATACCCTAAAGAGATGCATTACAGTTGTGAAATATATACCTTTCATGCATTGCATTGTTAATTTCTAATTTCAAGAAAATTTTTTTGTTTAATAATAGCTTAAATTTTAAATAATTATTCTGTGAACTTTTATCAATTTCGGTCATATTTAATCATTCCTTTCAGATGATGATTTAAAGTATTTATATACAAGTAATTGATATTTTATAATGATTTTGTGTAAAATTTCAGTCAAATTTCAACCATTTTTATTTAATCGAAATTTAATAATATATTTAACTTGAGTTTTTAAGTCATACAAATCATTTCAGTCATAGATGTTATTTAACTTATGACTGAATGATCACAGCACTATGATTTTGAGCTTAACAATTTGTAAGTTTGATTTCAACCTTGGGTAAAGACATGTACTGATTTATTATAAAACTAAAGGTCATTCATTTCAAATTTATTTTTAAATTAACTAGTTGAATTAATCTTCATTTAAATATAAGCAAAATTGTTCATTTTAAAGATCAGATTGAAAACTGCTTCCTAACTGAAAGGAACTAGTTCTTTCTTAAGACTAACTAGCTGAAAGGAACCAGTTCTTTCTGAAGACTCTCTAATTCCTTCCTAAATGAAACATTTCATTCATTCCTTTGAATCCAAACTTTATTCTCAACAAAGAATCAATTTATTTACATTTAAAATGATACTTATAACTAGCTCTTATGGCAACAGTACATGAGCTTTTCAATGCTTCCCAATGGTACGATTAAAACTTCGCAAAGCACACGTTCAATTGTTCAACTGTCAGAGGCTGACCCAAGTCACAAAGAAAACTGTTACAAAATCAGTAACACCAGTACAGAAAAGGGGACTCTTTAAGCAATTATGTCCAGTTAAAAGTCTCAGAACAGGCCACAGCTACCTTCCTTGGTCACAGATTCAAGAACACAACATAAACTAAGAATCATCCAGCTATTCTTTGATACATCCCTAACATCTAATTTAAAAATTTTCTCGAAAGATTTTTAAATGTTTTAAGGAGTGAAATGTCAAATTGTAAGTTGTTGGCTTAATAAATCACAAAGCTACAATCTTTATAAGAAATTGTACCTATTCATTTCTGACAATACCACAGTGTGCAGGTACTCACTGGAAGGCAATTTCACATTTAAGGTCTTTCAAAATTAATCTGCAAGTTCAAATTTGCTTTAACTCAATGTTAATTTTGTCAATCTGCAATACTGATTTAGAAAGCACTCCAGCTCTGTCAGAATCAGTTATCCATAGGGATAGTTGTTAAATCACTATTGCTGTAACATAAATCTTTCCATCGAATGCATATGTTGCACCAGCTTATTTCCCTACACCTAGACCAGAGCCATCACATGCTGTAGTAAATGAGCCCACATGAAGGTAAAAGTTAAAAAGCTTGCAGAAGATACCAGTTTCAGCACTATGGTGTCTTTCTAACATGGAGCCAACTGTGTAGACATGTAACCGTTCACTTTCTAAAATCTGTCCTCAATAGTTTTTGGATCCATAGCTTGCAATGTTCAGGAATCATATCATTTTCATATTAAGTTCATGTCTAATATCATGATGGTTATAATCCAATGGGCACATTAGCACAGGCAATTTAGAAGTGTCAGGAAAAACTCCAAAAAAACAAGCAAAGGAGTCTAAAAACTCCATTTGACTGGAGTTTTTAGACTTCTTTGGTTGTTCAAATTACAATTCTTCCAAAAAAGTTTATTAGGCAAGCCAATAAGTTTTTTTGAAATAAAATAACTGCCTTTCTTTGGATAGATTTGTGAAATGGTTCACTATTTGTCAAAATCTGCTTAGTAAATACAGAAGTAGACATCACTATATTAGTTATTATACACAGAACTTGATCCTAATCAATGCTTCGAATAAAATTATTGAAAGAATTGCATTTTTTTTAATTATTATTTTTGGCCACATTACATGTCTACGTAAGACTGCTATATATCTCCGTTGTTAAATCTTGAGGCTAATATTTACGGAGTGTCTTTGTGGAAAATACTTGATCATTTCAATAGCTATAGTTTATTCGGTTATGTTAGGTCTTCAGTAATTGTCATTGTTTTTTCAAACCTGTGTCACATATATACGTAATTGAATGAATTTTTCACAATTCTGAACAATGAAAAAATTACACGTGTAATTCTTATTTTTTGCAGAAAAACTAATAATTCATTTACAAATTCATAATTTAGAGTTTATAAATTACAAAAATATTCTGATTCTCTTTTTCCCTGTTGAATAAAAAAGTTAATTTATTTGAAAAAATTTTAAAGTCTTCAACAAATGATAAATTTAGTGACTCATAAGAGTTTTTGTCTGTGTTATTGCCTACATGAAAGAATATATTTTAATTTGCGACAAACATTTTATGGCTTTCTCTCTCTTTAAAAGTTCTAAATACAAGTCTTGATTTTTATTGAATTAAAAATTTACAATCTTTATAAAATATCTTTACCTAAAGATAATTTTGTGGTACTAAAACAAGTTTTAATTCATCTCTTTTATCTAATATGTGTGACACAAAGTTGGTAATAAAATGTTATTCGATATATAAATAAAAAGATGTATGAAAAACGATTATTAATATAAGCCTAACACAAATATGTGTTTGTGGGAAATGGTACATAAAAAAGAGGAATATAAGAAAAAAATTATTTAAAATTTTTTATATTTTTAATAAAAAATTTTAAGATTTTAGAATAATATATATATTTTAAAAATTTTATATTATAATGATTATTTTTTTCAAATTGCTACACAAATTTTAAATTTTCAAAAATTTCATGTATTTTTACTTTGTGCTTGCATTATATTGATATGGAATAAATTAGATCGTGATTACATTCAATCAAACGTGCATAGTAAATTCATTAAATATGGATTAATTTTAATACCGATTAGACTAATCTAACTCCAGTTTTAACGCATATATAGTTTATATGTGGTAAAATATTTTTTTAAATATTACCTTCTAATCATGTACGAATAATTCATATAATACGAATAATTAAATGCTGTTATAAAAACCGTTTTTTTTATTGTTATTTTAGAGAGCAATTAGATTCGATGGAAACCTAAATTATAAGAAACAGTGAAGGCTTGTACTTTTTCTTAGGAGCACAGATGCCGTATAATCCAGAATGTCAAATTCTGAATTTTTTCGGCAATGAAGAAATGTTGCCAAGATGACGTGCGCGATGACGTAAATACTAGGTTTGACAAAATAGAATTTTCTGCATTATTCTTATAGGTCTCCATATTACGACGTAATAACCAAGTTTCCAGATACATAAGAAAATCTGCCAATCTCAGAGTTTGGCGTCATAGATTATACGGCATCTGTGCCTTAAATATTGTGTACATATTTGCTATATAAACCGAGTAAAACTTGAGTATATTTGTAATGCAAAGTACTTGAATGTGTACTTATTCATTCAATAAATTCCTGCTTTTTTTTTTTTTTTTTTTTTGTACAATATTTTGAAATACACATTAATCGGAAATCCAATCAATCATTTGTAGTGATCGTACCATGGCAAGATGAAAAAAATTTTAAATTCCTTAATAGGTATTCCTTCTTAGGTATAATGGTTGGTTAAAATTAGATATTTTAAAAAGAGCTTTATCAGATTCCCTTATAATATTAATATATGAAATTAGGTGAGTAAATCATAAGATGAATCTTTGAATGAATATTAGATTTCGAAAATTTATAATAAAGAAAAGATGAAAAAAATTGTAACCATGACAACGGGAGTCTGCAATCACAATTGTCGCATAATTTTCTTTAAAATATTTTGCATAAGCATGAATTATGTATATTAATTTGACAGATTAATAACATAATTCGTTAATAAATATTTTGAAATGTTTATATATATATATGCGGATAATAAATCAAATAATCGCTGTATCAACAAACATGAATTTTATGTCACATTTAATGGCAGTTGTCATGACGACCAAGTAACATAGAATTCCTACGATTTCTAAAGATGAATGGATATTTATATTTTTGAGTTGATACGTAACTCTGTGTATTATTGGAATCGGTACACAGTAAAACAACGAAGAGTTTACACTAGGTATGATTCGAAAATTTTATTTCGTGTCAAATTAAAAGTGAAAAAATTAATTCGAAAAGCGAAGAAAAATGTCAGGGAATAATAGAATTTCATCTAGAAAACCAGAGGTAAAGTAGTTATCTTCGATTATATATATAATATCTTAGCTAAATACAAATTATTTTAAAATTAGCTAAATTATATAGCTTTAAGAAATTTGATATTTTTAAATTATTTATTGCTCAACAAATAATTGAAATACTAGTTGTATTAATATTATATATATTATAGGTAATTGTGTGTGTGAAATATATTTATAACATAATATTTTAATTACTTATTACATTTAATAAATCAGACAGGATAAAAATTTTCTAAATATTAAAAGGAACAATCATTTACATTTTAATATCTTATTACTTTATGATCATTTGTTATCAAAAGCTTGAAATTGTTTTCATGTTAATTTAAGAATTAACAGAGTACTAAAAGTACTTTAATCTGAACCTTTAGTTCAGATAGTATTTGTAAATAACTAATAAAAAATAATCTTTCAGATACGATGGTCAAAAAATTACCAAGAAATCATAATAAATTATCAAGATTAATGATAATCCAGGAATTTTTTTAAATATTGATGAACTTCTTAAATTAACAGTTTTAAGAATAGTTTTTTTAATATTATCTTTGTGATAAAATTTAATTTACTAATGTGATTAAGAAAAATAAAAAATATAAGTAAAAACATTGTTTTTCTCTTCTTTTTCTTGTTAATGGTAAATCTGATATTCTTTATTTAATTTCATAGAAAATATTGCATTTCTTTGATCACAATTATTTTAAATTAATAGCTGCGCGAGAACAATAAAATCACGATATTTCGTCAAAATCGATTTTCGAGAAACGAAACCTGTAAATGAAAAAATATTTTTAAGAGATTTTATATATATATATATATATATATATATATATATATATATATATATATATATATATATATATATATATATATATATATATATATATATAAATTCTTTCCTTCACTAAAATTATATTTTCAATAGTTTAGCAATTTTTTCTTTATATTATTTTAACTGAGTTTTATTATTTTTGTCACATTCTAAAGAAGTAAAATAAAAAAAATAATTATGAATTATTAGTAATAAAAATTAATATTTTAAAAATAAAAATAGGAAATATTAAAATAAAGTAAATAATATTAACATTAGTTCCTGCGTTAAAATGAAGGGCAATTTTCCACAAACAGAAAAAAATTAAAAGAATTTTAAAAATCTCATAGGTATTTTAATCATGAATATTGTAACATTGTATGGCATCTATGGTACTATGTTTATTGAACAAAGAATATACTTTAACATAGGGTGAAGTGTTTATTAATCACGAGATTTTTCTACGTCTATGTTCCTTATATAATTTACATTTATGTCTCTTTAAGATGGTATGAATGTTTCAGCAGAAACTTGGTGGGTATCAAAGTTGTATTAAGTAAATAAAATGTTGCCCATAATTATGATGTTTTACAATTAATATAAAATTTTTCCATACATGTTATTATGTGCACAAAAGCTATGGTACATCTTTGTTATTGTTTGATGTTGAAAGCTTGCATACATCAATCGAATTAATTAAAATTGTACACGGAAAAATATAAGCTGTTTTTACTCTAATACGGATAAAGAACTGGCTATGAACGAAAGCTTTTGCAGAACTTGAAGTCTCGAATTAAAATTGCTATATTAAAAATGTTGCTGCCCGATGTATGCGTGACATTCAAATGATTTGGTGTACGAACGATTAGACAATCATGTAGCATTAGTGGCAATAATGACGTCTGTAACAAAGTAGATATACGATATACAAGCTGCTAATTAATGTGTCTGGTGAAACGTGCTGGAAAAGCTATGTGTAAGAGGAGATGCATTCACCAACATATTACTGAACATGATAGACGTCAAATTGAAACCTACCAACTGCGTGTTACTTTTTAGAACTTTACACAGTTTATTACGCATATTCGTTTGTACTGAAGTAAGGAACCCGGAAAATTGCCTAACATCCACGGGACAAATATCCATATAGAAAATAAAGTCAATATACATCGTATATTGCTGACAAGTAGCTGGAATCAAATGGTGGGCATTAATTTTCTATTAATAAATGTTTTGCATGCATGTTAATGTGTATACAAAAGTTGTGTTACGTGTTAGTTATTGTTTAATGTATACAATTGTCGAAAAATGTACGATTTTGTAATATAAAAGAGTCTGAAATATCTAAATTTTATAAGGAAAATACTGTAGTAAGTTTTTACTCTGTTTATCTTAATGAACAATTTATGAACGAAAGCTCTTGTAGAATTCTTTTAAGTGTCTACAGTGTATTTACTTTGTAAAATAAATTTGCAGTTTAATCGATATTAAAGCTGGAAACCCAGAAAACTTAGAAGTAAATTACATTTTATTTATGTTCGCAGCAGATGATCCTGTAAGAAACAAACTTAAAATACTCATCATAAATTGTTCAGCAGTAGCTAAAATTAAACGACTAAACTAAATGTTAGTATTAACTCTATATGTAATTCTTAAAAGAAAAAAAAATAGCAATGCTTATAAAATAGAAGTTAATACTTGTACTTCTGTAATGAGAGTTTTCATTATAGTGATCGTCATAAAATAAAATTCATAAGCGTGATAAGAATAAGAAGAAAGTTTATTATGAATTTGTACAATAGAAAACATGACGATGACTTTCATTTCATTTATGCACGCAATCGAAATCAAAGAAATTGACAGCCATTTAATTTTGAATAGAATTCATCATGATCATATAACCGTATAAAAATCTAGAATAATCTATATTAAAATAAATAAGAATAATGGAATTAGAAAAAATTTGTTATTTTAGTTTTTAAATTTCATTAAAACTTTATTTGTTTCTCAAAATTAACTGTAACTCCGGTTTACTTTGGAAATATAAACATTTGCGTTTTCATATGAAGAGAAATGTTCTCTATTTTACTCTTTAATTATTTTAATTAAAACATGTTTATAATTTTGATCATGCAACAAAAGATTATTTTAAACCCGTAAATGTATGTCATAAACTGAAATTGAAAAGCCAGGCCATTTTTTTATCGTGATATAATTTCCTCATCATTTACATTAAGGATATTCATAAGTAATGGTAAAATGATTGCGTTATTCATTTGTGCAACTAACACGATGGTAAAAAAAGAAATATTTTAGGAAAAAAAGATGAGAGCGACGGATGCTAAAGTTGATTCTTGTATCTTAAGCATGAGAAGTCTTCGTGAATTAGCCGAGAAGGAAGCAAAACTTGTCCATAACGCTTTGAAAGACATGGAGAATAATTTGATTGATCCTGGATACATTCTTGAATTGACTAAAAGCAGTAAGTACCGATAAAATTTAAAAAAAAAAAATTAAGTTAATTTAATCTATATAATATTTGTAAAATGTTCGAAAAGAATAAAAAATGATAATTTGAAGTGTGAATATTACTTTCAGTACTGTTAAGATAAATTTTCTAGTTGCACGTGCTAAGGCTGTTGTATTCTAGTGACACATCTTGCAATTTAATGCTCTATATTGTCCCATCTGGAAAACTCCTGTGACATGATTCTCCCATATTATTCTATGCTCAAATATGAAATCTATGGCTTGTTTCATCTAGGCTAAAAATCTACTGTTAAACAGATGACTAACAAGTTCATTTAGTCAGAATTTACAAACAAGTTAGGAAATGGGTTCTAACACATGTGAATTGCCGAAAGACCAACGTAAGTATATACGTAAAAATCAAAATTTCAATACAAACAATTTCATGCAAAATTCAATACAAATCAAAATTTCAATTCATGAAATTTGTTACACAAAATATAAGTTTCATGAACCTGTTACAAGATTCAGTGTGTATATTGATTTAAATGGACGTTTACCACTTTGCACAAGCTTATTGCTTAACTTGTATCAATAGGTTCATAATTCTAATGTGGAGCTGAAATTGTTCTTTAGCCAAAAAATTAATGCAAATAACATAAATATTTTTTAGCAAAAGAATTTATTGCATCAATAAATTTAGTTAGTTTTATATAAATTAAATTCCGGTTAATTTTATATTAATATAAATAAAGTTTACAGTAGCGAAGAGAAATAAACGAGTAGGAGCTCGTTCGGTGTTGTTTACTTTACGACTTCATAATGGGCTTATCAGCTCCTGCATTAAGTCGGCGAATATGTCAAGAGTTTGGGGATAGTGCTGTGAATGAACGTACGGCAAGGCATTAATTCACAAATAATGGTAGAGAGATATGTCCCTCAGTGCTGAAGTTTGAGTCTGGTGGACTAGTCATCAAATGATGAGGCTGTTTGCAGAAGTGGTAAACTCACTTGTTTTTAACCACTCGACGATATGGTTCACTTTGAATTGCTACCAACGGGCCAAATGGTCAATGCAAGCCTTTTTGGCAATTGCAACTTTTTGGCTTTCGCATCAATTGGAACGTGTAAAACACGCATTGCAACAGAAGGAGCCAACACTGGTTAATTGCAAGGGTGTATTGTTCTTAGCCGATAACGTGAGGCCAAAAATACCATATAGCGACTTGGTTGGAGACTTTGTGCCATTCTCCTCATTCACCTAACCTTGCACCATCTGATTACCACCTCTTCCTTTCCCTTGATAATCATTTTGGAAAAATCCTTTACCAATGAAGCAGACTTGCGCCAAGCAATCGCGGACTTCTTTGCGTCCAAAATACCGAGTTTTATCGCAAAGTTATTGCGCAACTGGAGACACGTTGGCTGAAGTTGCTGGATACCGATAGTGATTACTTCTAGGACCAAAAATAGGCGATACTTTCTGTAGGTCAAATTCTTTTGGATTATTAAAAGCGGCAAGAACTTTCTTGTGTTTATCTTAAAATTCAGAAATGATATGCATCACATTTAAAAATCGTTTAATATTCGTTTTCTTTCAGTTCATTCTGATGGGAACAAAAGTCTTTCTGAATATATAAATCGAAATACAGAAATCCTTTTGAATGAGGTGAGTATTGAAAGAATGATACAGGAATTGAATGGTGAATATATGTGGTATTGATATCAAAAGTGATTAACTAAATATGTCATTTGTTTTCAGCATTTATGAAAAAAATATACTATTTTCAGGAAATATTGAATTTGATTAGAATATAATGAAAAGTTTAAAATAAGATATATGCCATTTTTGACAATAACAATTTCTTACATTCCTTCTACTCATATCTTCCATTTGATTTTTAACAGTTTATTTCATATTACTTGAATGAGAAAAATGTACTATTTTTCTAAACGCTGTTTTACACCATGAAACGCGTTTCATCTATACATTGACTATAAACAAATCAAATATAGTGTGGAATGCTTGGACATATTTCCTTTAATTACAAATTTTTAAATATTGAAATCAAGATTCCTTTCCTCATCGTTCCAATGCGTATTGAGAAAAGGGTATATAGCGTTTGCTCCAGTGAACAAAAACAATACTTTTTGAAAAGTCGAAAATAAATATTATTTTTTAAAGCATACTGTGGATTTTTTCGAAAAAAAAGAAAAGAAAAAAGGAAAATCCGATGAGGAATACATTTCATCGGATTCACTTTTTCAAATCGGTGAGTTCAAATCCGAGTTATTTGCGATTTACATTAACTACAAAAGCTGAAATTAATCAAAATAGCCTAAGTTTTAAGTTAACCAGCGATCAACACCATGATATACAGTTTTTGTCCATCCTTTGCGACCGTTCTTAATTCAATCCCAGACCAAAAGAATAAGAAAATATTTATATGGATTTCAGTGAATATTGTCAGATGTATAATGTTTTCCATCTTCGTGGTGATCTGGTTAAATGAAAGACGCACACTATTGACTTAAATTCGATATTGACAAGCCAAGTATCATAAGTAACAACAACAGATGTATGGTATTCTTTATGGTATAGATCTATCAAGTTTTGATCATAATTCTGTAAATTAACGTAAAGTCCATGAGTTATATATATATATATATATATATATATATATATATATATATATATATATATATATATATATATATATATATATATATATAGTCTCTTTAATATTACATATTTTGACCATTATAGAGAAGTACGCACGTGCAAGAACCACACACATATGTCTATATATATATCGCATATTTTAAAAAAGACGTTATGGAATTCCAATTTGTAGTTACTTTGAAACGCACAGTTGCCTCGGAGAGTGGAATCGATTGAGCGTGCAAAAGGTCTTATTGGTGCACATAGTGTATACGGTGTTGGAGAATTACATATTACATTTAACATTTTCATAATATAATTAGAAAATGTCTGTCAAATAAAAGAACTGTGAACTGACTGAACTTCCAGGATGACTCTTCAAACTTACTACATGTTACAAAAGCAAAATTATCCGACAGAGGATAATCAAATATTAATTATTCGAGAGTCGAATACAGTGCTCTGCAAATACGATTCGATGGAAATGTTGTAGCCTGAACGTCTTATCAAGGATCGTCTGCTGTAAATTAAATTCCAGTCATCGTATCCTTTGAGTATGATTGAAAATGGCACCATATTTGAAACTTTTACTAGAACCTAAAATACTGGAATTTGAATTAGCTATCATTTATTTTCATTAAATCATTACATTATGGTGTTATCATACCTGAACTCATTCTGGAATTATTTGCTTTTAAGCCATATTCTGAGACGAAAAGAAATTCAAATTTGACAATTCTTAGAGTAAGACATCCATAAGCATGACATGATTAAAGTGAATTTTTTTTTCACTTTTCGATTTAAAGTCAATTCGATTTCCTTTAACAAAAGGAATTTCAAGAGCTGGCAATTGCATTGTTTTCGGATTTTTATGTTCTTCTGGAGCTGTACCTTTTGTTTTCGTCTCGAATAAGATTAATAATTCTTCATATCTGGCCAGATTAAAACATAATTCTTTTGCTTAATTTGTGAAGATTTTTGAGAAAGTTTTGTGGGAAGCTAACGTGCTGACTTGAAGTGAAAAATGTTTGGGAATTCCTAATTTGAAAATATATATGCATGATTTGAACAATGATTCTACTACTGAATTGAAGGGGGACATTGAGGAGGGACGGAATAATTAAGAACTCAGTACCCTTGAATACTTATCGAGATTATAAAGATCTATTTGTGTAACCAAAATATTGCGTTTTTTTATGCTTATGAACTCATAATGACATATTTGTGATGTGGTTTTATGCATTGTTCTTTGCTTATATTTGTATGAGTAATAAAGATGATTAAATGCACATAATTCTTTTTATACAATGATTATAAATCTGTCATAAGCCTATAATTATAATGAACACTGTATATGTCAGAAACAACACGCTATTCCTATAATTCAATTCATTTGAAGAAGTACTGAATGTTTTGAATTTTAGTTAGTTAAATTTTGTCAAGAACTCTTTATTCATTGTTATTTTATATAGATTCGAAATAATTTAAACAAATACAATAATTATCCAGTAAATTATATTTTTTTAAATGTTTATATCTTATAAAAAGAAATTTATAAAACGAATACTATCTTAAAAACAATTCATATCGTTTTAAAGAAAATCAAACAAACAAAATGTATCCATTGAAAAGTTATTTATCCTTTTAAAACAATCGAACTGCATAGAAATTTAACTTAACAGTGAAAAGTAAGTCACATTTGGTGACAATGAACAAAAAATTGTAATCATAAAGAGTTTAATTAGTCATTATTTCTGCCAAAAATGTTTTGGGGGATTTAATGAATGACGTTTCGTTTTTGTTGTAAAAATAAAGAGAGCTGTTAAAATGATATTTATATGTACAATTCAAATGTTTATTACTGAATTGTAATTGAATCTATGCATTTCCTGATTTCAAGGAATGGGCTGTATCTTCAAATTAATTATTCAAAATCTAATTCTGTGAGAGACTGTTGGAAAAGTGTAAGCTAAATGGTTATTTTCAGGATTGAGAAAAACTGCACCACATTCATTTTCAATTACTGACTAGTTTTTAAGGGTTTATCCCTTATTTCCTTTAGGAAATTTAAAATACAGTACGTTGAACAATAGAATCTTGTAATATGAGATCTTGAAACTGTGTAGATGAATGCATGATATTTTGGAAACTTCGGTACAAATGGCTCTCTAAAGTTGCTATTTGAATAAAGCGGCATTCAACAATAAGGTTTATTTTCTCTATTAGTTCTACCTACTGATTCTTATTTTGTCATAATGCAAGTACATGACTTTGATCCGATTTTCGGCTAACATTTATAATTTCCAAATGTCGATTCAATAATCTGGAAATGACACTTGGAAAAACTTCTTTGCATTTGCACTGCAAAAACAACATTTGCTTTTATTACAACGGATTGCGTTTGATCCGTCTCTTCATGATTATTGCCCACCAGACTACTGATGTAGCTAAGTTATATTTCTGAGCCATCCTATACACTGCTGCTAAACAATTAACCTGTGTTTTTCACCTACACTTTCAAAAGGAATGTTATAGGTTACGTTTTACTCCTTATCTAAAATACATTCTTAGCTTTATAAACATTACAATTTTATACTTTTTTTTTACCTTGTCTACTTCATTTTTGCTGAAATACTTGTCTATTATTTGGTTGTTTTATACTGAATTCATGTCGCAATATCTCTTAATTGTTTTGAGTATATTAGCAAATATCAAGTAAGATAGCCAACCGATGGCGGAGAAGTTAGCATCCCTAACTTCGAAGCAGTAGGTCCCAGTTTCAAATACTGGTTCGGGCGTGGATATTCCTTTCTCTCCTTGTGTTTGCCTTTCTTTATCCCTTTACTTCCGGGGCAAAGATGGCACACCCGCTGGGTGCCCATTATAGCGCTGAATAGGTATTCCTAAGAGCGGCCGGGCATTAGAAAAAAATCAAGCAAAATATTAATGCAGCTATATTATACTAATTGGCAACAAATCAAATACTGTCAACAAATGCAGCATTTTCGTAATTTTAAGTCATTATCTAGTAAAATGGTCGATACATACGATGTAACCTTTTCACTAAAATTCTAAGTTGCACTTATAGTTACATTTGCCTTTAATTAATTTATTGTATGAACCAATCCATTGCGCTGGTCTTTTATTTGGCGGTATTGATCGATTCCTTTACCAATCAGGGACTGGATATTTTATTAGATGATACTGATCTATTCCTTTACCAATCAGGAACTGGTGTTTTATTAGGCGATTCCTTTACCAATCTTTTTATTAGGCGATACTGATCGATTCCTTTACCAATCAGGAATTGGTCTTTTATTAGGCGATACTAATCAATTCCCTTACCAATCAAGAACTAGTCTTTTATTAGGTGACACTAATCAATTCCCTTACCAATCAAGAACTAGTCTTTTATTAGGAGACACTAATCGATTCCTTTACCAATCCTCGCGTGGCACAATAAAGGTTGCAATTTTAAATATCAGAAGCAACAAAAAGTGCTTTACTATGATGTTCTGATACAAATCAGGGAGAAACCACTATGCTTATATAAGCGAATAAAAAGGAAATAAATAAAAAATATTGATTTCATTAATGAGAATGTAATTAAATGAAGTAAAGGAAAAAATTTTTTAAATGCCAATTTTTTTTATTAATTTAGCATCTTGGAAAAAAATAACTGTCTTAAAATGTCATACTGATTTTATTGGAAATAAGTATTTTATGAAAAAGTTTTTGTAACAAACATAAATGGAATGTGATTTTTATTTATTAGCATGCCTCCATCGTGAGGCAGAATGTTATCCAAAAAATGAAGCAACAAATTGAGGATATGAATTCTGAAATGAGTCATGATGCTCAGAAATTAAGTGAAGACATTTCCAACTTTTTTGAGTACATTGAAAGCAACTACAATGCAGCTTCTTCTAGCTTCAAAAGGTAATTATATAATGGATCATTAACATTTTTCTTAATTACGAATCCTACAATTCCGTTTAAAATAAATCTATTATTTATTGGCTTATTGTTTTCCAGAGCATAGTAATATGAATTCTTGATGTACAGCGGTCAGCGTCATTTATTTTTTTTTTCTGTCAATTGAAGTTTGTTTCGAAGTATACTTTATGTAGTTCATTTTTTATTCCTCATAAAAATTGCTGAATATGAAACTGATTAAAGATTAGTATAAAATTCGAGGAAAATAAATAGATGCCGTTAAAAATTTTTTTCCCATTTTTGTGGATCTAGATTTGATTTCCTGGAAAAAGGTATCTCTAGAACTTGTTGGTACACTTTATAGTTTCATTCCAAATTATCACCACTAGCGTATTATGTAGATGCAATGCGATGCGATGCTAATATAGAAACCACAATTATGAAAAAATGCTCTTACTTACGAAAATAATTGCACCTATAATTATTATAATTATTACTGCTTTATTCACAGAAGAATACAGTTTATAATTCGATATAAAATAATTATAAAAATTCGTTAATTTTTTATAATAGTAGAAATTTAGTACATAATTTAGAATAACTTTTTTTTATAATTGTGATTTATTTAGCAATTAGTATTTGCTTACAAGTCCTGAAATTATTTATAACATAAAGGTTTTAAAAATACTGATCAAGAATGCTATGAAAACATATAACAACTAACCTTCATAAAATTTAAAGGGCTATTTATATTTTTGAATATTTGAACTAAATAAATGAATATATATTTTATTGTATTATAATATTAATTTAAGCAAATTGATTAAATGAATTGTATATTATTTTCGATTGATTTCTGGCATTGTCTTATTTTTGTAGTAATAGGATGCGTTTTAAAAGTTTAAAAAACTTGTTTCTCATCATTGTCGATTAATTTGCCCATCAGTATCGATTAATAATATATTTTCCACTTTGATTTAAACTACATTAATGAAATCTAAAACACACAGAAATACAGGACTAGGGTCAATCTTTTGTTTTACATGTTATTCATAATTGCGTGAAGCATTGAAACTAACTATAAGCATTAGAAGAAACAGTAAATAAATAATCTCCAGACAGAAAAAATATTTAAAACAATACAAGATTTTTGCATTTGCATTGAATTTTAGTTATCACCAATTATAAATGGAGGGAGAATTTCCGATTTAGCTTATGACAATGCAAATCGTACCATGTTTTAATACTTGAAAGTCAAAATAAAATCAGTTCCAAATAAATTTCGCGGAACTAAGTGTCAATGCTCCAAATGTAGGCTTGCTGATTTTTGAATTATTCAACTGAGACTTTTGAATGCTGCCAGCGTCGTGGGTATTCAAGCACACGCTCACTTAACGGGATTTTAGAGTGTTTTAGATGATAGTTTATTTTCAATGCCCTAAATGAATGGTTACTAATTAGTAGCCTAAACCAGGGTTAATTATAAATGATACAAGCATATAAATTTAAACATTTTATTTCTTATTAGCTAGTATTTATAAGTTACTTAAGTAAGAAGAAGCATTTTGAATGAGGAATAAAAATTTGAACAATATTTACATGTGCTTTTCATAATACAGTTCCATTTCGTCGGCACAGGCGATAAAATCGCCAAATGGTACTTCTAACCCGAAACAAACTATCAATGGTTGCAACATTTTACCATAACATTTTTAAAACCAGCTTCCAATCCATTTCATTTTTACAATTGGAATATTTTATTTTTATTTACATTTAATATTTGTCACTACTAAGATTTTACAGTTTTTTTTAAGATTTGTTATTACTTTTTTTGCATCACAATATCCCGTGTGTGTGCCACCAAAAATGTCGATTTAGCTAGAACGGCGTTAGTGAAATAGAATAGTACTTTGTTTTCTTAAATTTGCTTATGTGGCTAGAAATTATTCATTAAAACCCAGAAGTGAGTAGGAATAACACAGATCACACACATATAAAAAAGCGTAATGGCTTTTGTGAAAATAAAGAGTTGTTTTTTTTACCTTTCTTCTTTTAAATTACAATTATATTAAAACACTTCTAATGTTTTTATATCAATTATTTTATTTTTTTGTTTTCCACTACTATATTTTAACTATAATTAATAAAAAAGATGCAAGAACATAAATTTTAATAAAACAAACAATACAATGCCACAAAAAATTAATTAGATTCAAAATGTGTGTTGCCAAACTAAAATGTTAGAAAATAACTTTTCTAAATTAACTATTTTATCGGAAATTAAAACCAATTTAGTTAGAGAATTATTTTTGTAAAATTATTACATAGAGTATTTTTGTTAAATGATTAATTTTATGCATTACATCTTTTGTAACCTATAATACTTTTGTGTTAATATTTTAGATTAAAATACTTTAGAATGCTTACTAATCAAACATTATGGTATCAAAACTTAAATTTCACATGGACTGTGATGACACAGGTTTTGTTTATCTAAATTAAATATATATTTAAGATTACAGTATTGCATGTTAATTATAATACAAATAGATTTTATGACTCATAATTTATAATAATATTTCAATTTTTATTTAGAATCAAACTTTTAATGATATTTGTTTTAATACTTGAAATATGACATACTTGAAATAAGCCATTAATCATTTATTACTTATAGTTATTATTTCCAGATGTGTATATAGATCCGATATTGAACATGAAAAATAATGTATGAATTTAAAATTCCAAAATTAAAAATTTTTAAGAAACATTCAACGTTTTTAAAAAGTTTTACTTGAAATTTCCATATTTTTCAGAAATTGATTTAATGAATTAAAAGTTTCAAGTATTTTTAATTTTCCTTTGTAATTTTAATATAAACTTAAGATTGTAATATGACATTTATTAGTAATTCCTTTTTCTACAATTTTTCTATACTTTATAACAAATAATAAAAATATTAATTTTTTAAATTTCTTTATTTTTATATAAAAATAATCATCATTTGATTATTTTTTAACTATTAAAGTTATTCACTAAACGTTGTAATAATCACAAAAATTTTACACTTTTACAATTTAATCCCAAATATAACTTTTAATCATTGAAATACAATGTAATTAAATAAATGAAAACTTCATTTTAAAGTTGTAAGCATTACAAAATTTAATGATGGTCAAATTAAAAAAAATAACACTGAATTTTTTCAAATTGGGAATTATTTGTTGACGCATAGTTAGAAAAGTGTAAAAAAATTTTTTTTTACATTTAGAAAAATTGTATGGTTGATACTTGTGAAAATCGAAAGCTTTTTGAGAAAACATTTGACCATTCTTTCCACCATCCTCCTATTATATTGAAAAGTCAGTCTCTGCATAATTAATTAAATAATTATTTAAGCTTCTTAAGCCACTTTATGATAAAACATTTTACTATTTGAGACGCCAGTCTCGAATGCAATTATTAATTGTTTGGCTTCTTAAGCCAGCTTTACAAGTTAATTATAAATGCTAGAGAGATGCCCCAATCTTTCGCACTCTCATAAATATAACTACTTCTCAAATCATATTTAAATTCGAATACGTGTTATGTTTTGTGATGCTTAAAAAAATTAACATCGGTAGTTTTTCTTGTGATTATTCCTCCAAAAACCTTCGAGGATTGATTCACAAAGTGATTACTATTTCTATATTGAAAAAAAAAATTTAGTATACTATATAAAAAATATTTTTCGAAATTAATTGATTTATAAATGAATTAATTTAATTGAATAAGTTTATCTGATTTCAATTAATAATTCAAAATAAAGTTAATTTTATTAAATAAAATACATAATGTTTTATTAAATAAAAGAATTTTAAAGTGTTATTAGCTTAGTAGCGTAACATGTTTGAGATTCAAGTAAAACATTTGTCATGAGAATGTTACAAAATGTGAAAAAGTGTCAGTTCTCAATTCAAATGAGAAAATTAGTTCATCAATATTCATTAGAATTAACTACATTTTAATGTAATATTTTTGTTTAACAAACACTTATAATTTTTAGAGTTATAGAACTGGCAAAGAAAAATTATGAGAAAGTTGAGCTGCTGCAGGAAATGGAAGACAAATTATTCATTCTTCAAAAGTGAGTTTGGAATTTGTAAAAATTATTCTTTTAATTTTAATTATACAACATAAAGAATGACAAATGATGGTCTGTAAAATTAATTTAAATTAGCATAGTTTTCAAAATGATTTAAAATGTTCTATACTTTATCGAATATCTCTAAATGTCTGGCAGTTAAAGTGAATATTTATAATAAGTATTCATTGTTATTAATCTATGGTAATTAATAAACTTAATTCAAATATTTGTTAATAGAGAGCTAAATGATTCAAATAGACAATTTTTATCGCATAATTTTCAACTTTTGAAACGTGACAATTTGTTTATTACATTTTATAATTAAAAGAAAGTTTATATTTCTAAAAAATTGTATTTCATTGCCACCGTTTAGAGTAGTGTAGACAACACAAAAACTGGATATCTCATCCATGGAGTCGTGTGTTCTTTACGGATAAGAAACGTTTCAGTACTACAAGCGATTTTTAACAAAAGTTGATTTGGAGAGAGGTCAGGACACGGCTTTATTCCAGTAATATCACGAAAATACAGCTATGGTAGTCCTGGAGTTGTCATGTGGAGAGTCATTGTGATGAACGGGTGGACTGAGGTACAGTTACATGAAATTGCTATTGTAAGGAAGTGATCCTTTCCCATATAAGTCTGTTCCGAAATGATTAAAGTAGGCTTCTTTTTTTATGGGTGAAAATGTATGACGACACTTGACTTTTGCTATTCAATTGGAAAGGGAAAATATCACTCAAATATAGGGGTAGCGTACTCTCCTAATTTAAATCCTGTAGAACATATGTGGAGAAACGTCTTGCAGCACGATTGCATCTTCCGGGGAACACGAACATCGAAACAGATGCTGTTTTAGGAATGCGCATTCTTACCTCAAAAACTGTTGGACAATGTGGTGTTGAGTATGAAGAGTAAAGTGCGTGCATAGGTTCCTTATTATAGGATATGCCCTCTGTTTACTGCAAAGATACGAAGTAACCACTGCAATAAAGAGAGGGCATATAAAGCACCTGCTTCTTGTTGTTCTTCCTCTTAGAGAGACAATCATGTGTGACGATACCATGAGTTCAATAAAGCTTTTTCTGTTTGATTTCCTAATTTATGCAATGCTCTCCTTTTTGCGCAACTATGCTTTTGCCACCGTTTAAGTACGAAATGATGTTTCTCCTTTTTGAATTCATATCTCTCAGATAAATTTCTCGTGAAGTTATGGCAAGGAAAACACCTGTTGCTTAAGCTTTGCGCATCAGCATATTTTTTGCTACGCGAGCTTTGAAAGACTACATGTTTAAAATGAATCCTCTGACGCAAGAGAAATTTAATAAAAATCACAGGGTACATATTCATTTATCTCTAAAAGAGATTGCAGAAATACAATAACGTTGATCAACAACAATGATTTACCATCCATATATAAAGGTTTCTGAAATACTAATTTTGAAACTCAGTTTTAAAACAAACGTTTAAGATCAATGAAATTAGAGATGTTGAATAATAAACTCCTGTATCTGCGAACTAAGGAAAGGATACCAGATTTGGTATGTGGTACAATTTCTAAAACCACTCTATCCACCGTTCTACTTGATACAGTAGTAATGAATAGGACTATTCTGGACAAGGTTGACATTAAAATTTTAAACTTTTATTTATCTTTATTGAAGGTTATTATAGTTAAATTTTATGTTGTTTTATTTTTAATGAACATCTATAAATGATAAGACATTACAATTTAAATTTTTTTTTCGTTGACGACATTGTTACGTTGCATCTCGTTAATTTTTACATTAATGTATATCTTGAAATGATGATTAATGTATAATAAAATTCAAAAGACATATTTTTGACATATATTTCCTAATTCTGCTGACATTGCGGAAGAAATGGAATTTTTTAAAAAATATTTCGTAGTGTATGACCCCCTGATACCTATTAGTTTGGCCCTCCTCAAATGCATGATTGCAGACCCCTGATGTAGCATTTCTTTTCATTTTTAGAATACTAATTAATTTTTAGCTCATCTCTATATCACAAGACACTCTCGAACATTTTAAAGTCATACAAGTTCATCCTTCTCAACTACTCCCCCACATTTCAAGAAGACGAGTTAAAGAAAATTCAGCGGCACTCTGAGGTACTGAGGTGACCCTGGTATGCAAGGAAAATTGTTTGCATTTTAAAGGTCTGGTATTTTGGTACAATTTAAGAAGGTTGATACGCGTGGATTTTTTCTGTTGAGAGAAGATTTTTCTTGTGAGATATTGAAGACAGAAAATGATAATGCATTGTTCCTTCAAAATATCTAGGTAATACTCAATCATTTGTTTCGGGTGAAGTTCTCACATGCACGTCAGATATTCCATTTCAATCCATGTGAATAATCTTCAACATGATAATATCCTCATTAAAAATGGCAAGTGTTTTGAAATATAATGCAATCGTTTCATACTTCATGCCACTTGAATCTGTTATAAAGACAAGTGAAGATTTATCTAATGAAAATGAGGATTAATCTTATCAAATATTTTGATGTTACTTCTTTCCACATTTCTAATGGAATTTTATTCTAATCTTTAGATCTTGTAACTTCTTGCAATTAAGAAAATATTCCATGTAAAGTTATTTTCGGTTTCATATACTACGAAATGAAACTGGGCATGGTATAAATAACGATTCTTTGCTCCAACATTTATAGTACGTAAAAATTCCTTCTTAAGTACTGTTTTCAAAGATGACTAGCCTTATTGTGATTTTATTATCATAAAATTAAATTTATCTTGATAGTTTACTTTGATTTACAACCCCTTATTAAAGTACTATATCTCGAGAGATTTTGCATGTAATAGCAATATCATTACTTTTTTTATTTACTTGCATTTTTGTGAGTGTATTAAATTAGTAATTTAATCTATGCATCTACTATATACACCTTTTTGAATAAAATTAAAATATTATTAATAAGCTAATGCTATAAATAGAAAAATTTCAATCATTTTTAAAAACATATCATTGTAAGTATTATTAGATATATAATAATGTTAATGTAATGTTATATTACTAAATATAATAATAATCATTTAAAGGAGAAAACATATCTTTAAATATATAATATCCACATAACTTTAAATATATAATATCCACAACACTATAACATATCTTTAAATATATAATATACTGAAGAAACGTCCACATAACGTCCTGTTTTTAATATATGATATACTTTTCTTTTTTTATTTCAAGATAATGGTAGTTTCTGTAGTATAAAATTTCATATATATTATTTAAACTATTATTATATAATGATATTTTACTTTCTTATAGTGAGTTGCATGAATTAGAACAGTATTTACTGGAATGTTTGATGTGCCACGCCTTTTTATATGCTATCACACCACAGGTAATTATCATCACATTTTTTGATTTCTTGAATTGTTAATCACTTGATAAATTTTGTTGGAATAAACTTTACCAATTTATTGGGAAAATTTATTCCAACAAAATTCATCACAATAAGTTAAAATATTATTGCCAAGTTTTGTTTTCTTTATTTGATTTATTATTCGGGTCAGCAAAAACTACTTTAATGAATAAAATTATAGTTTTCACCCAAAATACCTCAAATTCAAGTAGTTGAGAAATTTTATCTGATATAAATAACAGAGGCACAGAATATTATGTTTTATTTATTTTTTGAGTAATTGCTAATTTTTAATATGTTAGTACACATGCAAATTGTTTTTCAAGAAATATATTAATGATTAGGGATAAAATAAATTTATTGAGGTTACATATTTATTTATAATAAAAACATTTCCTTGTCAAAAGAAACTTAATCACTTTATTTTTTAATTCATAACAAAAAAAAAGTTTGATGTCGGGTTTCCAACAATAACAGTTCAACAATTCAACAGTTTTTGTTATATAAATTATATATTAAAAAAAAATAATTTAACTTGTTGTTAAAGATTGGTATAATTAAGAAATTAATTTTATCAAAACATCTTAGGGTATTATTATATTTTCTCCCCTTTTTTAATCTGATACATTACAATTTAAAATGTAATGTATCAGATTCAAGGTCCTTGAAAGATAAAAAGTTAACCGTAGGTGGCTAGAAATACACATCAACGGTAGTTACGTAATAATGTATATAATTAATTTTTAGCTTGTACAACTCTTTAGAAAGAGAGTTTTGACTAAACACTGAACATTATTTTAGTTAAAATATTTGCGGAGACATTTTTATAAATAATGAATTAATTTAAAATTAAATATCATAAGGAATTTAAATAATTTGATTGCATCTAAATTTTTTAGCGAGACAAAATTGAATTTTTTATTTATATTTTAGAAAATTACAAATCTATTAAAATAAATAAATATTTTGAGTCTGAAGTACTTATTTTGGGATCAGAATTTTAATTAATAAAGGATTAATAGCTGTTACAGCAGAAAACTGAAAATATTAATTTAATTGGCAAATGAAGTTTCGAAATAATTTATTAATCATAATCCCTTAACATTTGTCCATAAAAGAAATCATACGGTAATATTCATTTAGCCATATCATACATTGATTGAAAGATATCTCAAAGAACATTTAAGATGTTATACATGAAATATTCCTTATCAAGTTACTTCTTAATGAACTTTAATGTACTGAGTTCTCACATTGGAGAGATATCTTACCTAAATAAAAATAACTACGTCAATTATTTGAATGGCAAACAATGATACCGACCGTGGCGAAACATAGTAACGCTTCTAAAACACTGTATACTTCACACTTACCTTATAAATTACTAGGTTTTCCTGAACAGAACAAAAATTTGTGTTCAATAGAAAAGTACTCTCTACTTCATTTTGTTGATTTCTATTAAGAATAGTCAATCCTAATATAATTATCCCATTTATATATTATTCATTGTAATATTTTCCTATTACCAACAACTTCCATAAAATTGAGGCAGCATGTCCAATTTTGGACCTTGCGCCATAAAACCCAACCAACCAACCAATCCATAAAATTGAGTATGATTCAATCATAAAGAATATTAGGGAAGATTTAACAGAAATATGTTGGCGAGTGACTTTGTTTATACTTATTAAATGTAGATAACATACGGAAATTTAATTATATTATATGCTTCTGCAGATCCATTGATGTATTGTGATGAAGTATCTGTAGATACTTCATCCCAATACATCAATGGAAAAACTATAAATACTTCATAATCATTGACCTGGAGTAGTACATATGATTTTTAAGTTTCAAATCTAAACACACACACTTAATACTGTATTGACGTTGAATAAGTTTTAAAAGATCTTTCAATTCACCTCAGAAATTTGAATTTTCAACCATTGTGGCTGGTGAAATTATCCTGATTACATGCAGTGCCACAGCATCATGCTTAATTTTCACACATAATTACAGTCACGAAGTTGTATCTCTTGTCTTTTAATATAAGGTATATCTGTTAAGGAAAAATGTATAAAACTAAAAAATAAGTTATAGATATAAAATGTTGAAAATATATTTAAGCCCGCGAATGGGATCATGCACTCATTTTATAATGCATATTCTCCTATCATGTTATAAAGAATATGGCAACAAAAATTGGAAAAAAGAAATTTGATGTTTTAATTTTATTAAAGAGAATTTACATCAAACTGTATCATGCGAGAACTACAGCATTAAATTTAATTAACTTCAAAGTCCAAAAATCTTCATTATCTAAATTAAAATATGGTGCTGTATAATCCATGTTTCCAAATTCTGAATTTTTTTGGCGATGAAGAAATATTGCCAAGATGACGTAACGTGACGTTTGCGATGACGTAAATACTAGGGTTGCCAAAATAGAATTTTCTGCATAATTCTTATAGGTCTTCATATGTATGACGTAAAAAAACGAGGTTGCCAGATACAAAAGAAAGTCCGCCAAAAAATCACCAATCTCAGAATTTGGCATCATGGATTATAAGGCACCTGTGCCTAAAATATTTTCGCAAATTTTGATCTAAATTAGAATTGAAATAATTTCAGTCTATCAAGTCGTCGCATGCATTTACTTTTTGTAGAATCTCGTTATGGATAGAGCTTCTACATTCTTGAATACTGATATTGTTAGCAATGTTTTTACTAATTCCTACTCATTTCCATTCGAGTTTACAAAATACAGTAAAATAATTTTAAAGTGCACATAAAAACTACTCTTAAAAAATTGGTTTTTGAATAATCAGGACCATGACGTTTTTCCTAAAAATTTTGGTACGTTCGCACACATTATCACTGATTATATAGAAACGATTCTGGTTATATTTTAGCTGAAATACGGTAAAAAGTGTTTTTCTCTTCCTTTCACAAACAAGAATGGAATCTTCCCATACATATCCCTAGGTTGTATGTATGTATATATATATATATATATATATATATATGTGTGTGTGTGTGTGTGTGTGTGTGTGTGTGTGTGTGTGTGTGTGTGTGTGTGTATGTGTGTGTGTGTGTGTGTGTGTGTGTGTGTGTATACATAAACAAGCGGCATATCAGCATATTTTGTGGTTTTGTGGTTATAGACAGGATTCAATCGCAGTATGAGAACACAATTTCACATCGATATATACTGTAACTGACTGGCTCTATTTAGAGGACTGACTGGACATGACTGCTTACAGGACCATCTCTGTAAAATTAGAGTGGTGGATTAACTGTGCGTTGTCTGTGAGTGTAATCTCACACACACAACCAGTGGTTTTTGATTATTTAAATAATTGTACCGTATTTTCTCAATATAAAGACACTGTCATAAAGTATTGGAAAGCCCGTGAACAAATGGCTTAATCGTTAATGTTTGTCATTTGTAAAATAAAGATAAAATGTGTTTGATGCAGATAGAGTCGAGTTTAAAGCGCTATTAAATATAACATGGTTTCGATTTTTTTTATTTCATCCCTTAATGATTAATCTTTTTTGTCAATGGCAAGGTGTTGTTTTCTGTAATGAAATATCAGCGGAATATGCCTTCAAATGATTAGATCTATAAGTTTTAGATTGTAGAGCTTTGAGTGAATAAATTTATCACTGTTTAATAAATAATAAAACTGTTGATGAATAATTCTGAATAAGGATTTTAATCGAATTCGTGCACTTCCATTTTAATCATTGGATAAACATTTAACTATTAGATTCAAGCTTTATTTGTTGCTTGTTGTGCACTTTATTCCTAATATATGTAAAAAAATGTGTTCCTTCTTTACAATTTTAAGCTCATCTATGAGAAAAAAAAAGAAGAAAATTAGAAAAGAGAAAAAAGCTTCATTTCCCCCTGACGATACACATTTACTAACTGATTAAATAATTGTTTTAGAATCATTTCGTTAGCTTAAGAATGGAGTCCTATTAATTTACAACAAAGCGCAGCTGTCATTTTAGCATTTACTTAACAAAAATTATTACATCACCATTGAGAATTCTTCATAGATTTCATTTAAATGCTTAATCGGGTGGTTGATTAAGCAAACTGCTTCAGGCACGCAAATTATAAAAGTGTGAATATGATAAAGATGGCAGAAAATTTGTAAAAACATTCATAATTTTCTTTTATTTCTCAGATTTCTTATAAAGAAATAAATAAAAATACTTTTAGGTTAATAATTATCATGAGCAATTTAAGATTATAATATGCTATTGACTTAGAAGTTTGACTTTATAAGCTATAAATCTAAAAACTTATTCGAAACTGCTAATTATTCGAAGTTTTAACCACACCACCTATTTTTCATTACTCTGGAAGTTGTTTTGTTATCTCCACTCACCTGCATATAATTCTAAGCTACGATTACAAAATAATTATTGTATCCATTTTTCTCTATTTGCGATTAATTTTAAATTGAATACAATTTTAAATATAAAAGATGTATCTTTTTATATTTTATTAGTTTTATACGATATATCTGGAAAAAATTTATTCTCCTTGTGGTTTGAAAGCTAAAGAAAAAACGGCTTTTAAAACATTTTCTTACAAGAACATTAATGTGGAAATTTTTTGTCTACGATATCTTTGAAAAGATTTCTATTTAGCAACAAAAATTACAGTTTTCCACATTTACTAAAGTACCATTGTATGTGTTTATAAATCGTAAGAAAATTATATTTCAGATTTCTGAAAAAAATTATATTTCTAAATTTAAAGTTAATTCTAATGAAATGCTTACCCCATTTATTAAGGTATCTTTAATAAAAGTACGAATTTACAGCTAATAGTTTGTGACATTTCTCTTTATCATTTACATTTTTGAGTTATTTTCAATTTAAAAATTAAATTCATGCTAAGTTACAAAAATAAAAAAGGAATACTACAAATAATATACTCCAGAATATAAATATTATGATCTTTTGAAATTTGTTATCTTAATTTCATTTATCAATAAAGATTTTTAGAATTCCATTCTTTCATTTGAGCTTAATTATTATTATTATTATTATTATGAGCTGCAATGATATAATTTTTACACGCATTTGTTTGATTCTTGTATTTTCTTTAGGAATCAACAAATAAAGATGAGCTTTCAAAAGGTATGTATTTCTTCTTCTTCTTCTTTGAGTTGGGTTTGTATGTCATTGAGCACCTCTGCTTTTATCAGCATTTTGTACTGTTAACTCCAAACCCAATGTTTCTTAGTTCCATTTGCTCGGATCACCCACTTTATTAATAAAGTCTGATAACCCTTTAATGGAATCTAGGTGTAAATCTCTAGTATGGATGATGCCTAAAGAAGTTAATCTAGGGAGGGCAAGAGCCTCGCATTCATAAATGATATGCTTGGCCGTTTCCTCTTGCATATAACATTTCCTGCAGATAGGATCTTGCTGAAACAGTCCCATTTTATGGAGATGTTTTCTGAAATAGTAGTGCCCAGTTATGAAGCCTACGATTAAACGTATCTTCTGCCTAGAGCATCTTAGAATTTCATAGGAAATCCTCGCTGATGATCTACAGATCATACTTTTAGCGTGGGTTTGACCAGGAGATTTGAGCCAAGCTTCATACATCTTCCGTTTTTCCCATCTAAGAACATTGGTTTTTGCGGTCTTCAAATTGATCCCACAAAAAGGTTCTGGACCAATGGGAACAAAAGACGATCCTTGTTTAGCAAGCTCATCAGCCCTTTCATTGCCTTCGATACCTTTGTGCCCTGGCACCCATACAAGGATCACCCTGTTTCTAGTTGCCAGTTCTGTAAGAAGGTTTCTACACTCCAGAATCATTTTAGATTTGATTTCGAAGGAATTAAGCGCTTTTAAAGCGGCTTGACTGTCACTGAAAATGAGAATCCGCTTATCGTAGTAGCCCTTCTTCATATTCAGTCGCAGACAGTGGATAATGGCCAAAACTTCTGCCTGGAAGACCGAAGCGTATCGCCCAAGGCTTACAGACAAGCTGATTCTTGGTGACACGCCACAAACTCCCAGTCCTGAGAGGCTGTTCTTCAGTGATCCATCTGTGTACCAGATTAGATCTCCTGTTTTAGTTTCAAACATGTTGTTATCCCATTCCTCTCTAGTTGGAAAAACTATATCAAATGTCCTATCAAACATGTATGTTTTTTCCATGATGTCAGATGGCATCAGAAAAGTAGGGTCTTGAAATTTCCTGGTGATGCCCTTGTGCCCTTTGGCAACAGGCTGGTCATACCAGTGGTTTTGCAGCTTCATTCTGTATGCATTCAATCTTGCAACGCTGCAGATGAAGATGTCCAAGGGAGTCAGATCCAACACAACCTCCAATGCTCTGGTTGGCGTGGTGGAAATTGCTCCTGTGATGCAGAGACAGGCTAGTCTTTGTAGACTCCTCACTCTGTCAATCACAGTCTTCTGTTCCACCTTATGCCACCAGATCACACAGGCATATGTGAAAATGGGCCTGACAAAAACTGTGTACATCCATAGCATCAGTTTTGGATGTAAACCCCAGTTCTTACCAGACATTCGCCTGCAAATCATAATGCTTTTCTTTGCTCGGTTGATCCTATCATCAATGTGCTTATTCCAGGTGAGTTTCTGGTCTAAATAGATGCCCAGATACTTCACCTCTGAAGCCACATTGATTTCAACATCAAAAAGTCTTGGTATGAAAAAACCTTTCCGTTTCTTTTTGCGTGTAAAAGGTACAAGGTAGGTTTTCTGAGGATTAACCATCAGGTCCCTATCTATGCACCATTGACCTACATAACTTAGAGCATCCTGTATGAGATGACAAGTTATGTCAAAATCTTTACCAAGGATAAGGATGACAATGTCATCAGCATATCCCTGCGTATAATAGCCCTTATCATTTAGATGTTTTATAAGGCTATTTACAACTAGGTTCCAAAGTAATGGTGACAGAACACCTCCTTAAGGACAACCTCTAGTAGTCTTTTTTTCAAATGATTCACCGAAGATGTTCATTTGTATATATCTATCCGAAATTAAGGCCTCAATCCAAGTACACAGGGTCTGATTAATCCCTGCCCCTCTAAGTGCATTGAGGATGGATGGATGGGAAGTATTATCAAAAGCACCCTGGATGTCGAGGAAAGTTGCCAAGGCAATATCCTTTTGATCCAGAGTGGCTTCAATCTTGGAAACTAGCTGATGTAGAGCAGTCTCTGCCGGGTTGATAGGCAAATTGAAGAGCATGCAAGGGACTATTTCTACCCAAGTAATCTCTAATATGCCTATCAATGATTTTCTCCATAATTTTAAGAAAGAATGAAGAAAGACTGATTGGTCTGTATGACTTGGCCTGGTCATAAGTGTCCTTGCCAGGTTTTGGAATGAAAACAATCCTAGTCTTTTGCCATGTCTTTGGTATATATCCCAGGGCCAAACTAGTTCTATAAATTCTAGTTAGCATTGGTATGACAACCTTCTCTGCCTTCTGGATCATGATGGGCATAACTCCATCAGGCCCAGGGCATTTTAGAGGTTTAAAGGCAAAAATTGCCCATTTAACAATGTTGTAGTTTATGATATTTTTAGCGATGGTCCATTGATTGCTATTGACTCTTTGCAAAGAGCCAATGCAATGTTCCCCTTCGTTGCTATAAATATCTCTAGCTCCCGGGAAGTGGGTCCTGGTCATAATTTCCATAACCCCTTTTCCGGAAGCAGCAAAATTACCTTCCTCGTCTTTTAGGGTACCAACCAAAATAGGTTCATCCCTTTTAAGGAGTTTCTGGAGTCTAGCTCCTTCAGAAATAGAATCTATCTCGTCACAGAACTTCCTCCAGGAGTTAATTTTGCTTTTTCTAACAAGTTTGTTATAAATAGTGAGGGCCCTTTTATAGTTCTCCCATTCACCATTTTTCTTAGCTTTGTTAAAAGTTTTCTAACATTTGCTCTTTCGGCAGCTAGAGAGTCATTCCACCAAGGGCATTGGAGTTTAGCTCTTCTAGTGCGAATGGGGCAATTGTTATGATAAGAATCTAGAATACTTCTCTGTAGGAGATCTGCTGTAACTTCTAGATCGTAGTTGTCTCTAATAGGTCTGTTCCCGAGCTCAATCAACCCAGTCAGTTCTTCTTGGATTTTCTTCCAGTCCGTCCTAACTGGGTCTCTGAATATGCGATCCAGACACACATTAGAGTGAATTTCAAAATGGATGTTTTGATGATCTGAACCAGAAGGTCTGTCATCTATTTTCCAGTATTTGATATTTTTACTAATCAGCGTTGTCGCTATAGTAATGTCAATTACTTCAGATCGATTGGAAGTAATAAAAGTTGGCTCGTAGCCCACATTTAGAATATCTAACCCATAGTTTAGAATAAATTCCAAAAGGTACTCACCTCTTTTATTTGTGTCCGTACTTTCCCAGACAACATGATGAGCATTACAGTCTAGTCCTAGGACTACCTGTAAGTTGTTATTACTGCAAAAGTTCATGAGCTTGTGCAGAGAACGGTCAGGTGGAGCCTTCTCTTCATAGGGCAGGTATCCAGAGCCAAAAACAATTTCCCTGTCCCTACCCTCTATGTTGAGTCTGACTTTCACAGCTGTCAGGTCCCTAAGAATAAATTCAGAGAGGGGAAGAACCTCAATGTTTTTATGTAAGAGTATACAAGTTCTAGCGTTACCATTAGTACAGTAGATAAGCTAACCTTTAGTTCCTTTGAGACCACTGATTCTCCCCCTAACCAACCAGGGTTCTTGAATCAGGGCCAGGTGTATATCCCCAGCAAGAAACTTCTTACTGAGGTTAGTAGTACCACTTCTACTGTGGTGGAGGTTGGCTTGAACTACCTTCACCACCATCAGCAGGAGCAGGTTTATCAAGTACTTTAGCCTGCACATGGTGAAGTCCAATATGAAACCTATATCCCCTTACACGAAGTGTGGCAGCATCTAATTCAGGCACACTAAGAACGATGGTCCGCCCAGATGGGTCGTTCTTAATGTTAAGAACGTTCCACTCCAATGGAGTGACCCCACCGTTCTGAGCCTCGATTTTTCTCAGGATCTCTTTAGGTTCCAGTTCCTTACAGATTTTTGGCAGTTTTGCAATTATCTTGGTGGTTCTGACAAGTTTCCTTGCCTCACCCACCAAGAGTTTATGTTCTTGCCAAGGGCTTATATCATTGACATTCTGTTCCAACCACTTTGAGCTCTCCAGATCTGCACAATTGATAATAAGAGCCCCGTTTTCAAGTTTACAGGAAAGGAAGGTTGGGGCAAAACCCTCCTTATTCCTTCCTATTTTCCTGGTTAACAAGAGTTCCAGGTCATAGGCCTGTTTCTCTGTTAACCGTTTTTTCGGATGACCTTCTAAGAGCACGGCCATCTTGATCGCCGTGAGAGCCGCCCTGTAAGTAAATCCCTCAGGTCCTTCTCTCTTGGCAGCCTTTCCGACCTTGCCCTGGTTCATCCGGTTGGCAGGACGCTTCTCGCTTTTGGTTGCCTTGGGTTTTTCAACCCAAGTCCCCTCAGCGATTTTGCGCTCCTTCACCAGCTTCTTTTTCTGGGCACCAGATATTCTCTTTTTAAGCTTGATTCTGGTCAGAGAGTCAGTCATGCTAGAGATAGCTTCCTGACTCTCACCAGAAGAAGATGGTTTGGAGGTCATTTCTACCTCCTGTGAAGGTTTCATTGCTACCCCTTCATTAGATTGCCTCTGAGTTCCCTTGTCTTTTTCAGAAAGGTCTGCTTCAGAAGTTTCTCCTGCAAAAGCAGAAATGTTTGTTATTTTAAATGTCTTTTCAGCCATGTAATAACAGTTAATAAGCTCAGGTAATTTGACAGTCCACCCAGCATTGCCTGAGTTACTGGGCAAGGCAATTTACTCTAGAAGTTCGCCAGGCAACTAGAGGCTCCGTTAAGACACCAATACCGCGGTGCCAATTAGATTTAGGCACGCAACGCATAACACCAGGGTTTACGGGGGCTGGTTCGCGGCCTCTTATTCAATATTCAAGGCTATCCTGTCATTCCTACAGGACGTTCAGTTATCCACCACCTACTGACGCGCCTGGTGGCTAGCTCAAGCCCCAGAGGGGTACGCATACCCCCTGGTTCCAGGAAATGTATGTATTTACTTAGTTTTAAAATATTCATAACTAAAGAATTATAAAATTTCATTAACTACAGAAAGTAGTTATTAACAACTTTGAAAGCATTAAAAAAGAAAGCTGTGTTTTCATTTAAAATTAATATTTAATAAGCTGAAAGAAAGGTACTTTTATGTTGAATATTTAGCATGATTATACAAACGACTTTTATAGCAACCACACTGATAGGCTAAAAGTGAAAAATTACTTTCTTTTTACAAGTCGTATTTTCTTACAAAAGAAAATAAATATAAATGAATTATTTATTTATTTACATTTATTCATATAAAAATGAAAAGTATTTTTAATGTAAAAGTCTAATTCTGACATCCTTGGCTTAACACTCCTGGTCAAATCCACGCTAAAAGTATGATCTGTGGATCATCAGCAAGGATTGCCTTTGAAATTCTAAGATACTTTAGGCAGAAGATACGTTTAATCGTAGGCTTCATAACTGGGCACTACTATTTCAGAAATCACCTCCATAAAATGGGACTGTTTCAGCAAGACCCTATCTGCAGGAAATGTCACATGCAAAAGGAAACGGTCAAACATATCATTTACGAATGCGAGGCTCTTGCCCTCTCTAGATTAACTTCATTAGGCATCATCCATACTAGAGAGTAACACCTAGACTCCATGAAAGGACTCGGACTTTATTAATAAAGTGGGTGACCCGAGCAATTGGAACTAGGAAACATTGGGTTTGGAGTTAACAGTACAAAATGCTGATAAAAACAGAGATGCCCAATGACATACAAACCCAACTCTAAGAAGAAGAAGAAGAATTCTGACATCGATTATAGCTGCATAATCATTTTTTATTTCGTTATAAATAATAAAATCACAATAGTAATAAAATGCATTTTATTTCTCCGTTATGATTAATGTATGACATTGATCTATGATTATTTAAACTTAAAACCTTTCAACGAGTTTTTTTGCATTCCTTAAGCATTCTTTTTAATATATATGTGATAAATAATTTAAAAAGAATTATTGATTTTTAATATTAAAAATAACACTCAGAATAATATATTAGTGGATTACAAGAGAACTCTTAATTTGTTTTGAGTTGAAATTAGCTATAACTAACCCCTTCGATTGATTTAATATTAAAATAATTAAAATTTTGTATTTTTTGTTCTAAGAAATGAAATAAGTAAGCATAAAAAGTAAATAAAATCCTAACTATAAACCGAGTATTCAAATTTACGTTTTCTTAAAATTTTTCGGCTAACATTTTTTATTTTTATTTTCACAGTTGAAAAAATATTGTCTCAAAGAAATATTTTGGTGAATAGTCTAATTTTATATATAATAACACGCAATTATTATATGATTTTTGTACTTGTCTACCTTAAATCTTGCAATGAGCAATTTTCTTGAAATCCGTTGATGTTATTTGAAGAAAATGATTATTATATGTTAATATTAATAAAGTAATCAAATGATGCTTAATATATATGATAAAAAATTGTACATGAAATGTTTTAAATAAAACATTATATTTGTATCTGCTTAAGATATGTATTATGAAATTTATTTAAGAACGTATTCAAATACTAACATCATTCGACAACGTTTATTATTTCAATTTCAAATAAAAATGTATAACCAAAATGCAAAACATTTGATATTTTATTCTTTACTTGAAAGAGTTTCAGTTTTTAAAATTCTTTTAAGAATTCAGTTTGGACTTTTATTTGAGAAAATCTAGCATTTATTTTTACCTGTAAAATAGAAAAAAATGTAAAATATGTTCAAACGAATTTAATGCTTTTTATTTGAATTTTAGCAATTATATTGAACTGGAAAATTTAATGTCACATTATATCCTGTAATTAAAGGGTTTCACAGCTTATTAAAGAAATATTTCTGGAGACAATATTTTAGATATTGATTAATGAATGACGAAATTTTATGTTACTAAAATTTAAAATTAGGATTTGTCTTATTTTCAAACATTAGTTTCATTGTGTTTCAGAATTCCTTAAAAGTTTTGGACCTACTTGTACTGTTGAAGAGAGTGAAACAATTCAAAGGTAAAAAAATGTGAATTAATTTTTCGGTAAATTTTAAAATGCATCCCTTTTTTTAGTCATGATGTAATCAAGTTTTATTTAAACCTTTGAAAATTAGACAAGAACAAGCTAATAGATTAGTTGTTGTATGTATTGATTAGTAAACACATGTGGCAAATAAATAGCTTTGATTTTGCAGCTTGAGTTAGGCGAGGAAAATAACTACAAATAGCTCAGGAATTCAATTTTTCCAAAATAATTTCTAAAGAGGAATCAAAATTAAACTGCCTTTACTCAAAAACTTGAATAATGATAATAATAATTTAGATTTTAGTGATGAACATTATTACCAATACAAAGTTGGTTCTTAAAAGTAAATGAACATTTTTAAGGTAGGTTTAATTGGTTCAGCTTTCAGCATGTTGTGACCTTCAATTTCTATCGATAATTTATAATATTTAAACATCATTTTCTTTATTTTTTAAAGAAATTACAAGTTACCTGTGAAAGTTTACTTTCTTCAGATTTCAATGCATACAGTGTGCAGCGTTTATTAATTTTTAAAATATTCACTTTTTAACACGTTATTATTGGCATTCATCATACATATTTATAAGTCTTTCTAATAATTAAAATATAAGCGATATAAAAAAAAGTTTGTATCAAGCTACTCTCTGTGTGTCTTTATCTATGTGCAATACTCAGAAATTCAGTGCGAAAAATTTGTTTCAGCATCTCAAATTCAGAAAGAAGGGTTACACAACACATTTACATCATTTCCATTGATACAAATATTTTCTTTACAAAAATTATCATTTTATAATCTCATTTCTTACTTACAGAATAGATGTTTCCTCGGTTAAGTTATTTGAAAACTGTTAACCAATTTGGACGGTGGATAAATACAATCCACCATCGATTGGTTTTTGCTATTAATGTAAATTGTATCATTGTAAATTACATGTGAAGTAATAAATAATGGCAAAAACTACCCTGTTTTGGTCCAGATCAGAATTTTATTTTTTCCATCGTTTTGTAACTAACAATTTTATTTTTTTTAAATTTTTTAGAAATTTTTACTGTTTTAGTCAGTAAAATTTTAAAAATATATGAAATTCTTTAAAAAAAAATTCTACATTATTCTATTACCCCATATACATTAATTATTATAATTTACTTAAATTACATTAATTGATGTATGTGTAGCAATAGAATAATGTAATAGAAAATTCTCATGATTCAAAAAGGCATAGCATGTTCTATAATAATGATTAAAAAAAGCTACAAACTTTCTAATTCATATCAACCTCTCTCTCTCTCTAATCTCATCATATCTATCTAAGCTAAAAGTAAATGGAGAGTTAATGTAAATATTTAGCTTTAATTTATAATTTAAACATTAATTATCATTATGTATTATTAGCCACATTATTATTGCTAAATTTACGAGAATGACTGAGGCCTAGATTGGATTATACACTGTTTAAAATAATTAAAGGAAATTGAGTGTTGATCTTGCGCTTGGGGAATTGTTTAGTTGATTCATACATCATTGACAGACGTAATTTTTTTTTAATTTAATAACGGTGGACACTGGGTGACTAACCTTTCGCCACAACAAGGCCGAAAACTGCTACTCATTTGTCGTTACCCAGCGGGCACCTGTGAACCAAGTCACGGAGGCGAGTAGCGTTGCCCGAGCCATACCACCACAAAGTCGTTCATAGGGTGGGCCACATTCATACATCCTCTCAGAAGAAAGGACAGAGAAACAGAGAGAAAGTAACATCCATGTCCGAACAAGAATTCAAACCCGGGATCAACAGATCAGGAGTCAGGAACGCTAACCACTTAGCCATCGGTCGGCTGACAGACGTAGTAAGCGATTTGAGATATAAATGGCATTTGTTTAGCAGGGAAAAAATGCGTTTTATTGAGCATTTGGGTACAAAAAAAAAAAAAAAAAAAAACATCATTTGTTCATCTGAGAAGAACAAAGGAAAAAAGGTGTTTCCTTAAAAGAAAATCGCTTTTAGTAAATGGTATGGTTTCCCCAAACGGCGAGCAATGTTGAACACCTTTGAAACATCGAGTCAAGGAGACTATTAATGAAGGTCAGATGTATTTTCTCCACTTCTCTAGAAGAGCACTTTCTTTTGAGAATTTGTGGGGGTGGCAGGCTTCCACAGCAACTCCTCTGCCTATAATGTCCCACACATGCTCTATTGAATCCCTGTTCGGAGAAATTTTTTAGAACCTACTCCCAAATCTTTGGGGACGCTTATTTTCAACAATTGCATTTATAGTACAATACAATTTTATTTGTAAATTAAATGGAGAAAATCCCACTAAAGATTTTTTGATTTTCTATTTTTTCTAAATTTTATTCTACAAAAATTCGATATTCCACTAAATATCGAATTTTTGTAGAATAAAATTTATTTTACTTGTTTTAAAGAAAATGACACTGGTTTCTTTTTTTTTTCCTAGAAAAGTACTTGAAGATATTTTAGCAGATAAAATTTCTATAGTAAGTATTAAATTTCTAATTATTGTGAAATAATCATTTTGCAAACGTAACATCTAAATATTTGATGTAATATTTATATAACTTAACAATATTTATACCCATAAACATAGCATTTACAGCTATTACAAAATGAAGATTACTTATGTGAAATTAAAGTTTCAGTGGGTCAAAAGTTTAACATTTTTGAACAGTGACAAGTAGAGAATTTTTTAATCGTTCAATTTATCAATGGTAAAAAGAAGATTAAAAATTAGATTGTTTAAAAAATTTAAAAAAGAAAGAAATTCATAATTTTGAAAAGTGTTATACGTTTATATTTTTGTTTTTTCCGAATATATTATAATTAGTAAATTAGTTTATCTGCACATTTAGAAAATTCAGTTGTACTATTAACACAAAAAGACCGCCACCTAACTTGTCTAGTGGTCAACATGCCTGACTGCAGATAAGGAGGTCCTGGGTTCGAATCCCGGTTCGGGCATGGATGTACTTTCTATCTCTATCTATCCTGTCTTTGTCCTTTCCTTGTATGAATGAGGTGTGAATGGTTGCCTACCCTATAAACGGGTACCTATGGCATGTGTGTAGAGCAAAGTCGTACTTTCACCTTCATGGTGCTCTGATTAAAACGAAAGACGCTCCCAATTGACTTAAATTCGCATAGCCAAGGCATAGCGAGTTTGGCTTGATCCAGTGCCATTAGTAACAACAACAACACAAAAGGACCATCACGTTTTTATCTTTCAAAGTCAATTCTATTAAATTACTTTGTTTATATAAATTGTCTTTAGTTTCTTCATGTACACCAATTATAGGTTAAGTTTCACAACCAAATATGTATCTACATAAATTTCTTTCTTATTTTTTCCTTTTCTATCATGCGTGAAATACATATGACGTATATATAAGATTTTATTATTATTTCGATGTCATAAGAATTGATTGCATTGATTCGTTTCCTATTTTTACTGATCTTTAAGAACTTCATTTTTTAAAATTTTCCTACAAAAGCAGAGCAATTGAAACATACAAGTGGATAATAAAGATTCAGGTAAAAGACGTTCCCACAGTGCAATCATTCCCCACCCTAATAATGAGTTGGTTCTATATAAAATAGTTTTCAGAATGCGTCTAAGGGATATTAGCTTTCATAGTTGCCATGGCGAAATGTTCATTTATCCTGATCATTCATATGTGGGAACATAATCTGTGAAAAATGGATATCTATAGATTGGTGAATCTTCTTCTTTATTGACTCGAGCTTGTGAGCCAAGGTCTTTTTCAGAATCTTCTTCCATTCTGATTTAGCTTTAGAAACAGGAACTCCAGTTTTTGATCTTTATAATTCCAAAATCCTCGTCGACACAGTCGATCCATCTAGGTTTGGGCTACCCTCTTGCCCTGGTGCCGATTGGCTTAGAGTGGAAAACTTTTGATGTTAAAAAGTCTGGATTCATTCTGCACAGGTGCCCGGCAAATTTCATTCAATTGACTTTTATGTAGTTGATGATATCTACCTCTCTGTACAGCTTATACGATTCGCTGTTGAATCTGTGCCTCCAAGTGCCATTGATGTTCACTGCACCCATAATTTTCCTCAAAAACCTTTCTTTCAAAGATAGCCAATCGATTTTCATGAGATTTTGTTAGGGCTTAGGTTTCCGAGCCATAAGTAAGCACTGGTCCCTTCACTAACGGTTTTATAAAGCACTAAATCTTTGTTTTTCTTTGAACCAATTTGGAACGCAGGAATTTTTTTCAATCCATTAAGACAGCAATTAGCAGCGGCAATGTGCTTCCTTATTTCCCAATCAAGATTGCTCTGCCAGTTGACATTTGAGCTGAGATAAGTGAAGCCTTTTACACGTTCAAATTTATGATTTTCAGTTTCCACAGGAAATTTAGCATAGATTGATGAATGCTGAACAAAAACAAGTATGTAAAGTAGATAAAAAAATTTTAAATTATTTTATTCTATGGATATAATATTTTTCGTCATTCATACTTTTTCATGGATAAAAGGTTTCATGAATCTAAATTTCATATTTCCCCCTAATTTATGCTTAAAAACATTGGCTTTTATGGGATGATATGTTATGATAGACAACTGTCATCATAAAAAGAGGTACATTAGATTCTTATGGATTATGTCGATAGTTTTTTTAGTACAATGACTAACCAACGTCTCTCCAAATGTTTAATAATCTGTGAACATTATTTTGAATATTTCTCAAATGCACAAATAAGATGCTTCCGTGCATTTTGGATAATAAATTATACTTTCATTTTCAACCATAATTTCTGTAAATAAAACATTGATACTTTTAATATTTAATTTGAAGTACGTACTTAAAACTATCTTAATATTATATCAACTTTGTGTGGCTCGGTGGTCTAGAGGTATGATTCTCGCTTCGGGTGCGAGAGGTCCCGGGTTCAAATCCCGGCCGAGCGCGGTGGCACTTACTTAGAAAAGGTTTGTGAAAATTTTGTTTTTATTAAAAAATTTAATGCTATTAAAACATTCGCATCCAGAAAAATTTATAAATATATGTATCTTTAGAAGTCGAACGTTCTCTTAACCATTTTTAAAAATGCACATAAAAAATTAAAACATAAATTTTAAAAACCACGCATTAAAAAGTATAAAAATAATTCTTCACTAGCATGTCTCAAAAACATTTTCGTTCAATCTCCATAGCTGCAATAAAATAAAGCATATAACTTATTATAGTTGACCGTCGTCTTAGAGCGTCACCGGTATATGAGGTTTGGCCAAGCTGACGCACCAGAGCGTCAGTATGCAGCGAATGTGTGTTAAGTAAGTTATTAATATTTAATAATAAATGAGGAGCTTATATATGATTATCTCACAAAATCAAGTTTTACGATAATTTTCATTGAATAAGTTTACGACAGGGAACAAATATTTTCAAAAATTGAATTTTTATTTTATTGTTTCTTATCCTATCTGGTCAGCCAATTGGTTAAACCTATGAAACCGCGGGAATTAATATAATTTTTATTTTGATAAGTTTCATTCGCTCTTTACTTAAGAGTTTAAAAACAGCACACACTTAAGTTTAAAAAAAATTAATCCTTGTTTTTGTCACAGTCTGATTGTTATCGATGAGACTTTATATTTCATTGAAATGAAATTGTTATTTTTAACTAATGTGTAATATTTAAAAAATAAAATAAATTCATTTTGGGTAAAAGTTTCTTAAAAGTAGTAAATGAGAAAAATTATTTTTTTCCTTAAACAGTAACACATTTAAAATTTCATTCGGAATTATTTTCATGTTATATAACTGAAAAAAAAAAGAAAAAAGATAATATTCCTCTTATATTTTTGATTAAATATGTTCCCATCTCTATCATAGAAAAATTCATGCTTTTCTGAATATATATCTATAGTTAATATTTCTATTTGGTTTTAATTATATTCAAAATTAAATATAATACTTCTATATGATAAATAAAAGTACCCCATTTGTAGAAGAAATGATAATCTATATGATTTGACTTTAATATTTAAATTGATGAAATTATCCTGATAATTCAAAATCAATAGAAAGAAAGATTATTCTATTTCTTTCACTGAATCAAAGTCCTCTTTTTGTTATATTTAAAACCTAATATTAGATATCATATCTAATGATAGGAATATTTAGAAATCTTTTAAGTAAAAAATAAAAATTATGCAACAAAATGTTTTAATTTGCTTAGTTATTTATTAAAACCTTTCTTTAAAAGTTTAAGAAAACATATAACTTGACATATTTTTGACTTTATAAGTTTATTATGTAAAATCTCTTCAAAGTGTTGATTATAGTGAAATATAATTAAAGACATTTAAAATAAAAAAATGTATTTTGTTAATAACTGTTGACTTTTGTTTTTTGTGTATTTTTATAGATTTAATTCAAAAAGTCAAATTTATAATTTGATTTTTAAAATGATACACACTTAAATAATTTTCTTTTTTTAATAATACTTTTTATAAGAAATTAAAAATTAAAACAAAATGATTAACTGAAAAATACTGAATTTTTGTTTTATTTTCGTAAAAAAAATTCGATAAATGGATTTTTATTGGCCAATAGCGATTTTGTGAAAAGAAGCCTTTTTATGTAATCTTCAAAAGCCGCTTATATTTTTGTTTTAACAAATTTTACCCAAAAGCATTTGGGCACGCATCCATTTATTTTAATCTTGCTTCATAATATTTAAGAACAGAATTATATGATAAAAGTGCAGTGCATTCTCGTCAATATGATTTTTATTCATGCACAGTCCACAGTTACAATGAGTGCAGGTAGAAGAATCTGCAGCTTTTATTTAAAACAAAAAATATACATCAAAATATCTTTATAACGTATTAAGGCAATACTATTATTTTTTATCAACTAAACTTAATAGTTTTATTTATTTCAGTTTATTAAATTTCATAGATATAATACTTTTCTTACAAATTATATCAAACAGATTGAGTTGATATGCTTTTAAAAGAAAAATAAGTTTTTAAAAACTGAAAAAAACTATTTGTTTTGAAGTGACTGATTTGCAGTTCAAATGTCCTTTTTTATATCCCAAAAAAGGATAATTATACCGGTACCTAAAATTTAAAGGAGATTCTTAACTACTACAAATCGAACCTTTAAACCTTGGATTGCTTTCATTTAAATCAAGTGAGGAAAAAATATTTGGGGTAACTAAAAAACAATATGATAGTTAAAATTTCTTACTTAAAATGTATTTTTGTAATTATTAATATAAAAGTGCAGTGCATTCGTCAATATGATTTTTATCCACAGTTACAGTGACTGCAGGTAGAAGAATCCGCAGCTTTTTTATTTAAAACAAAAATTATACATCAAAGTATCTTTATATAATGTATGAATAAATTATATTAACTATTACTATTGCAAAAATTATGAAAAAAATTTAAGTATTCACAAAGGTTATTTACGGTCAATTAAACATAAGTAAATTAGATAATGACTAAATAAAAGAGAATCCCCCCAGGAAAAATGTAATACATTAATAAATCTTTAGATAATTAGACTTTTACAATACGCAGGGAATATACGAGGTATATCCAGAAAGTAAGTTCCGTTTGGTAATAAAATTAAATTGTGCACAGATACAGAAAAATTATTTATTGCACAAAGTTCTACAACTCTTAAACTACTTTTCCACATAACTGCCGAAATTTTGCAGGCATTTGTCATAGCGTGGCACAAGTTTTTTATACTATCTTCATAGAAGTTTGCCGCCTGTGTCTTCAACCAGTTGGAAACAGTTTCTTTCAGCTCTTCGTCATTGTTGAAGTGTTGACCGCCAAGGAAAGACTTGAGATGTAAGAACAGATGAAAGTCGCTAGGAGCGAGGTCAAGACTGTACGGAGGATGGTCAATTCCATAGTTAGAGCACTAATTGTAAACTTGCGGTTTTCCTGGATCTTGTCATCAATCGCGTGAACGAGTTCTTCTGTAACAAAGGATGGACGCCCATTTCGTTCTTCATCGTGCACTTCACTACTTGCTTCATTGAACTGTCGGACCCATCTTCTTACCATAGAATCACTCATCGCATTTTGTCCGTAAACTACGCAAATTTGCCGATAAATTTCAATTGGTTTCACTTTCCTAGCATTCAGAAAACGAATCACAGATCTGATTTCACAAGCGGCGGGTTATTCAATCAACACCGACATTGTAAGCAAGCACAACAAAGCGTATGTGGCTGACAGCGATCTCAAAATGGCGCACGTTTCTCATCCTTGATACAGAGCGTCTAATACGCATGTGCGAAACTGCGATCACAGCGCTGCAGCAGAGATAAATTGAAACGGAACTTACTTTCTGGGTATACCTCATATCTATGGGTGTTATCTGAATTTTATCAGATGATTTCTTTAAATGCCAAAATAGAAGAGGAAAAAGTTATAAAGAAGGCATGACAAATTTATAAATTCATTTTAAGTCACTCTGAAGTTCTTTTAATTATGAAATTTAAATTTTCCTGAATGATTTGCCTTTCAAAATAATTTTTACATAGCTTTAAAAAATATCTTAAATTTAAAATAAATTTGTGGACGGGATTATACCCCGTCTCACAAATTGGTCTTTCAATTGAATTTTTACATAGCTATAAGAAAACGTTCATGAATTTAAAATAAATGTGTGGACGGGTTTATCCATCCAAAAAATGGTGGATGATTATCTTAGAAGAGGATATTCCCAGCCTCTCATTGCATTTAAGTTATTTGTGTATTCTCTAGTGATTCCTCTGTTTATATTAGAGAGTACTAAATATACATATTTTCCATAAGATGTCTTTTTGAACACATCTCAGATCACACTTACCAAAGGACTCACACTAAAATGAATACTCAGACTTTCCACGATTACAATAAATCTCATATTTAGAAGCTTATATCTTCCCCCCCCATTCCCGTTGAATTAAAAAATATAATTAGATATTCATTTATCCACGGTTTCTATTAAATTCTAATATCGTTCTTATTCATTTTTGTTATAGAAAATAATTATACCATTCGGATTCTTCCAGATGACTTAATCAAGCAGAACTTATTGCTTAATGATATGGACTTCATTTCAACAGTTCCGTTACTCAATTTTTATCTAGGGTGTGGATGACTATAATGATTCGGATTCCATTTCAAATCTTAGTTCACGACTGAACCAAACCTGTTGTGGAATAAGTTTTCATAGTGAGAAGAAATAACCAAAGAAAACTAGCGACTTATGATATACCAATGATCTGTTCCCTACAAATTACTATTATAATTTCTTACTTTGCTTTAAATTTCTATTTTACTTTAAAATGACTTTTCATTAATATTCATAGATAAACAAACATTGATCCTAGTTGTAGGGATACTGAGGACATTTCGTCTAAATATTCTTTAATTCTTTGATTGACTTCGGTTGAGGAGTACCGAAATAAACCACATGAATACCAGGCATATATGGAATATCCTCTAGGGAAACACCGCTGGTTAGTAAATGATTTTTCCTTAGTATCTTTAGGGAAAAAAAACTCTGCTTTTTTGTTCTATTATTTAGAATCGGAGCGTTAACAAAATTTCAAAGATTAAACCTCTCGATTTCCCAAGTTGCATTACTGGTGGTAAAACAGATTTTTTTGTTTGTTATTTTCGAATTAATTTTTCAAAATACCACTGATGCAAACTGAAATTTTAGAAATTTAGATCAGTGATACTTCATCAATATTTATTTTGAAGTTCAAAACAAAAATTAAAAAGTAAAAGGAAAACACAGTAACTCACTTTGAGAAGTTTTTTTTTTTATTTTTTTTATCCTAAATGACCTTATATCAACTTATGTCTTATACTTATGTATGTAAACACAAAGTTTAAAGAGAACAGATCATTGGTATATGATAAGTCGCTAGCTTTTATTGGTTATTTCCTCGCACTCTAAAACTTAGTCCGCGACAGTTTGATTCAGTCGTGAACTAAAACAACTGAAAATTTATGTCAAGAATGAAGAAGAGAAGACTATGATTTTTAGTTTTAAAAAATGTATTGATATTTTAAATTTCGAGTCCTGTTCGCTTTTTCTTAAGTTTTTGTCTAGATTTTCAATTAAAAGTATGCCAATTAATATAAGACCATTCATTGTAACTCAAAAGAAAATGTCCCTTAATCCAATAATATTGTTTTTCACTTTCCAGGATCCTGTCAGCGAAAATGTGAGCAGTTCTGATGTAATTAAAGTCATCGATCGATTTAAGGGCAGCAACATGTCTCTTATTCACCACACTCAAAACACCAAAAATATTTCAAATCGTGGAAGTTGGGAAACAAATGACGCTCAACAAAGAATGCAAGTGATTCTTTATTCCTTCACACAACTTTTTTCCTTTACCTCCTTATCTTGTGAAAGTTACTTTTAATTCATTACATTGAAGATAATATGCATAGCAGATCTTAAAATTCCAATATTATAGAAAAATTTTTATGTAACTGAATAGAAAATTACAGAAAATTTCAAGGGGAATAAACTATTTAAATGATTAGGTTTGCAAGTAATCAAACATAGTTTTTTTTTCTCTTGGAGAGTGCAAATAAAAAAAGAATAATGGAAACCTGAATATGTCATTGTTTACTTGAAATAAGAATATGGTACGATCGTGTTTACTTCACCAAATTGTCATACAAATATATAGAACGGCGTTGTATATACATATATTTGGAAATTATGAATCACAAAGGGCATAATGCCGTAACAGTGCTGCTTATAATAAGCTTAAACTCGGACAAGCCAATATTCGAAGGTTGTAAGTTTCATTAATCTGGGTTGATTGGTTGGTTGACACTCTACAATCAATCACGATGGCTAATTGGTTTAAAATCTACAATTTAAAGTGGACTCCAAACCACTACAAACATCTCCGCTCAAAGCGAGAACTGAGCCAACAACATGTTGAACCGAAGGCAGAATTCTAGCCATTCATCTGCCATCTCGACGACATTAATCTGGGCCGACCGAAACATTCGTATAGTGGTGACGGGCTGTACAACTCATGCAATAATGTAACATTTGTATAGCTGTAAGTATGTTATTGTCTATAAGGTTTGTCCTTGTATCAGCACCTTAGAGGTACTTCGTTCGATAAAACTATTTATACACACACATATATATCTACAAGCAAAACGAGTTTTTAGAAATTCCTTTTTATGTGAATTATAACGTTTTATGTATCATTTAGCATGCAAGTGAAGACCACCGTGCTATATGGTGAAGAAGAATTAGGCAATATATTGATCCTTTTGATATTTAGACACCATTCCCCAGAACTTTTTTATTCATCATCATATCAAACATTTACTTCAAGCTATAACCTGTAAGGAACTGTTGTATATAAGGGAATCTTAAAAAATCAAAATTATTGATTGCAAAATTCAGTGACAAGCTCTTTTCATCCAATTTGTAATGTTCAAAGTTTTAACTATTTCCATTCAAATATGCGAATGAGATGTTTGTACTTATGTTAATGTTGTTTTAAAGTATGTAAACATTTTTAGGTGTGACGAATTCCAAATTTTTTATGGTCAGATGTTCTGCAGATAAATTAAACATAGAAAATAAATATAGGCTTCTTCAAAGTTTTGGATTCAATCATCAAAGAATTTTGAAATTAATTGATATCCAAAACAGTTGGATGTTAACACCGAATATAGACAGTATGACTAAATGTCATTTAGGCAATATATTGATCATTTTGATATTTTGAACGTTTTTCATAGCAGGTACATTGTTGTATGTATCTGTTATGTATAAGCTTTCATTACTCGTACAGTTATAGTTGCTGCACAAAATTTTAGTTACATTATTTTTAGTTTTCTTAGCATTTAAATATGACAATTTATTTACACTGTTGTTTTATGATATAAAAGCTTCATTAATTTATTATCTTGTAGTGATAAAAAAGTTTTTAATAACATGATCATCTTGATTTCGGTTAATATAGATTTTCGAGGAGAATTTGATTATGTAGTGATATGATATCTTTTGTAAAATTAAATTTTATTGTTAATATTCCTATTGATTGACCTGATACCTTAAATATTATAATTTTATTATTGTAATATTAACAATAAATTTGAGTTAACTGAGAGAGAAATTTCAATCCAATTGTTTTTTGTAGTCTAATAACGATGTGTAATAAGCATGAGAGGTGAAAAAATTCAGGAGAAAGAACATAAATCAAGTAAAGCATTAAGAGATTTTATTAAAAATGTTGGTAAACTTTGTGACCAGTTCTTTATTTTGCTATTTGCAAGAATTTAACCCAGCTTGATTTACATTGATGGAATATTTACTTATTGTTGTTGACATATTGATTTGCATTCACAGATTTCTTTTTTATTTTAGTTATAGCAAACTCACTTATTAGAAATGACTTTACTATCGTTGACGAGAAAAATTGCTATGCGCATCTAATATTATCCAGCAACAAGCGCACAAATTTGCTTAATAGCTCATAGGATAAGCATTAGTTATCTTGATGACGAGGTGCATTATGAATCTCTAACTCCCAAGCAATGTGGAGTTGAAGCAGAATGTTATTGTGAAATCATTTGCAACGCATCCCTAATTGTCACCATTGAGGATGCTGTACATAAAAAACACTTTTGGAGTGCTTTGGTTACAGTTTTTGATAAGAATTGTGTCGTATATCTTGCTGAAACTTTTCAAAACCTTGAAATGCACATAATATAATAAAATCCATTTATTTTCTCCAAAATAGAAGAAAATATTTAAAGCTTGTTCAAAGAATTTACAGAAATTTTAAGAAAGTGCCAACATATATTGTTTGTTTTGCAATTGAAAGATAAGTAAAAGAGACAAAGTAAATTAAATTTACTTGCAGAAACATGAATTTCTTTTACCACCTATGTCTTTCAACATGGAATTATATATATATATTTTATCTGCAATGTAGTCAATTAGCGATACTGCATTAAGTTACAACAAGCAGCTGTATACTTCGATCCTTCGATAAATTCATGAAAAAAATGGAAGAAGAGATTGTTGTTTACTGATATTCTTGTTGTGTTTTTTCTGTAATTTAGTTTAACATTTTTCGATTCATGACAAGAACACTGTCCATCCATCAAAGAAAAAATTTCTCCTGGATTTTGAAGTTGTGAAAGATAGGTGAAATAAAACGTTTCTTTACAATTCTTCGAGATTTTTCAGGATCAGGATAATTACAATGTAAAAAGGATACAAAATGAAAAGAAGCAAGGACATGAAGTAGAATTTCAAAAGAACAGATGTATGTGACTTATAAAAACGTAACGTAACTGAAATCAAATCGTCTCAATATTACAACAGTATCTATAGCACAATAAATAGAAAGTTTAGAACGCAAGTGAATCAAGCTTATCACAATTCATTTCTAAAAATTTAGCTTGAATTAAATTAACAAATGTAATATATATACTTATGTCAAGTATTTAATAATTGTGTTGTTGTTGCTGTTACTAATCTCCATGTCTAGGAGTATACTAGACGAGGTTCACGAGTCCACTCACTTTCAGATAATCAAAAACAAGCGTAGGAGTCTTGTATAAATTCCCAATCACTCAAGAATATGTGCCAGTTCATTTTGGCATTTTGGTATTTAAGGCAATTTGGATTTATTTTGAGACCTCTCTTGAAAGTAAGTCCCTTCAGGTGGCCACTGAAGAAACGGGAAAGTGCAATCTGAACATATCTACAGCAACCAATAGCAAGAGATCTTCCAGGACATATCAGGGTTGACTCGGAAGAATAAGCTAAATTTGCCTGCCAATATGTCTTCTTATGGAATACAACTCAAGATATGTCAGTGAATTAGTAACTGGTAAAGGTTCTTCAGAACCTTCCTCCGCCAGAACGTCTGCCATTTCATTCTCCCAAATGTCAACATACGAAGGAATCCATTGGAAGTGCACTTCACGAAGTGACGAGACCCGCTTAAGATTGCTAAGAATTGCCCTATCACCAATTCTTCGCCAATTAGAAAGATATTGGATGGCGCTATGACTGTTAGACAAAAACCACATCAGTATACGACAAAATAGTGCTCAGTCCCTCTTCGATGGCTATAAGCTCACTCTTGAAAATCGAACTGAAGTCAGGATTGACAATTGTTATTATACTATGATGTTAAAATGAATAAACTATCACACTGGTAAACATTATCTGTATATCTATTTTGGAAGAAAAAGTTTACAAAGTGAAACACCTCATTTTACTCACTTGTGCACTGAAAATCTCATTTCGCTGAGATGTTAAGCAGTTACATTCAGGTAAGAATTCAACACCCCTCTTGGAATCCCCTCTAAAATATTATAAACGCTAAAATTGCGGGAGCATTGTTTATTTATAAAGTATTCTCTATTAAAAGTGACTAACATACTATTATCATAATAACTATTAAATATTTTTTACAACTTTTTTTATTGTTGAAAGCATTATACTAAACTAAAGCTGGAATTCTACATTTAATCAAATCTATAATTGATGCATTTAAAATTTTTTCTAAATTATTTATTTTTAATTAGGGAGGAAGAATTGAGAGACTGGGATGCAAAAATAAAAAATGCTGAAGAGGAACTTGTGAAAGCTGAAGAAAAACATGAAGAATTGAAAAAACGAATATGGTGCTTAATTTTAATTTTTTGAATGTTATAATACACTTAGTGTAATGTGCTCTTTAACTTACGCCGCTAATCAATACATTGAAATAAGATTTCGACAAAATACGTCTTTTCAGTTCTTTTAACTCAACTTATATCAAGCTGGCTAAAAATAGTAGATTTTAAATATAGTGATGATAGTGTATTTTCTGCTATTCAACTAATTCAGATTAGAACTCTTCAGATTATATATATATATATATATATATATATATATATAGTTTGACTCTTTTACACATATAATGCTTGCACAACTGCAATATCATTGTAAATTCAGAAAACATTCAGAGAATGCCAACGTTGTATTTTTAATCCCTTATGAAGTTTAAATATGATATTTTCAGAAATCACACACACACACACAATACACATGCTTAAGACAATATTTATATATTATTATTTATTCTATATTTATATTTGGGAACTATATATATGCTAATGAATTCCATTCAAATATCTTTATTAAGAAAATGTTAAATTCCTTAAATTAAACAAGTAGTAATTGTGACAACATATATCCTTGATTACACGTATACTTCATAAATAACTTATGCAACTGTTAGACATGGGCTTAAATCAAATTTTACGAAAAAGTATTGATATAAATAATTGCAAGTCGAACAGTTGCATAGTGTTTTTTTTAAATTCATTATTTATTTTAAAAACTTCTGAAGAAAATATATGTACCTCATATCCTAAACAAAAATTTAGGATATGGGATACACATTTTTCATGGCTCATATTATTTTTTACTCATGATAATTAGGCCATCTTTTATTCTTAAAATTTTAAACCGTTACTAAATTCCCAGTCATTATGATTTCTAACTTTTCAAATAATTTGCCAAGCGCAAAAGAATCCAGTTATTTCATCTTTGCTAAAGTATTAACATTGCCTGAATTCAGTTTCAACTCACCAATTACATTTATTTTCTAATTAGCGAATAAGTTTTGTCCGGTCTTCACAAGAAAACTTTTCTAAAACCTCTCGAGCACAAAAAGTTTTGGTCATTCTCTTGGCTTTGGATTCTCCAAAACCTAGTTCACAGTAAAATTCAGACAGTCAAGAATATCTCGGGGAGGCCTGATCAGCCTTGAACCAGTGACACTCCAGAAAGACTTTCTGGCCCAGTTGAAAAGAAAGGGACCTAATGTGGCCACTCAAAAATACGTGAAAGAGCAGTCTGCTGTATCCTAGGGATACTGAGCTGGTGCCACCGTTTTTTCCCAAAATTCCAAGAATGGACAGGTGGATCTCTCCAAATCGCGTTTAATTTCATCTTTTTAATACAGGAGATTTCCGAAAACGTTAGAATAGCGTTGCCCTGCAAGATGTCAGCAGTGGCAGACTTGGCCAGGCTATCTGCAATTTCATTACCACTCAATCCAACATGGGCAGGAAACCATTGAAAATGTATAGAGTGTTTAGTAGAAAGTCGTGTCACAAGGTCTAAAATATTCAAACTTGTCTTATCCCCAATGGTCGTCCAATGAGAAAGGTGCTGTATACAGACACGTCTGTCCGTTTGTATCCAGATGCTACATACAGAACTAATATAAGTAAGCAAACTGAGGGTGAAATAAAAACAGATGCTTAGCTACTTATTACTCAATGCGTGTAGATAAGCGGTTATATGTACGTTGCTGTGTACATAAAAAATTGTAAGAATTAGTGAGATTTGATATATTTTATTAACACCGTTAATACGATGCATTTTTTTCATCTTTTGGACAGTGGTCTAACGTTCAGGTGGTTTCTAAACTCAATCACTCCAAGAAAATTCAAGAGAACATACAGCGAATCGATTTAATCAGTACATCCGGTTGCGTTCTAGTTTTTTATCTTATTATATTGCTCTCAAGTTTCTTATCAAGGCAATTCTCTGTCACATTCTGAAGACTTGACATAAGTTGCGCCCTAACCATGATCAACATTGTTATCTAAATATACCTTTAATCGAGTATTTAATTGACAATCTGGGACATTAAATTTAATATTCTGTATGTTTAACTAATGTAAGAATCTGTGGTCAGAAATCCATCACGATTTCAGCGAGCATGGCACCATTATCGAATGCATAATTTGCATTTTATTTTGACGTGACGTAAATAATTTAAAGTTATCATAATATTTAAAATTTTTTAAGAGTTTATTGATTTTTAATTTCTTACATTGATGGTGTTAATACACTAATAAATGAGTTTTTATGCAATTTGTGCTGCATCTCGTTTTGAACAGTATATGTATATTTCAAAAATCAAAACTTTATGAATGCTTTTTGTATTTTGACAGAAGTTTTTCGTGAACTTTTTGCAGTTTAGCGGAAGAAAATGCGGAAAAGACGAAACTACAGAGAGAAATTGAATTGGGGAAACTCGCTGAGATTTACAAGCTTTGTACGGGCCATGACGCAAAAACACTTGAGTAAAAATATTTGGTTCATGTAGTTTTCAAAGAATTGATGAAAAAAAGCTTCATACTAATAAAACACTTTATTTTCAGCATTGCATTGATGAAAACTAATATCAGCAGTTACATAGAAGCATTATCCCAAGAATTAGACAGTTATCCAAAAAGGAAAGTGAAAGATTTGTTTAAGGTAATTTTCAATCTGGCATCATCACTATTACTCATCCTTTGCTCTTCATTTTCACTATTTAAATTAAAATTTAATGTTAAAATGAATGCGAAGACTTCCTTAAGACTTTGTTCTGACGTATTGTCTTGCTATGGAAACTCTTACCAACATAAATTTCATAATCAAAAATGTTTTAATTAAAATATAAAATTGTACAAGTACTTTATTTCACTGAAATAAAATTTGGGACTTATATCCATTTATCAAAGATGTTCATTTATACAAGATGTCTTCTAAAGATCCATGTCACCATCTTAATTTCGGAACGGCTGCTGCTATTTTTATAAACGTGGTGTCTAGATACAATAAAACGGATGTGTGCTACCAAATGTGACCAATTACAGCGCTACTTAGTGGAAACCTGCGTGGTTATCTTTTATATCTAGAATGTGGTACGAGATAGGGGAAAAAGAAAATTGCAAAGCTGTAGGGTATTATCGATTTACTATGAAAAGAAACCTCATAGACATAGATGTGAAAAATAGAACGATTAAATTGCGCATTTGTGTCTTCATGATTCCCAACTCTGCGAAGGATAAAAATGATCAAAGAAAGAAGCAAACTATTATTTATAATGATATATCTTTATTTGAGATATTCAAATTTCGCACGCGCGCGCGGTCAACTGCAATGCACATGTGTATTCTCGTTTGAATTTCAAATTGCACGCGTTGGAGCATAGAGGATGACTCGTTGGCACAAGCGTCTATAATATGCCGTTTGAGGTCCTTTAATGTTTGTGGAGGAGTCGCGTATACCTGCTGTTCAAGGTACTCCCCCAGAAAAAAGTCCAGGCCATCAGGCGGACGTGTAGGTCATTCTTTGAAATCGCCATACCCAATTATTTAGTTCGCAAATTCCCTAACGAAGTACTACTTCAATGGAAATGTTTTGTGATAAGGCGCTCCGTCAGGTTGAAGCCATACATTCCTACAATTAAATACTGGCAAGTTCTTCACAAAATCAGGCATTAGGTTCTGCAGCAGTTGAAAATACAATGCATTTGTTAAGGTACCAACTTAAAATATTGGACCGATCAATATATATCAAGTTGGCAAGACAAGTTGGGCGGCTGGATGTACCTTTTAATAATAAAGTTTAAAATATTTTAAATTTCTGTATCATTAATTTCAATAATAGTAATTCTGAAAAGAAATTTTATACATAAGATTAATAGACGAGTTCATTAACATGCATTTGACATAAATAGCATTCGAGGTAAATCAAAACTAATTTTATTTTGAAGACAATTAACATTGTTTAGTGTTTTAATAAATATTATACATTATTGTTTGTGCAAAAAAAACATTGAAAATTATTAATACATACATTGAAATTCAGAGTTTGTTAAACAACGTATATTTTATAAGCAATTTTCTTAAAGTAGAATATTTAATAAAAAAATTGCTTCTGTAATTTAAATTTAAAATTTATTTATTAAGAATTTAAATTGTTCAAAACACTGAATTCATAATAATTAATAAATTACTTCATGTTAAATATTTGATGAATTCTCACCCAAATTAATAAGCGAGCTAATTCAGCGAATTTTCAAAATTAGGCTTAAGGAAAATTCTGAGAGTAATTAATTTTTCTTTCTCGTTATTTGTAACTTTTTAGTCTCTGCTGGGGATATGATATGATATTCTTTTCGAGCATTATGTTGATGTTTATCCGTAGTTCCAGTTTATTCATAGATGATGCAGTTGTATGAATCTGGAAAAAGACTTGAAAATATGTAGAAGCATGAAATAAATTTAGGATTTTCTTGATATGAGCAATCAAAGACTGTATTATGAAATGAATATAGTTACATTGAAATACATCTTTAGGAACAACATGCAATTATAATTATTTTTAATATAATAATACCATCATGGTGCAAATTATTTTTGGATTGAAATTTTACAGAATGCATTAACTTCTAAGATCATCATATTGAAATCATAATTGGCATAGTTTTGTTGTTGTCGTGTGACAAGTGCATAAAGAAAAAAAAGAAAAGGTGAAAAAGACAAGTCATATGGGACCAAAGGCATGGAGCACTGCCCTGGCCACATCTTCAGCTTCTTCCGTATAAAGGGTATGATGGCAGCAGTTGGGGTCGATGTTGAAGAGGGTCGAGGCAACAGAGATGCAGTTGAAGAGATCCCTCGGATCCAGAAGAACTCCTGTGCAGTGCCTGCATTCTGCGTAGGTTCTAGATCCGTTGGGCATGATTTTCATACCCCTCATGTACTCAGTCCACATTCTGCTGATAATAAAGGTGATACTAGGGCCAGCATTAAGCTCCGGTAGGAGCCATTTTTTCCGTAGTCCCCTGCAGAGCTGATGCCTTGCGATGGCGTTTGCATCGAAACAAGTGATAAACAATTGGAGAAGGATAGATATTCCTAGCCTCCTGGGCGAGGGAATCCACCTGTACATTTTCCTCGATGTTAACATGTGCAGGTACCCATTGGATGGTGCAGGTTTTCTCCCTTGCAACTATGGTGGATAGAAGCGCGTTGATGCCTTAGTCAAGTCTCGTTTTACATCCTTTAATGGCCTTCAGAGCAAATTTACAGTCAGAGAATATGTTGATGCCATTCGAGGGGACTGACTGTGTGAATTAAAGGTTAAGAGCTGACTTTATGGCAATCAGTTCACTGGTGAAGGTGGAGGCAATTTTCCAGCTGCAACCTGATGTTTGACAGATGTTTGATCTGAAAGGATAAGGAAAAGGCCAGAATCTGCCCTGTCGCATTCTGAGTTGGAAGAGCCGTCAGTGTAAGCGGTGACAAGGTCCGGTTAGGAAACTTGGTAAGAGTTTCCATACCTTTTCTCAGAATAGTTTCTTCTGGTTCGCTTTTTGAACACGATTCCAGCAGGTCTAAATTGATTTTAACGATAGGTAATGGTTTGACAGCAAAAGGTGGTTTCGATAATGTTAATGCATGTGTGGTTCAGACTGATGCTGTTTCTGATGTCTTTGTCGTATTGAAGTGTGGAAGCTCTTTTTAAACTCTCCTTGTTTGCACGAAAAGTGATATTGGCACAGTTTTGTACAAAAAGAAAGAAAAACGAAAATAGGAACCTAATTAAAAACACCAAACATACTCGAAGTTCAGTACCGAAATTAAATTTAGGCTCCATAGAAGATTTTTCGATTACATTCAAAAACAAAATAGTTTTGTTTCATGTGATTTTTTTTCCAAACTCATAGAAGCGTGGATAATTCGTAATGGAAAACCATTTACTGAAACATCTATAAGATACATATACATTAGAACTTAAAACTAGAATCTTTTAATATTCATATTATTATTCTCAGAAATGTATCACTGAATTAAACATTCGGAACTCTCTTTCCATACGGATCTGCACAGAATATATGTTATTTTTTTTTCTTGTTATATTAAATTTTCTGATATTTGGCTTACAGCTCTTACTACTGCTTATTAAGACTCTTAATATGTGTTGGAATCTAATCATTCATCATTCAAACATGTGAACTAGTGTGAAATTCATGTATCTAAACCAACTGGAGCATCAATGGTTGCTTAATTGGATAAAATCCTATCTAATTTCAATAGAATTTGGTGGAATTTTTCATGACCTATCAAAAATACTAAATGTGTTTTCTGATATGAGATATCTTCAGCAGTGAGATATCTAGTAAGCATAAATAAATTCAAATATGTTCAATTTCACACAAAATCTGGTCATATTCAGGTTGAACACTTTCATTATTCAACCATATAACCATTTATTTCCATTATATATTTTATTGTAAATTAATGCTTAAAAATGTCTTTTTTCTTCTTCTTCATTAATGGTATTCAATATAAGAGTTTTAGACATTATTTGAAAAAAATCTTTGGTAACATTTGTTAACATTAAGCTTTAATAATACTTAAAAGAATAATGAGTGGTCACTAGATGGCAGTAGTTAAAATGATGTGAAGAAATATGTATATGTAATTGAAGAGGGAGAGTGCGTGTAGGAGCTAGCTAAAAGATGTCTGTATTATAATCCTAATTGTAAATAAATATTTAAAATATTAGTAAATTTAACAACTTCTTTCTTCTCCACCTAAGCTACTTACTCGTCATCTGATAAACACAAAAATGGAATACCTAATACATTCTATAACTTAGTTTTACTGTTTGAAACTATAAATTGCAAATAGATTTGCGTTCTTCAGTATAAAACGTATAATATATATGACGTTATATACTGAAGAACAAATGTATCTATCTATCTATAGATAGATAGATCAGATTGACAAATATAGATATAACGTTTACTGTGTGTTTGAAACTATATAAAATCAGAGTTGCAAATAGATTTGCTCTTCAGTATATAATCAATAGTAACAAAAAATAATTTATGTATAGCAATAAGTACTTTTTGATAAGTAAACTGAGAGTTCTAAGTCTATTCTGCTTTTAAGTAGGCTGCTCTATTGATTTTTTTTAAAAATATATTTGATATTATATGAAAACGAAAAAGTTTCGTTATAGACTGATATAAACATGTCATATAAGTAATATTTCATAACTTTTCCCCAAAAATATTAACTCGAACTTTAAAATAAACTTAGCCCGAATTGTAAGCGAATAAAGCATACATACTTTCATTTTTTGTAATTATTTATTCCTGTTATTATTAAAACAGTTATTAGAAGTTGAGAAAAAGCTACAAGAGAGAAAAGCTGAAGAAGCTCAGCGTGCTACTGCTTTACTTAAAAAAGCAACTTTAAAAAAGAAGAAGGTATACACTTTTTTCAAATTTACTTCAAAATATTTTTTCGAAACTTTTTTTAGGGGAAGGAATGAATATATATATTATCATTATTGTTTTATTTTGTTTTTCACAGGGTGAAAAACAACGAAAAATATAAGTTTGAAGAAGTAATCTCGCTTGTGATCTAAACATGCATAATTGGAAAATTTCTGAAATCTAAATAAAAAAAGTCGCATTTTTCATCAAGTTAGCTACACTTAATAAATTTGTTTATTAAATGTATGGATGAATGTAAGAAAACTAGATGATGATATTTATGTACATAAATAAAATTTGCATTCTGTTTGTTTGCTAAATTTTTGTCTGAGGTTGATTTGAAAACGCTTGCACGGAATGGAAGTGATACGTATATCAAGATGTCGGTCTATGATTAACTTAAAATAAAAAGTAAATTTTTTTCAAAGTTTTGATTGTAACGTTTGTAATAAATTAAAATATAATTAATGCTGATTTGAACACCCTGTAAAGTTGCTTATGAAACGATCTAATTAATTTAAACGATGTAGGAAGAAGCACATAGTTCTTTTTATCCTTTTAAAAATATTATCTACGCAGAACACTTTAGATAAAATATTGGAGCACCTGATTCCCTTTTCTTTCTATATTTCTAGAATAATAAAATGGTAGTTTTTTATTTTTTAAAAAAAAATTGTTTTTGCCTTCTTCAACGAATATGATTTCGACTTTTCCAATATATCGCCATTTGGTAATGCATTGAAACGCAGATGAAAAGAATCCAGAATACATGATACGATAGTTTTTTTTTTAACTAGACAGAGTTTTCAAGTATCCTGTTTATCATTCAATATGCTTTCATCTAATCTATATGTGCAATTTCAATTTGTGATGCAAAACATCGTTTTGAAACACTATTAATTAAATTTTTTTTGTAATGTACACATTTTATGAGTTAAATTGTAAAACTTTCAAACAGAAGTGATATTTTTTAATTCTTTACATTTTTTTCTCATTTTGGTGTGCTCTATATAGAAAATGAAACAATAAAAGTTCTGTTTTCATTGCATTATTTTAATGTTTGTCTTTTCAATTTGTAATCAGATTAGAAATTAAAATATATTTTGTAGTAAGTGCACATTCATGGGTTAAAATGTAATAATTATGTTTTTTGTTTGCACTAAAATTTTATTACTTTTATTAAAACCAAATATTTATTATTTTCATTCTTATATATTCCCTATCCACCAACAAGTATTATACAGGGTTTAAAAAAGTACAAAATAAATAAAGAAATTTAAAATATAGTAAGTATAGTAATAAAAAAATACAAATAACAAAATTTCAATGCATCTTGTAAGCAATTTTTTAGAGGACTAGGACTGTTTTGATTTAATGATTTCTGACAAATAATTTGGCCAGAAAATCTTCTTTGATTCTTTATGAAGCACTTTTCTTTCACGGTAATAGTTTTTACAATTAAGGAGCAAATGTAAACAATTTTCCAATTTGGATCCATATCCATAAATACCCCTACTTGACAAATGGAAAAGAGAAACAAATAGCTTTTAAAATTACCAAGTCCAGTCAAAAATTGTGTCAGTTCGAAATCGGTGTTAAAGTGGTTAATTCACTACAATTGACTACAAATAAGAACACTTCTCTATGAAGTTTTATTGCATCATTAATAGCAAGAAGTTGTTTTTTAATTCTGTAGATTATTTTTATCTGTTTCAGCATATTTTGTAGGAAAAAGATCTAATGTGAGTTATTTTTCCAAAGAAAAAGCATTTTACAAAAAGGCAGGATCCCCGAAATCAAGATATCCTTTTTCAACAGGTAAAATCGAAATAAAAAAGCATGTGGTTAGTATAGGTATCAACGACAATTTTATTAAACTAGATGCAAAATTACTTTATGTGGAAAGCAGGTTGGATGTCATGTAGGGAAACAGAATTTTATTTTCCTGATTCTTGTGCATATTTCATGTTGGTTTTACGTCAGTGAAACAAATACTTTTTATGAAATTAGGAACACACACACACACACACACATATATATATATATATATATATATATATATATATATATATATATATATATATATATATATATATATATATATATATATATATATATATATATATACTGGAATTTTAAGCGTTGGTTGTCAGATTATGGAAAAATTAAAAGTTGGATTATAATGCCATTGTAATCAAAGGGTGTACTCCTTTCAATTGCTAAAATAACTAAAAAGGAATCTTTCTTCTGCCATAGAATTTCGAAGATTAATCTTCAAACTTCTGAGACAGGAAAATGATTGCTAACTGCTGGTTGAAGTCACTGGCACAGTAAAAAAAAATGTAAAAAATAGTTATTAGTTGCAAAATATTTTGAGACATTTTTCGAAAAAAAAGTTATAGCTGTTTTGAAAATTTCAATTTTTTATGTTTAGCAAATTTCTTCATTGAATAAAACAGCCTTTACTCACACAGCAGATCTTCTTTCTGCAAGTTATAGAAAAAAATATATCGTTGAAACATTCAGCTCATACTGGTGTACCTTTGCTGACACTTACAATAAGTATAAAGGGCGATCAAAACAGATTGGTCATTAGGGTGGAGCGAAAAAACTTTTTTTTTTCTTTTCGATTTGCTATAGTGCGCAAAAGTTGTCTAGGGTGGTGGTATAGAAGACATAAATTTTTTTTTAAAATTGGATAATATCTTCCGATCGCGCATGTACCTTGAATATTCAAAAATTGAAGATTTTCAACAGTTAAAAATATTTATAAAAATTCATATTATCACATGCTATACCCTGAAATTATAACATATGAAATAAATGAGATTGATAAAAAGAAATTAATGAAAACATGTAATTTCTTCCGATTGCGCATGTACAGTAATTTTTCGAATATTTAAAATTTTTCAAGCCGTTTTTCCTAAGAAAAAAAAAATCCATTTATTTTTGGCACGAATCAAGTAATTAATTTACAGATGGACGTATTCACATTTATAAAGCTATAGAAACATCAAGTTTTTCACCAAATGGTCTAAAAAAAGTGATGGATCCCGTAACCGAAAGGAATGCATTCTTTGTCCACCATGAATATATAGTTATATTAGCTGCTATGATTTTTGACAAAAGACCACATATACGGGAACTTGGTTTAAGAAGAGTTTTAAAAGCCAGGGAATGTGTTTCGAAAGAAAAAGTAATTAAAAACTTTGTTACACCAAAGATTAATTTCAATGCTACTGATTATACTGAACTGAATAATTGGGAATCAAAAAATTATCTCCACCTCCAGTACTTTGAAACATAACAGAAGACGAAATTAAATCTCTCATACAATCTGTTGAAATGAGATCTCGCAGATTTCCCCTGTCATTCTCAAGCAGTTGAAAGATGTGTCAACCTCGTATCAGAGCCATCACTGAAAGCCTGTGGCCCAGAATCTAGAGAGGGTTATATTAGGGCAACCTTACGTTCGAGATCAATCATACCAAAGTTTTCTAAGAAGTCTGAATACAGTGTTGCCCTTCATGAGAAATAAAACTTAAAATCTTAAAATGTCAAATCCGGTAAGAAAACTTGTTTGTATATATTGTACATTGTTAGTAAACAATAAACACTCTTTGTGGCTGGATGGTTGGGAAAGGTGTGGGTGGAACTGGAAGTGCAGCCACCTCCACATGGTGAGTTCTGGGTTGTTTTGATGAAACCGAAAACGCTACATAATTTTTGTGTATCAAAACAAGCTGAGAACTGCACATTTTTCGTTGCAAATGCTGTGTTGAGGGTCTGTAAACAAATTAAATAACTCAGATAAAAATGTAATTCATTTGCACCAAATAAAAAACAAATCAAAAATATCTCGTATTTTCATTGAATTTCAAGCGCATGCGCGATCGGAAGATATTGTTTGGTTTCATTAATTTTCTTTAATCATTTTTAACAATGTCTTAAGTTATCGTTTCAAAGTATAGCAAGTGAAAAAAGAAAAAAATTCTTTAATTTCATTGTGGAAAATTTTCAACTTTTGTTTATTTTTTCAAATTTCAAAACGCTTGCGCGATCGGAAGATTTTATACAATGTCAATATTTTTTTTGCTTCTTTTATACCAACAACCTATACAACTTTTGCGCACTATAGCAAATCGAACAGAAAAAAAAAAAGTATTTTTCGCTCCACCCTATTGGTCATCCTCTTTAAATCTTTTTTCAATTTTGCTTTAGATATTGAATCCATAATTTTATTCTCAATAGTAATTCTGTAATATTATTTAGCAACACCGCACTATTTGCTAGGAGTTTTATTCAGTCTCTTCATTTTTGGTTCCAGAATAGGTATTTTTTACATAAAGGGCGATCACATAATTCCATAGTTTATTAAAAAAAACACGTCATTGTGGAAAAAATCAAAAGTTTCGATAGTAGCTTTGGATAGCAATTTTACAGCATTATAACTGAGATCAAAAGACTAAAGGTGCTTCGGATGACAGTTGCATTGTTCAAGAACTTTGCGTTAAATAGAGGGAATAAAAATTCGAACGATGTCATATACATATTAAAAGGGAATTAGCTAAATGGCTTTATGGCGTTAAGGGGATTACTTTCGGATATTTCTTCAAGTGTTAAAATCACATCTTCAAAATTATCAAATAGTGATTATGGCTTCCATTTTGCAACTTCATTTAGTATCACTAAGTAACTTTAAGCTGGTTAGCCTCCATAACGTATATGTGGAAAAGCTTATATTTTTTAATGGCATGCCTTTTTGATGATGCTTCCTTTAAAGAGGTCAATGCATTAAGTTGCTAAAATTCGCATAGAAGTGAACGTAAATTGCATTCGATTATCCTGCAGTATTTGTGCCGCAAACATCATTGTAGGGTCCTCTTATATTGACCACACCGTGATAATATTGGGCATGCAAATCTGAAAGATGTAGCCAAAAAAATCATAAATAATTTCTTTTAGCAAATTATATCATGATTTTCTATAAGTTTTTCTGATTATACAATATCTAGCAAAAGATCCGTAGATTTTCATGTTAGTATCTATGTAACAAAAAAATACAATCACTGCTCATTATTGGAAATTTTTTGACCTTCCTCAACCATCATAGAAAAATACCACAACTCTTTTGTTTTATGTTGAATACAGTCTCAAATATGCAATTTGCGCAAATTAAGAATATTATTTTGATGATCTTGTTGTACATAAGAAGTGGATTTCTCCTTATTTCCAAGAGCTTTTTTCAATAAATGGGCATTGCCTTAGAAAAGAAATATATTTCTCTCCAACATGGCACTGATTTTACAGGACATTTCCAATTAATCAGAGAATAATTTTTGACGTTGATATTGATATACTCATAAGATTTCACTTGTATTTAATATTTATGAAACATTGTTATTTACGGGAAAATTTAAACTTTTCATAAGATTTATACATTTTAAACAGCTATCTCAAGAATTTACTATAGCAGAATTATCTCCTTTGAAATTCATAACAGAAACATAACAGCTAAAATTTGTTTTCGTGGATTATAAAAGTACTCTACAACATTCAATTTTTTTTTTTTTTGAAAACTGACTTATTAATCTACGAAA